>OZ012738.1:472757784-473192784 GCA_963859935.3 Lathyrus sativus
GGGTCCTGGGACAAGTATCCCCCTCATATTTGTCAAAGATTGGGATTTTAAATTTCGGAGGAATTACTAATCCAGAGACCAAACACATGTCCCTCGCATCAGCCCCAACTATGCTATTACCTTCCATAGCCCTGATTTTTCTTGCCATAGTTTCAAAGTATTCTCTCATCTTCTCATGGTGTTCATCTCCTTGTTCCAACTAGTCAGGGATGTTGAAAACCTGGTGCTGGTTGTTGAAGTACGAATGTGCCTGTGTTTGCACGACAGTTGGAGTGTAAGTCGGGATAACATGAGGAAATCCACCATTCAAAGGAACAGTGTGCTGCGTAGTCTTCACTGTGACTGGTGGTGGTACAAAGTTAAATGGCGGTCCAAAAGGTGGATCATTAGCGGCAACAGTTAGAACTGGTGTTGGTTCTATTACTATGGTATTTATCTCGGAAACCATGGTATGTTGAGTGTCTATCTTTAAATGGATTACTTGCAACATCTCCATTATTTGGCCCATCCTGCCTCGTATGTCATCCAACTCATTTTTGACTCTGTTAAACTCTTGATCTTACTCATCCACTCTCCTTTGGGCTTGAGCTCTTGTATTGTAAGGATGTGGAGGATTCAGTGTGACCGACTGGAGGCAAACAACACAGAATAAGCCACAGAACAGGAGACTGCATATGTAATGCTTATGATATGCTAATGAAAATGCAAAGCTAACATTCAAAGAGAACCCAAAATTATGTTTACAAACATCAATAATTGAGGAAAGCACAAAGAAAAGTGACTTTTCATTAACAAATGAAAGTTTTACAGGAAAAAGAAATACACATCCAAAGCCCAACTACGGACATAGATTACAAGATTGAAACTAAGAGGCATAATCTTTCTAACAAGAATATCCCTCCCCTTCATTCAGCTTCATCTTCCTTGCAATTTCTTCATTCTGTTTTTGGCGGAGCAGCTTCCAGAGTTCTTCGTTCTCTTGAACAATCATGAAGTGTTTATCCTTCCACATCTTCTTCTCCTTTTCAGCTTTGACTAAATCATCATCCAATTCTTCCTTAGAGAAGGGTTCTTTCGAAGGTGTTGGAGTAGACTCGAAGTGAGTGTAGAACATCTTTAAAGCTATCTCCTTAGATCAAAGAAGATACGCCTTTGAGATAGTACATTCTGGATGCCCCAGAGCAGTAATCCCTTGGGTATTGAGGTGACGCCAAGCATATTCAATTCGCGCTTTAAGATTTGAGTTTCTCTCTTTTTCAAGAAAGCATCTCTCCAAAAGGACTAAATCAAGTTATTCCTCTACAGGATGTCCTAGCTGACGGTGAGCTAGGATGGGATTGTAACTAATGCATCCTTTCGTGCCAAGAAGAGGCACATTAGGGAGTCCCCACAGCTGTGAATCATGGTAACCCCCTCATACATGGGATTGTTCCAACGAATGTCATAGTGTCTAAGTGATAGAAGCTTTTCTGTCCATTCAATACTTTCCTTTAGATTCCACAAAGAGACCTTTCTTGGCAAGTGCGAAATAAACGACTTGTGAAAGTGAGCGGTACAACAAGTAATCTAGCCTTCTCCATGGGAGTTCTTTAGATGAATGGAGAAGTATGTGTTAGCTAGTAGGGTGGGAGCAAGGTTTCTGATCAGAAACAAGTTAATGACATTCAAGTCTATGAACTCATCAACACCTGGGAACAAAAGGAGTCCATAAATCAATAAGGTCGAGATAGCCACAAAGGTCTATGTTTCTTGCTTATCAGCGTGAGCATCAGATCTTTCCATTAAGGGTATCGCTTGCAAACCATAGAATCCATCTTTGACATCCAAATGGGTATGAATGTCAAATGGTTCTAGGTCTAAGGCATCAGCCAAGATTCTACTATTTGGTCTTCTTTCTCTCCCAGAGAATGGTTGAAGGGTGACACATAATCCCATCAAAGCAGAATACTCTTCCAACTTTGGTAGCAGTTGATAGTCTGGAAATGTGAAGCAATGGTAAACGAGATCATGAAGCAATGGTAAACGGGATCGTAGAATTGAACCAAAATAACTTGAACATGTGCGGGACATGTGTGTCAACAACATGTGAATTATGGTGAATCATGTTAAACAAGTAGGTAACAACCAAACATGTAAAAGGGATTCAATCATGGATTTGTAAACAGTAATGAGAAACAACTCAAAGAAAATTCATGCATACTTGAACATGTTTTAAAGTAAAACAACAAGTATATGAGAACACTCAAGGTAAGATATTGAGATACATGAAACATGTTCCAATCATTCAATCAATGGAAGAGAAACATATGTCAAATGTAAGGTAACAACCAAAATTTTATAATATTCAAACATACATTCACATGTGAAAATAAACTTGAAAAAGTAACAACCATCATGTAATAACAAGGGTATGCAAGTTCATACATCAAATGAGGTTCATACAAAGTATATTGGGTGCACACAAGCAAAGAGAATCAAATGAATCAATCAAAGGAAAGCCTAAGAAATCCTAAAAAGTCACAAACTTTGAACATGCACAAGGGCAAGAAAAATAAATCTTTTGTAATTTTCTTGACATGGATAGAAAATAGACATTCTCATGAACATTTAGAAAAAAGAATAGGATCAAAATAGTAAAAATCAAAGATGTTATGATTAAATCAATTTGCAAAGAAAAACATAAAAATTATGTATTAAAAATTAGGAAGTGCACTCAATGGGGTTTGAACCCACGCCACTAGGGTTACTACCCAAAACTCTAACCATCTCGCCTATGCGTGCATTGTGAATACTAAATGCAAGCTTGTAATAAAATAAGAAAACAATGATTAATCAGAGGAAAAAATCAAAAGGTCTGGGGGGGATCGAACTCCAGAACCTTCGTTCACAAACACTCCTCCTTGACCAGCGGTGCTACACCCTCATCCAATATGTAAATGCTTCATAATTGTTTTAAATTAGAGACACCACAACACAGCCACCTCAGCACCATGTCATGCCCAGTCATCTCCATGTCAGCTTTATATTCCTCAGCTTTTCTCTCTCTCTCTCGCTCGTGCCCTAGAACCATCACCATGGCCAGAATTTCTTTAATCCACATCTCCTTCATCTCTCAATCATTTCAAACGATATAAAGACCATAGTTGGAAAAAATTTCACAAGGATCAAGAATAGAACAATATTTTATCCTAAAAATAATTGAGTAACTCATAAATTATCCAACAACAGTGCAACACATTAAGAATATCACATGTCAAAACATTGCATGTGAAACTCATACAACACAAACAGTGGTTGAAACAAATAAAACATGATAATATCTACATGTTTGCTTCACAAATGAATCATTAATGGTGCATGAATCATAAGAGTCAAGGAACCTGAAGCTTACCTCTTGGATAAAGTCCAAGGCTTCTTCTCAAAAATTGCAATTGTAAGATAATAACCTCTACAACTTTGTTGAGTCTTTTGGAGTGAGCTTGAATGATTGAACAAGCTGGAACTGGCATCGAAAACAGAATACGACCCTTTTCGCAACAATGGAGGTTGAAGATGGTGCAGGTTGTTTGAGATGTTACAGAGATGCTTCAATGGTTTGAATGCACCCTATAGAGTATCTATAGAAGGTTTGGGGAGTTGGTTCACCAAATGCACGAGCAAACTATGTGGTTGAGGTGTCCTTGCAAATTTGGATGGTTTTTGCAAGAACTAGTGGTTCTGAGTATGCAAGGAGTTTTGAGAGGTTTTTCTAGGGTATTTTGTCATAGTTTTCACTGAGGATGGATGTCCTATTTATAGGAGAAGTGAAGGGTTTGTGGTCTGGTTAGAATCCAAGTTTTTTCAAACTTGCCCACTTGAAACTCAACTAGCTTGTGATGATGATTTCTCTTGGTTCAAGGGATCAAGTAAAAGAGTTGTTGGACAGAGGGCATACTTCTGCATATTGAGTGTACTTTGGAGTGTATAAGGAATGTAGGGGAATGGCTCAAGGCATATTTCAAGGAAAATCCATACTTTACCAAAGTGGAAGTGTTCACTTTATGCCATAAGTGGCATAACTTCTTGGTTTATGCCTTAAACTTTGTGTAATCCCTTAATATTTTGTGTAACACTCTTATCAAAATGGATCTTGCAATTAGACAACCCAAAACACCAAGATTTACAACAAAAGATTGGTTTTGCATTATGTCATGCCAAGTTAAGAACTTGAGTTTCATGTTTTGGACCTCAACTTCTTATCTTCGAAACTCCTAGCTTACACATGTTATGAAGGAGTTCTTGTATGTTTTGGAAATCCCTAAACATTCCATACAACTTTCATGTTTTGAGAATTCCTTGAATCCCAAGGGATCATGGTGAAAACTAGCCTTGTAGTTAACTAAAAATTGGAGTAACAAAGCTGTCTTGAAAATTGGAGTAACAAAGCTGACACCAAAACTAACGTTTTTTTCCACACTTAGAAAAATTTCAAGTTGCCTAAGTCTTCTGATTTTGCAAGAAACCTCTTAAATCTTGATTTCTTCATGATCAAACTCATTTATTGAACATATCTTGATGAAATTTGGTTTGGATGCTCCAATTTGAACCAAAAACCCTAAAAGTCAAAGAGTTGACTTTGCCAGATGAATTCAACTGTGTGATCTTAAATGAAATTGCATCTTGAGACTCCTCAAACATAATAAGTAGCCTTCAATGATGTATATGATAATGGTGAATCATGTCCCAAAGCTTGGGATCATGCTTGAACCAAAATTCAAAGGCACAGTTGACTTTTCTTAACAAAACCCTAATTTGGGGCCAGATGAAATTGAGCTTCAATTGCCTTGATGTGAGATCAATTAGAAATTTATTATTGTTGGAATATAAGCTCCTTGAATGTATGGGAACTTGATTTCATGATGATCAATCCAAAAGATTGACTGATCAAGCAATAATCCTTTTGATTCCACAGGTGCAAAACCCTAATTTAGATGAACTTCAACAACAACAAGCTTGAAACAAAGTTAGTATTAGGAAACAATGCTTCATGCTCCTAGAATGATAATTGAATCTAGGGGTAAAAATTTGTTTTTACCCAGTAACCAGTCAAAGGTGATCCTTCCTTCCGAGCATGTTGCCTTTATTTTTCTACCCAATGACCGGTAGCAGGTAGCATTTATCTCTCTTTTGGTTAGTTACCATTGTTTTCTACCCATTAATTGGTAGTCAGTAATATTTCCTTTTGGTAATATTCCTTTCCTACCTAGTAACAGGTAGTTGATATTTTGTTTACCCTATCCAGTAACCGATAGTTGGTAACCTTTTCCTTCAGGTTTATTACTCTCGCTAAACTACTCAGTAACCAGTAGTTGGCAATATTTATTTTCCTACCCAGTAATAGGTAGTTGATTATCTCTTAACAAGTGAATTACTTTTTACCCAATAACTGGTAATAAGTAATACATCTCTTTGTTTTTTACCCACTAACCGGATGATAATTCTTGTGTTTATTGCCCTTATTTTCTACTCAGTAACCAGTATAAAGTATTTTACCTCTTCTCTTCGGATGAAGTATTGTCGCAACTACAAAAAGGGCCGGCGGAAACAAACATAAGAGTCGCCACCGAATGTTATTTATCCCAAATAAAGGGAAAGGAAACGATCGAAGAAAACCTAAAAGAACCGAAAAAGAAAATGTCATTGCAACCAAATCTTGGGTTCACGAATCGGTTACGTAAGGGGAAGGTATGAGCACCCCTCACGTCCATTGTACTCAACGGAATCCACGCTTGGTATCTATCAAATGGGTGAGTTATCTAAAAGCTACTGCTAAACGGGGGATGGAAAAGAAAAAGGAGACTTGATAGTACGCCGTTGCCCTATGCCTACGTATTACATCGTGCAATGGGAAAGTCAGAGTCAACATACTTTGGGAAACTACGGGTAATGAGGGAAGGTTGCTCGCTAAGACATCGTCGTCTTATGCCTACGTATCCTCATCTGGTATGAGAAATCAGAGAAAACGCAGCTCGGGTAAACTAGACCACAGGTTAGGTGAGTGTTTTTTATGTGTGACGTTAAGTTCTCATTCCAGCAGTTAGGGTCGATGTCTGTTTGCGGTAGAACGGAAAGGTAACATACTCTTTTCTGAAAATGATTTAAGAACAGTCACGGAGGATAACAAAGTTTGAATTTGGTTTAAGAGTTTTAATGAAGTGAATTGAAATGGTATGAGACTCAAGTTGCACTAAAGACTATGACATAAGAGTGAACGCGTCGCATATCACCCAAAGGGAATATACTAAACACTTTAGACAAGTGAGGAGAAACCCCCCACTCATCATTTCCCATGTACTTAAGGCTCATGGTGCACAATGTTCATCATTCTTTATTAAGTGTCTTGAGATTGTTTGAGATGAGAAGAGAAGACACAAAATAAAAGAACTAAAGGGAAACTGAAAATCCTAATGTTATCATACAAAAAGGTCCTGAGGTTAGGATGAAAAGGAAGTCTACCTAATGTTATCATGCAAATGATTGACCTATAATTGAGGTAAAAGGGACTATCCTAATTGTTATCATGCAAAGGATTGAAAGCATAATGTCTCTCATACTCCCATCTTAAACAGAGGGACTAGGAATCCTAAGGCATCATATGAGCAAGCATAAGTAAACACTAATCAATTCAATCACAAATGAAAACAAAAATGAATCTTAAACAAGTTCCAAAAAGAACAGTAAGAATAAGAAGAAGAAGAATGAAGGATGGACAAGCAAGAAGTCATTATCAAACCAAGATGAAAACAACAAGCACATTCATTTCAATCTCAAACAAAGCAAACATCATCATCAAACATCAAACAAACATTTACCAACACAAAGCAAGAAAACATGGTAGGGAAGCAAGTACAACATATCATATTTAAATCATTCCAATGATCAAAGAGAAGGCATAAAGCAACAAGTCATACATACAATTCACATACAAGGCAATACCATGCAATCATGCATATAAACAAGTGCAAGAAAAACATCTCAGAGGCAAAACATATGAACCAGACATGAGTAAAAAAACATCACAACATCCACACGATCAAACAAGTTCAACATTCAAACATGCACACACAAGAGAGATCATACAAATTGAATCACACAAGAACACTCCTCAAGAAGAAATCACACATCAAAATCAAACATAAAAAGAAAACCACAATCAAGAAAGCCTCAAGACTTCACAAGACAAGAAGGAGGACAGAAAAAAAAACCAAGGATGGATTAAAAACAAGATCATACCAATTTGGCAAATTAAAACAATTAAAAAACAAAAATAAAAGGGAAATAAAACCTAAAAAAAAGGATGGAAAATAGTTAGACCACAAAGAAAAGTCCAAGATCATCACCATAGGTCAGAAACCATCATAGGATCATGTGCTAATTTCCTCATAGTTTTAAATGGCTCAAAAATAAATTAAAACCAATTAAAATTAATCAAATAAATAAAAAAAAACAAGGAAAATAGCAAAACCAGAAATAAAAAACCAAGAAAATCACCATAGGTTCAAAACCATCATAGGATCATATAATATTTTTCTCATAATTTTAAAATGCGTAAAAACAATTTTAAACTAATTAAAATTCAAGAAAAATAGCAAATGGAAAAAGAAAAATGCACAAAAATAAAAAACAGAAAGAGAAAAAATAAAAGGAAATTTTAAAATTATTTTGGTATTTTTCTAATTAAAAATGAATTTTTTATGAATTTTTAAAAATAAAATGAATTTAAAAACAAATTAGAAAAAGCAAATAAAACAGAAAAATAAGATGCGTTGGATTTGAGTTCATTAAATGACGTGTCAGATCCAAAGGCCAGAAAGCGCGCATCCACGGTGGATCTGAGTCAACCTCATCATTCCCAAACAAAAAGGTCAAACCACGCAAGATTAAAACAAGTGGCATGATGGACGGTGAGATCATCATCTTCAACCTCCAGCCACTTAAAGATCCCAGAGATTGCAGAAATCCGTGGATCCTTCAAACCATAACCATTGGAGCACATAGTGGTTTCATTTGATGCATCATTTCAAGACGATCTCAACCATATCATCGCTCCAAATTTCTTTAAACCATATCTCACTCGGTTTGAAAAAAACCAGAAAGAAAAGCAAACACGAATTTGAAAAGTAAGCATCAAAACTCAACCAAAACCAAAATCTAACAATCCTAACAGCATCAGCACATCAAGGACTACATCTTTGCAACAAATTTGAGTTGAAATGGTTAAGAATTGTACCTGTTGAAATTCAACTTCAAAGCTCTAAAAATGGAGTTCCCTAGCTTGATTCAGGCCACGATCCTTCAAGTTCTTGAGCTGGTTAGCTCCAATGAACGTTGTTGAAGCTAACTGAATTGAGAATTTGAGTTTTTAGGGTGTGAAAATGAAAATTCGAAGTTCAAGCTTAAGAGTTCAAATGGGATCTCAACAGGGTCATTATGGCTATCAAAGCTTGTGAAAATTAGTGGAATGAGTCTCTTAATCATAGGGCAAGCTTTCTGAATGAAGAGGGAGTGTGAATTGAGGTGAATTCATGCACACCTGCAGCATGAGCAAAGTGTGACTTAGAAACTGCAAAAACTCACTAAAAAATTGTGTTTCAATGTTCTAATCAACCCAGGCAAGTTTATTAATCATGCTTAGATTAAATTTGTGGCTTAATTTGGTGATTCGAGGCGAATTCAATCAAATTCAATTCTGACTTAGACGGAGATTTCAGCTTTGAATTCAAACTATGCAACCATGGTACTCACAATGTAGGAGGATTTTTAAGATGCTTCTTCTTGCATTGGATAGAGGATGATGCCAAGTTTTCAATGTGAAAAGAAAGTATTTATTTGACAATCTGAGTTGAGAGATATGATCCTTCAAAGTAGCCTCCATGAAAAGGTTCAACATTTCAAGTCTTTTTAGGGACCAAAAGTGACCTATAATGTTTTGATAAAAACCAAAGCCTTCCATGAGTCTTTTGCACTTCCACCTTGAATCAAAGTTGTAGAGGACACCTTCAAGTTCATTCTAGGAAAATAATGGGCTCCAAATGATGTAAATTGACCAAGTTATGACCTTTTGAAGTTGACTAGAAAATCCTTCCAAAACTCAACATGACCTATAATGTCATCAAACTTTTGATGACCTTCCATGCATAATTTAATCTTTCTTTGCAAAGAGAACTTGTTAGGGATGATGATAAGAGTTCGTTAGAAAAAGAACCACCTCAAGATTTTGAAAAATGAAGCAGTTATGCCCATTTGATCATAGCATCCAAAAATTGTTAAATTAGGTCAAACACCTTGAACCAAAGTTGAATCTCTTGATGATTTCTTACAAAATAATCCATGGTGAATCACACATGATCTAGAAATGATGTTGCCTTGAATCATACTTAAAGACAAGGGACCTTTGGGATCTTGAGAATACCATAAAGTCAATAAGAAACCTTGTTTGAGGTTGAAGAAACGTGCTCCTCCTATCTTGATAAATAAACAACCTTGATCCTTTGTCAAGAATAATGCTATGCAACAATAAATATGAGATGAAATGAAACATAAGCCAAAAACCAAGAGAAAAGATGGGAAAATTTTGGGGTGCTTCAAGTACCTTTTCCCAGTAACCGACAGTTGGTATCTCTTCCACAGTTGAGTCATTTCCTTTCCTTTATTAGAATATGATCTTGTTCTTTTGTTTTCCCCTGTGGAGTCTCTTTTCTTCTTTTGCTCCCCAGCAGTTTATCTGTCTCTTGTGGCTTGTTTTCCCAACAGAGGTCTTATATATGTATATCATTAGCATAATTATATCATTTTGTGGCCTCTTAAGGCAAAAATTTGGGTTTAGTTGTTATATTTAAGTCTCTTATATCTGGTCGAGACAAAGATGTCAGTGTTCATATCTCCAGATACAATAAACATAAATAGAGGCAGTTGTAATACCCTATTTTTTACTGCTAAGATCTCACATATCATTTGCATCTCATTCCACAAACAAGATCACAAGCTTTGGTTCTCTTGCCTTCCTCTCCAAGTTTGTTCTTGAGAGAACACCAGGTGTAACACCCGAGATCGATAAGGGTAGAAAGTGGTTATATGTAACACCCGAGGGAGAAGGAATAGTTGTCGGTGCATGAGGCATGACAATTAGACATTCCTAACAGCTTCTAGGGAAAAACTAAATCACATCGGAATGAGAGGGATCATGAGGCTATGCAGGTATGTGACTGCATGGTTGAATGAAGGTTTATAAGAATTAATTGGTACTACCTATACTAACAAGATGCACCTTCGTTTCTGTAGCTCGTTTCATAGGAACTCCATAGTTAAGCGTGCTTGACTTGGAGCAATTCTGGGATGGGTGACCTTTTGGGAAGCTTCCCAAAAAAGCGTGTTTTCATACCCTAAATTTTGACCCCTAGATTCCATTATCATTCTAGGTGCATCAAGCATGTGTTATTTAACTTAACTTTTTTCAATTTTGGTCTTTGCCAAGATGCAGATGAATTAGGGTTTCACACTATCAAATTCAAGAATCATATGGATTGATCAGTCAAAGTTTTGGATTGATATTCTAAAAATCAAGTCTTCATATCATCAAGAGGCTCATATCTTGCCAAGAACAAGTGTCATTTGAGGTTGTTACCAAAAGAATAGGAGCAATGCAGTGCAAAGCCCTAATTAGGGTTTCTAATGGAAAAAGTCAATTGAAGTTTGACTTTTGGTCTAAATGGGTTTCCAAAGCTTGAATCATGGTCCATGGTACTCTTATGACTTATTAAAGTCTCCTCAAGAAGTTTGAAAGGCTCAAAGAACCCAGAACACTGAGGTTCGATCCTAAAGATTTCAACTGTTCGGTTCGTTTGTCTAAAAAGTCAAAGAGTGACTTTTAGGATTTTGACCCTAAATTGAAACAAGATAGTCTTCCAAAATCATTTTGTGTCTAACTAGTAAGTTTGGTGAATATTTAATCAAGGATTGATGGATAACTTCCAAATCAAGAAACTAGGGTTCATGAAAAACCCTAATTTTAAGCCAACTTGAAATGATCATAACTTCCTAACCACACATTCAAATGGAGTGGATCAAAGCTTGCTGGAAATCTCTCAAGGAGTAATAAAAAAGTGTCCTATGGGGTTGAGATCCAAAGATGCATATATTTTGAGTTATAAGCTCATCAAGTTGTGAAGAATTTCAACACTTAGAAAATTTTCATGTTTCTTGACTTGTAAGTCATCTTTTGCAACAAACTTCAAGAGGATTTTTGGCATAATTCCTTTTGGAATTTTAACTTTTGTAAAACATGAATTTTTTAGATCATGTTTGGGGATTTTTAAAAAGTACAAGAGCATTTTCTCAGCCCTTATGGTTAGGTAGAATCGAAGAAGTCAAGTTGAGGGTTTGTCATGTCACAAAGTCAAGTGCAGCCTTTGCAAATTGATGCATAAACCAGCCAAACTTCTTCTAATCACTTGGTTAGCTCATGTTATTATGTTTAGAGACTTAGTTGAGGAGATTACAAGAGTTGTTCATAAGCAAAAACCAGGTTATGGATTAAATGAATTGTTTATTCATGACAAGACAACCAAGTGGCATGAGAGAGAAACTTTATGCAAAATCTATCATAGCTCAGCTGCTACATCAGTTACTCTCTTCCTATTACTTCTTGCCAACTATTCACAGGCTATTGATGATGATGAATCACATTGGAAACTTTCCCATGCTCAAAAACAAGAGTGCAAGTTGGTTTTGCTCATGTTTCTCTCCAAAAGGGCAGACTTGGCAAAATGTTCCAATCTACCCATGCCTTTCACTTATGAAGCTTTCCTATAAATAGAGTACTATCCTCACATCCAAAACAAACCATATTGAGCTAGAAACCAAGAAAAATCTCCTTCATTCCTCTGATTACATTGGTCTTGCAACTTGTGAAGCTTTCTCCCTTAAGGTACAAAATCTGTTTTTGCAAAACCCTTGCCAAAACCTCATACAACCATCAAGCACATCCACCAACACTTAAAACATGTCACATATGATGTATTGAAGTTATTCAAACACTCACTTCCACCAGGAAACTTCTCACTCAAAAAGTCAACTGTCAATCCACAACAGTTTGACTTTCTGCATTTTCACAACCACAACTCTATCCAACTCTTTTCCAGCCACTGTAACACTTCAAACACCTTGCATATAAGTTGTTTGAGCTATCCAAATTATCACGACACTTATTTAACATCATTTCATAGAGTTGTACTTTGGAGTTTTTGGAATTTTCTTGCACAAAGCACCATTTTTTCAAGGCATCCATTTGGAAGGAGTTTGGATCATCACATCTCAACTCGACTTCTTGTTTTGTGTATTGGCTTGAAGAGGCTACAAGAGGTATGTGCTCATACTATTTGAAACCATGTTAGATTTTGAGGTACATTGATGTTGAACATGTTTGATATGTATTATAGGTCATGTTTGAACCTTAGTTTGCTATTAAACTCATATGCTCTTGATTGTCCACTTGCTCTTGCTTGTTAGCTTACTTTATGTTTCATTTTCATATGTAACATTGTGTTTCTGTTTAGGCATAGGTGTTTAATGTTTGTAAACCTCTTTTATATGTCTTATATATCATGTTTGATCAGTTGGTTGTTGCTTAAAACATGTATTCATGACTGTCACACTTGTCTTGCTCCAAATTAGCATTTTAGCCATACTATGTGCTATCTGTTGAATGAACTCATCTCTTGAATTATGGTGTTTGTAAACATCCCTTATGTGTTCCATATGTTGTGTTTGATCATTGGTTTGTTGCTGAAAACTTGTATTTTGGACTGTCATGATGTTCTTGCACATTACATGTCATTTATGGTGTGGCAACCAAATTTTTCATTTGATGCATGATCTATGAAAGCTACCACCACCATTGGATTCCTTGTGAAAAAAATACACAATTTCCTTTTTTATTTCACTCAGTTTGGTTGAGTTTTGAGCAAGTTATGGTTGCTCTTCCAAATCTTCCTAAAGTTGCCTTGCCTTGACTTATTTTTTGCCTTGCCTTGCCTAGTTTGGTACCCTATTCTCAAAAGTGCATAACTTTCTTGATTTTTATCATTTTGATGCAATTTTTTTGCAAAATGATCTTTGGTATGTCTAACTTCAATGTGTGAATAAAGAATTCAAGGATTTTTATTCTTGAAACACTTTGGTCCACTTGAAAGACATGACCTTTGTTTTAGGGTTTTTACTTGTTTTCATGAGTTTCCTTGACTTAGTACTTGGTTTTTTCTTTTAATATTGATCTTGTATGAATCATTTTTAAATTTTTAACATGTTTGTGTGTTTGAAAACATTTGGCTCCTTGCTTTACCATGAACATACTTGCCTTTGTAAATGCGTGAATGAAAATGTATGACTTGGAACTTCTCTGTGAATCCTTGTGTGTTTCTTGATGTTGTAACCTCTTTAACATGATCCTTTGACCTCGTATTACTTGTTTATGTGTCTTGTTAGAACCATAACATGTTTAGGGTTTGATTCTTGTCTTTGTAAATGCATGAATGTGAATGTATGACTTGGAACTTCTCTGCGAATCCTTGTGTGTTTATTGATGTTGTAACCTCTTGAACATGACCCCCTATCTTACCCTACTTGTTTGTGTGTCTAGTTAGAACCATAACATGTTTATATTTCATTATTACCTTATTTATTACCATGAATCTTGTTCATCTTTCCCTTTGTGGAGTTTGAATCCATGTTTGAACTGTTGTCACTCTTCTTGCTTATCCATGATTGATTGTCATCAATATGCCTTGAAGTGTTTGAATGTTGTTACATTTATCTTTTTTTTTATTCATATACCATGTTGTAACTTATATGAATGAGTTTTTTGTTTGTGTATCGTTGGTTGAACTTGTTTCATGCTTACTTTTGTTCGTTGTTACCTTCATAATCTTTGAACTTTGCCATGATAAGTAATGTCTTGACTTATGCTTGATGCTTGAAATGTTTGGTCTTGTAAGAACCTTTATCACCATCCCCTTTTAGATGTTGTAACATCTTTGTTTACCTTTGGTTTGATTCTTTCATTGTTATATACTTGGTTGTAACCATGTTATGTTATCATGTTGTTACATGCTTTCCCTAATCTTTCTTGGTTGTTACCATGCTCTTCTTATCTTCATCAGGTGTGAATGTGTTTATGTATGCTTCAATTTTGTTAAGTTTCCCCAAATCATGGAATTTGCTAGTTCTCATTTAGTTGCCTCGTGTTTCCCTTATTCCAAAGGAAAGTCTCTCTATTGACTTCACAGTCATAGGTAGCTCAATACCCCTCCCCTTGACTTGGTTAAGTCATTAGGTCCTTTAACTTAGTTAAGTTAGAACCTATATCCATTAGACTTTGCTTTAAGTCTAAAATACCTACCCCTTGTTAGAAGTATACTTCAACTAGAACTGTAGGTTAGAGTTTGTTAACTCTACGTAAGGATTATTGTCATGATTACTTACTCCCCCCTTGGCTTTTGTCAAAGTCAATCTCTTTGAGTGTTTAACCTAGATCTAGAGAGTTTTGTTAAACTCTATATGAAAATTATTATGTTTGTTCCCCCTGGAGCCTTGACCATAATAAAGTGTTCCTCATCCCTAGTAACGAGAACCACGGTTGCTCTAATTCCATCCTAGTCAGGATACGTAGGCATAAGATGCGATATCTTTGCGAGCAAACTTAGAATTATCCTTAGGTCTTTACCTAGAACTTTACCCTAACCTTGATCCAATAACCCTAGCAAACAACTTAGATAACTTAGCATACACACACGAAAGGTTCCTGTAGAGCACTACAAATGTCTAGGATGTGAAATACCTACCATAGGCATAACCAACCCCCAATCCCCGAATCTTTAGCGTTGTTGTTACATCGCACAAAAGGTTTTTTTTGTTCTTTAACCTTTCCTTTGGATAAATCAAAGCTCGGTGGTGAATTTCAACAAATTAAGATTCGAGTTAATCAATATCTTGACATTTGATTCTCACTACAACACATGTAATTGAGGACAAAGCATGCTGAAAAGACCCGTGTTGGTTTTGTGGGGTCAGTTAGTAATCCTAAAAGCAATATGGGGCATTACAAATGGTATTAGAGCCAGACCTCTCCCAATACGATGTGGTTTGAGGACGAACCAAGCGGAAGCTAGTTGGCATGTAACACCCGAGGTCGATGAGGGCAGAGAGTGGTTACATGTAACACCCGAGGGCGAGGGAGTAGTTGTCAGTGCGTGAGGCATGATAATGAGACACTCATAGCAGATTCTAGGGAAAAACTAAATCACATCGAAATGAGAGGGATCATGAGGCTATGCAGGTATGTAACTGCATGGTTGAATGAAGGATTATAAGGATTAATTAGTTCTAGCTATACTAACAAGATGCATCTTCTTTTCGGTATCCCGTTTCATATGAACTCCACAGTTAAGCATGCTTGACTTGGAGCAATACTGGGATGGGTGACCTTCTGGGAAGTTTCTCAGAAAGCCTGTGATTGAGGATAAAACATGTTGAAAAGACCTGTGTTGGTTTGTGGAGTCAGTCAGTAATCCTGAAAGAAGTCTAGGACGTTACATCAGGCACCCTTGTTTTCTTGTTTGTTTGATATTTGTTTATGTTTACTAACCACTATTAAAAATCCAAAAAAATGTTTGTTTTTCCTTTACTAACTTTTTCAGGAAGAATTTGGATCAAAGATATCAAATTCCTGTCCCTCAGCTCAAATGAATTTCATCTGAACAAAGTCAAAGTTGATCTGCGAACAATTCAAAATCATCTAATCAAGTGTTTCTAAAGATTTGATTGACTACTATTCAAGAGACTCCAAGGTTCATGTGTTTATTTCCATGCCTTCTTTGACAAGCAAAAGAATCGAGCCAGAGCCAATATAGGGCATCAAAAAGGCAAATTTTCACCATTTTTGACTGTGGTAATTGATTACCAGATTAGGGTAATCGATTACCCTGTGTGCATTTTGTGAAAATTGGCCAAATTCAAATTCTGAAGCATTTTTGGTACCAAATTCAAATGTTTCATCATGAGAATATTCTAGATTACTTTATTTTAATTCCCCTTACCTCATAATAATTAATCCCCACCATACACCTTCACTAATCACCATTTGATCTTTAATTTCTCTTCAAATTCAAATTTCAAGCCTAACTTTGATTCCAAACTAAATTCCTATCCGCCAATTTTTCCAAGCCTAAATCCTACAAATAGAGGCTCCATTTCTCTCATTTCACAAGCTTTTGATAGCCAAAATAACCTTTTCAATTTCTTTCTTGACTCTCTTTTTTCTCCAATACCAAATTCACCAAAAGTTGGGATGAAGGCTACTAACCAAAAATTAGGATCATCATAACACCGACCGAAGGCGAACACACCGAAAGGAAGCCTACCAACCAAAAGTTGGGATAAAGACTTCACAGGGTAGCATAATTGAGGACTACCAACCAAGAGTTGGGATAACATCTAACAAACAAACTAGACTACCAACCAAAAGTTGGGATAACATCCAGGAAACGACTACCTAGAAAAGTTGGGATAACATCCAAACAAGCAACGGACTACCAACCAAAAGCTGCGATTGTCAACAAGTAAGCTGATGGCTACCAACCAAAATGTGCAATCACCGAGACGCCGACCGAGGGAGAACCTACCCAAAACAAAGATTACCATTCAAAATTTGGGATGACGACTCCGCGGGGGAACAAAGGAAGACTACCAACCAAAAGTTGGGATAACATCCAAGAAACGACTAAGTTGGGAATTACCAACCAAAAGTTGGAATACAACTCCCATGATAGGCAGGAAGTAGAATTAACCGACTTACGGCCTGGAAAGAGTACTCTGCTGGGGAAAGATGTGTTTAAGTAAACAAAATCTGTCGGGGAATAAAATGAAAGGACCCACCAAAGATCTCTTGCTGGGGGTAAAGATAACAAAATCTCAAAACACGTCAGTAATTGCTGGAGAGATGTCTTGACTGATGTAATCAACTCCTGAAATCTTACTGGAGAGATAAACTTTACTAGGAGCAAAAGATCGTGTCAATCTACAATAAACAACAAAAACCTGTATGAGAATGGCTATTTTGGTTACCACCCGACATCGTTCAAGTAAAATTACTGTTTTCCATATGACTTGTAATTCTCCAATGTTTTCACATGTAAAGTTTAACAAAAATATCAGTCGTCCCTTTTTGCAAACAAAACTGTAACAGTAAAAACAGGAAATGGAAAGCTCTTTGAGTGAATAATACTTTATTGATGAATAGGCATGTTGTCGCAACGGCGAAAAACACCCGGCGGAAAACAGAAGAGTCGCCACCTTTCGTTATTTATCCCAAAGAGATGGAAAGGAAACAATCGGAAAAACCTAACGAAAAAGGGAAAGACAAGGTCATCGCAACCAAGTCCTGGATTCGGGAGTCGGTTACGCAAGGGAAAGGTATTAGCACCCCTCACGTCCGTCGTACTCGACGGGATCCACGCTTGTTGTCTATCTAAGGGTGTGTTTAAACTATCTACGCTACAGGCTTGCGGGACAAAAAGAAAAGAAAAGAGACTCGGCAGAGTATCGCCACTCTGTGCCTACGTATTCCCTCGTGCAATGGGAAAGTCAGATTCAACGTAGTTCGGCTAACTACGGGAGAAGGGGGAAGGTTGCTCGCCAAGACATTGCGTCTTGTGCCTACATACTTTCATCTGGTATGAAAGATCAGAGCAAACGTAGTTCGGGCTGACACAAAACCACGAGTTGAGTGTTTTAATCGAGTAAGGTTAAACCTCCATTCCAGCAATTAGGGACAAAGCCTGTTTGCGGTAGAACTGAAGCTTAACAACACTCTTTTATGAAAAAAGGTTTCCGATTAATCTCGAAGGAAAAAGGTTTGAATTTGTTTTGTGTTTTTTAGTGAAGTGAATTAATTCGGTTTGTGATTCACGTTGCACGAAAGACTATAACATGGAGGCGAATCCGTCGTATATCGCCCCCAAACGGGACGTATACTAAACACTCTAGAAAAGCGAGAGGAGACCCCTCACTCATCATTCCCCATGTAGCTTAAGGATCGTAGCGCGCAACGTTTATCGCCTTTATTAGATGGATTATAATGGTTTTGAGATGAGAAGAGAGACGCACAGAAGGTCTAAGGGAAACTCGGCCCTAACGTTGTCATGCAAAGTGATCCTAAAGTTTGGATGAAAAAGGGGAACATCTACCCTAATGTTAGCATGCTTGGATTGAACACCTAATGTCTCTCCTACTCCCATCCTAAACTGAGGGACTAGGAATCCTATGGGGATCATGGCAAAAAGCACAAGAAGAACAAAGGAAGGATCAATCACAAGTAGAAAAATGCAAACATAAAAATGCAACACTTAGAATGGTGGGAGGGAGGAAAAAATGTGTGGGGCAGCAGCCGCCACAAGCGCGTCTCGACCTCAACAGCGATGCAAGCATGTGGAGAAAAACAAGAAATGAAAGAAAATAATCATGCCAACAAATGCTCACTTCGATCCACATACACAAGCATGCAACCGAGTGGAAAATGAACACACATTTCAACAAAATCATGATTAACCAACCACAAACAGTGACAAATAGCCAAAACATTTCAATCCTAATGCATCACACTGATCTATGATGATTCGAATCGAAACGGTATGCGAACAAGCAAGCAAAACAGCAAATATGGCATTCTGGCACAGTGTTAATCGGTTAACCTGTGTAAAACATGTGAAAATTTGGAAATTCATAGGTGTTAATCGGTTAACACCAGGCGTTAACCAGTTAACACCCTGAAAACTTTGAAAATTTTGAATATTTGAATTGGTTATCTAGTTAACCATATACGCTAACCGGTTAACACTGTACCAGAAGCCAAAAATAGCAGCAGAAAATCACTTCTAGCACCAAAACAGCTTATCCAAAGTTCCAACAGATCAACTTATCAATTAAGCACGAAATTAGCAACAGAAAACAGAGATCCAACAGCATGGATACACAATTACACAGCAACAACACAATTCGGACGGATCGAAATCAACCAAGTTCAATCAAATATGAAGATTAACATGATAAGCTCAAAAAATTAAATCGGATCGAGAATTCCAACCTTCGAAGCAGAGATTTGCTTCGATAAAAGTTGATCAAACTAAACTTGAGTAGATCAAATGCTAGAAACCAGAAAACTTCAAGATCCATAATAATTGGTTTGGTATGAATGAAGATCCACCAATTTTGAGTCAAAAAGCTTCAAATAATCACTTCTAGATCCAACTCCAGATTCAGATCCAAGCTTGCACGAAAATTGAAGATGAAAATTGATCCAACGGTGATGGTAAATGGAGGTTTATGCTCAGGAATCCATTGATTCCAATGAAGAATCAAGAGTTCCAATGAAAAAGAGCTTTGAGTGAGTTTTGGAAATGGAGAAGTTGAGAGAATTCTGAAGTGAGAGAGAAAAATAAAGGTTAGAATGTGTTGGTTTGGAGTGAATCACTTAAATACACTCTTGGTTTGGATCCAAAGCTAGGTTTGGGAATTTGGATTGGAAATCAAGGTTTGGAATGAGGAGTGGGCATTTGGAGGGAGATATGAAATTTAAAGATGTTATAGATCCTTCCCAAGTGAAAATTTGGATTCCATGGTGATCAAAATTGGACCCCAAGTGTAATTGGCTTGCAAAATCACGTACAGGGCAAAATCTGCTATGGTTAGCCGGTTAACCATATAGGTTAATCGGTTAATGCCTCTGAAACTTTGAATCTGGGCTAATTTTCCTTTGGTTAATTGATTAACCATATAGGTTAACCGATTAACACCTTCAAATTTTGAAGTCTGGCGCCTTTTGGAGGGAAAACTGCCTGTTTGCCAGTTTTTTGCCGTTTTGAGCTCTGCTTAGCTTCTGAAAGTCATTTCTGAATGCTATGATCATGAGAATGCTCGAGATAACCTGAATGCTACTGTCTGAGCTGAAAAATGCCCTGCAAAACAAAATAAAATCGTTCGCTCGACCGCTGGGCAAAATAAATGCTGGAGATACTCGCCGCTTTGATTGCTTGCACCGAAGATGAATTCTGAGCCACAGGAAAACCTCGATCCCCTGCTAAATGAACAATGATATGCCATGATATGCAAAAATGGAAAATGCAATGAAACAAAAGCCAGTAACAAGAAAACCGGTTGGGCAAATTTTGGGGTGCAACAGCTGTCCCTATTCAAACGACTTGAACTTGACTGGGTGAGAAGCGAACGACTTTCAAACAATCAAGGTAAAAGACGGTTGAATACCAAAGAAACCCAAAAATTTGCCAACCGCAGAAATAAACTGCAACTATGATTGGGGAACACATCTCTGAAAACTGAACACCGACAGTTGCAACGGCATCAAGCTGACCGATCGTCTGATAAAGAACCCCAAGAAGAACAATAATACTCACATCGTCTAAAGGTAGACGGGAAGACACCAAAACATTCACATCGTCTAAGGATAGACAGAAAGAACAACCAATACTCACATCGTCTAAGGATAGACGGAAAGACACATATCCAAAATATCGCCTTGAAATCTCGCATTGTCTAAGGATAGACGAAGAGAAACAATATCCAACGTTCACATTGTCTAAGGATAGACAGAAAGAAATCCAATACTCACATCGTCTAATGATAGACGGAAAGACACATATCCAAAAGATCGCCTTGAAATCTTGCATCGTCTAAGGATAGACGGAGAGAAACAATATCCAACATTCACATTATCTAAGGATAGACAGAAAGAAATCCAATACTCACATCGTCTAATGATAGACGGAAAGACACATATCCAAAAGATCGCCTTGAAATCTCGCATCGTCTAAGGATAGACGAAGAGAAACAATATCCAACGTTCACATTGTCTAAGGATAGACAGAAAGAAATCCAATACTCACATCGTCACGGAAAGACACATATCCAAAAGATCGCCTTAAAATCTCGCATCGTCTAAGGATAGACGGAAAGAAACAATATCCAACGTTCACATTGTCTAAGGATAGACAGAAAGAAATCCAATACTCACATCATCTAATGATAGACGAAAAGACACCAAAACACACTTCAACGCCATTTATCAAATTGCAAAATTCTTTCGTCCATAGGAATTGATGGAAAGAAAATATCTTCAAAGGGCCACATCGTCAATAGGAATTGACATAAAAAAACCATCTTCAAAGAGCCATGTCGTCAATAGGAATTGCCAACAAGGAAAACCAAACATTCTTCAAAGAGCCACAATGTCAATAGGAATTAACAACACGAAAACCCTCTTAAAACTTCATCTCCTCCAATAAACGGAAAGAAAACCACTGTCCGAACCTCACATCGTCTAAGGATAGACGGTAAGAAAAACATATCAGAAACTCGCATCGTCTAAGGATAGACGGTAAGAAAACCATATCTGAAACTCGAATCATCTAAGGATAGACGGAGAGAAAACCAAATACTCACATCATCTAAGGATAGACGGGAAGACACCAAATACTCACATCGTCTAAGGATAGACGGGAAGACACCATATCCAAATCTCACATCGTCTAAGGATAGACAGTAAGAAAACCATATCCGAAACTCACGTCGTCTCAGGATAGACAGAGAGAAAACCATATCCAAATCTCACATCGTCTAAGGATAGACGGTAAGAACACCTGCTGGGGAAACACGTCGTCAATAGGAATTGGCGGCAAGAAAATCTGCTTGGAGAAACACATCGTCAATAAGAATTGGCAAAAAGAAAATCCGTTGGGATGTCATCATCAGAGGACTGATGGACAAAGCAACTCTACTTGGAGATGTCATCATCAGGGGACTGATGGACAAAGCATAACCGACGTATGATCTAAAACCTGAGTAAACTGATAAGCTTCCTGAACAAAGCTGTTGGAGAAATGCCCCTGTACTGATTACAGAGTGATACAAATTGCCACTGAAGCTGACAGAAACGGGCTTATGCTTCGTATGCATATGCGTATGTTTGAATATGGCGTAATGCTCCATACGAAATGGAAATGTTACGCATTTGAGGATGAAATGCAAAGATGATGCAAATATGATAACTATATGCAGTAAATCAGGTTGATTCCTTGGCACCAGTATGCAACTAGAGCCAATACCAGACGCATGATGGAGCATATTCAGCAAGAGCAAGTTTCTTTCAGAGAGGAGTTGGACTCTATCAAGGGAAAGATTGACCAGGTTCTTGAAGCCCTCACTACGGCTAAAAAGGAAGAAGAATTGCGTGAAGCCGCTACCGTCAACAACAATGGTCAGATATAACGGTCTACCTCAAGACTCTTAGTTCCTGTTCCCAACCCCTATAGGATGCCAATGAATTTCGCTACCGCAGCTGAAGGAACCACCTCTCAACCAATCCTAGAGCCCAGAGTTACTGTTGGAGCTATCCCGCAAGCCCAACCTATTGTTGTTCAGATCCCCATTCCTCAAGTAGAAGAGAACCTGTTGGATCAATATGATGATGTGCAAAACTATCATGCTGCTATTCCCATTTCTAGTCATATTGCTGCTTAGGATTCAGAAGCCATCAAAATGTGCCACGATTTAGCTGAAAAACTCTGAGTCATGGAGGGGCACAATTCAAATTCTGCCAGTGCTCTGGAACTGTGCTTGGTGTCTGATGTTGTCATTCCACCCAAGTTCAAAGCGCCAGAATTCTCAATGTACAAAGGCCTTAGTTGCCCGAATATTCATCTAAAGATGTACTATTGCAAGATGGCTGCCTATGCCAGAGACGAAAAGCTTATGATTCATTGCTTCCAAGACAGCTTGTCTGGGGCATCACACGAATGGTATATGCAGCTAGAGCATAACAGTGTGCGCACCTAGGCTGAGCTAGCTGATGCATTTGTCAAGAAGTACAAATACAATACCGATCTTGCTCCTAACTGTACTCAACTTTAGAGTATGGTTCAGAAAGACAGTTAATCCTTTAAGGAGTATGCGCAACGATGGAGAGAGCTAGTTGCAAGGGTGCATGCATCTTTAGTCGACCATGAACTGATTGACATCTTCATGGGCACCTTGCAAGGCCAATACTATGAGAAGTCGATCGGTAGTGTTTCTACGGAATTCTCTAACTTGGTGATCATTGGGGAAAGAATTGAAGAAGGTCTGAAAAGTGGAATAATCCAAGAAGGTTCTAGTAGTCAAGGTGATTCCAAGAAACCTTTCAACGGATACAAGAAGAAAAAGGGTGAAACAAATGTCATCTCTGCACAGAAAGGGCAAGCTCCTCAACAAGCTCCTGCTCATATGCCTTATCAAATCCATTAATATCAGTATCTGTATGTTGTTGTTGCGAAATACGCTCCAATGCCTTAGCAACAGGCTCCTCAGCAACAGTCATACAACCAGGAAGGGTATCAATACCCTCCTCAGCATCAACAACTGTAAGTTGCTCAACAATAACAAGCTGCTCGACAACAGTGTCAGCCTAATTAGCAGAGGACGTGGAAGCCCGATAGAGTTTTTGATTGTTTTCCAATATCATATGTTAATATCTTTGCTCATTTGCTGGAGAAAAAGGCCATCGCTTTGAGAGATTTAGCTCCCCCAACTGTCATTCCTGCAGACTATATGCAAACGCCCATTGTGAATTTCATAAGGGCGCTCCAGGGCATACAATCGAGAATTGCAGAGATTTCAAGCACAAAGTTTAGGACATTATCGACAAGAATGCTATCAACTTCAATGAGAAGACTCCAAACGTCATCGACAATCCAATTCTGCCACTAAGCTAGTGCCAGCATCAGACCAAGCCAGGTCAAGTCAAGTTCATCTCACCGAAGAAGGCAGTCATGTTGCCATTTCATCTTTTGCATTATTGTATTTTGTCTTTATTTGTTTAGGTATTGTACTCTTTTGAACATTGCCATTCGTATTTGGTTTTCATTAATGTATTGTTTATGCATGTTTCGAATTAGTTATGTCGTATTCACTCATTTTTATCACAAGCACCGACACATATTTTGTCCACTCCACACTCTTTATCAATTGTTGTTTAGCATGATTTGAGGGAGGAGGATGACAATGAAATACCTATAATTACAAACTGTATGCTTTCAGATAAAATCTCGTCGATGATGTACATGCATTGTTTCAATTCCCGAAACACTGGAGAGATAAGGAGGTAATCCCTAGTTAACCACTTCGAGCCTAGAAGTAGCAGTTTCCTTCGGATCTATAAACCCTTACACTCAACCTGGGGCGGGGTAGTGTTCAGTTAGTCCAACTATGCACTCAAATCCACAAAGAAAAATTTAAAATACATGATGGTTGTTCGTCAATGACCCGTGACTTGGCAGCCAGAACCCTCCAACAAAAATTAAAAAAAAAGAAATTAAAAGCCTGCTAAGTCGAGCAGCTCAAAGGAGACTTAGGAAAAAATCAAGGCAATCCCGATGGATCTGACAAGTAAAATCAGCCCATGCAAAAGTTAGGGATCAAATCAAAAGAGGCTCCTGAGACCCTAAACAAAAACAAAATAAGATTCGGTGACCACCATACCAAGTCATAAAGGGTCACTGACATCCTTCGGAAAAACAAAATAAGGTGACTGTCATCTCAAGCAAATCTTGAATCATCAAGTTTACACTGTCAAATATGGGCAGAATTAACTGAATGTAGGACTGAAGATCATCAAGAAGAAGGGGTAGGTACAAATCTATTTTGAGCCTGATATCCTTTGTTTCATGAACCGTGAACCAGACCATGTTACAACCCTCGAAAGACCTAATTGAGGCGAGGTTTATTCTGAAAGCATACTATTGCAAGGTTGTGTAAAATGACTCCTCACATATATGTTAATCATCAGTATTGGTGTCATTTTCTCCTTGCTATATCTTTCACATACCAATAAATCAGCACTATGTCTGGGCTAACCGTCAATTTGTCTCACACTATCACGACACTCTCAATAAACGATGCTTTTTCAAAACTTGTATGAACTTTGCACTAAGATTACCATTTGTGAATGTGCGATTTTAATATGAAAATCAATGTTAGACATCAAAAACACACCAACAAAAGGCAATCAAGGAGGAACTTGACTTTCAGTGGCTGACACAAAGCAAGGCTACCTTAAAACCCACAAGTTAGGGAAATCCTTCAATAGCTCAATCAGGGGCAAGCTATCTCAAAGCATCAAAGTTTAGCTTCAACTTCAGAACGGGTTAATCAGGGGCAGACCATTACCATGTTCAGACCGGGGCAAGACCAGGTCATCCGGACCATCAAGCAGAATTGTGACCCTCTCTGAAGCAAGTTCACAACAAATCACCAAGTGATCAGACTTGGGGAATCAAAATCATTTTCGTTTGCTTCAATCATGGCATCTTCAAACAAACTGTGTGTCGAGGAAATCAACCTCTCCCTCCACCCAAAGTCCAATCTGCATTGGCAACTACCAAAAGTCCGATGTGCTGGCACCTGCATATTTAATCACCCGTCTACAATCATATGCACCATACCCATCGCATTTAATATCATGAGCATCTTGTATCATATGCATACTTGAACCCTATCATACTCCTCTTGCACTTGCATCTTCGTGCATCAGCATTTGCATTTGCATTTCCATTCATTATGGAACGTCATTAACATCAAGCAGTCATACATATGCAAGTCAAGGTCTAAGATTGATTTCGAGATTTCCAATACCATTTTTCAGCCCAGTCAGGGGCATTTTCTTCAAGACTGCGGGCGTTCCGCACGAAGTTTGTTTTGGCCTTGTGGTTGATAGGATTTCAAAAGAAAGATTCAGCCCAGTCAGGGGCATGTTATTCAAGACCGTGGGTGTTACCCACGAAGTTGTTTCAACCTTTTGTTTGTCAATTCAGAGCTTCAAAGTGATCATTCAGCCCGGTCAGGGGCATCTCCTTCAAATCTGTGGGCGTTCCTGACAAAGTTGTTCAACCTTTTGTTGATCAAGACAAGACATCAAGCAAAATTCAGCCCAGCCAGGGGTATATTCTTCAAGTTCATGTGCGTTCCTCATGAATTCGCTTCAACCTTTTGTTAATGAAACTGTAATCTCTAAGTAAGTTAGTGGGCGTTTCTCATTG
The DNA here is from genome assembly GCA_963859935.3 of Lathyrus sativus. Classification (NCBI taxonomy): domain Eukaryota; kingdom Viridiplantae; phylum Streptophyta; class Magnoliopsida; order Fabales; family Fabaceae; genus Lathyrus; species Lathyrus sativus. The sequence continues at coordinate 472,783,959 of OZ012738.1, forward strand.
AGTTGTGTTCTCAACCTATTGTTGTTGAGGTTGGCATCCCCAGCTCAACTAGTGGTTTTTCTCCAAGTCGGTGGGCATTCCGCACTAATTTGTTTCAATTCAACCTTTCCTCTTGGGCGTTCCCTAGTGGGTTGTCTCCTTTCAACCTTTTGTTGAAAAGGATGGAGTTCCTCAGTGACTTATTTTCTCAGTAAGCTTCACTCATCATATCTCCAACAAACTTGACCTTTTGTTAATTACATTACTATCATCCTTTTGGTGATGGGTCTGTCATCCTTTTGGTGATGGTTTTGTCATCCTTTTGGTGTCAGGGTTGTGTGTGTATGTCACTCCATCATCCTTTTGGTGATGGGTATGTCATTCTTTTGGTGCCAGATTGTGCGAGTGTCCCCTACATCCTTTTGGTGTCAGGGTTGTGTGTGTTCGCTCTATTATCCTTTTGGTAATAGGTCTGTCATCCTTTTGGTTCCAGATTGTGCGAGTGTTCCCTATATCCTTTTGGTGTCAGGGTTGTACGTGTGTTCTCTATCATCCTTTTGGTGATAGGTCCGACATCCTTTTGGTGTCGGGATTGTGTGTGTTGTTCTATCATCCTTTTAATGATAGATCCATCATCCTTTTGGTGTCGGAGGTGTGTTAACTATCATCCTTTTGGTGATAGGTCTATCATCCTTTTGGTGTCAGATTGCCTTTGTTATCATACTTTTGGTGATAACGACTTTTCCCTGTTTTTTAGTGTCCACTCGAGGATAGACATTGATATGTTATTTCTCCTCCCAAACATTTTCCTTTCTTTTCGGACAAATTTGGAGTCTTCTTCATATCTAATTGACTTCTACCTCGAAAGAATGAACTCCGTGGCAGTTTATCTCACTAGGTTTAAGCCAATTAGATAGGGGCATATGTCATACCCCAAATTTGTCCTACATGTATATAATTTTCATCCGTACATCCACCCACCAATTGTTATTTAGAAAATCCAAAAATATATAGCTTCTGCTTGTGGTCTAAGTTCAGGGTTTTGCAAGGTTGATTGTTGCACCCCAAAATTTGCCTATCCTTTTCTCACCTGGTTTATGTTTCATAGCGTTTGCATATCATAGAATTGTTCACCTGTGCAGGGGATCAGGTGGTGTTTCTATCCAGAGAAGCCTATCTAGAGGTTTTATGCAAGCTTAAGAAGTCACCATAATCATCAGGAAGGGGGTTGGGTTCTTAAAGAGTCCATGTGCTTGTATGGGGTCAGTCTTCCAATTTGAGGACCAGTTGAAGATCATCAAGGGATGGTGAGGTCTTGACCAAGGTGAGGGAGTGTGAGTAGAGCTCATTAAAGTGACTTGAAGTTCATGTTGGAGCTCAATCAAGTCATTATGCCAGGTGTGGAAAGTCACAGTTGAGGGTGTTGCAAGTGGGGTTTTCATCTGAGTAATTCTAAGTCAACTGTGCATTTGAAGAGGATCAGAGCTCAATTCTAGGTCTTTGTAACCAGGGATAGTTGTGTTGAGACACATGAGATAATATTTCAAGATCAATTCATCAAGAACTCAAGGTGTGAGGAGTTGCTAAATCAGGGTTCCTAGGGTAAAATCCCCTATTTAGTGCCTAACTTCAAGACCACCTATCTCAAGATACAAGTTTCATCTCCACTTTGGCCAACATGAAACTTGTAGAGCACGCTCTTAGCTTTAATTTGAGTACTAGAAGTCCTCCATTGGATTTATAGAGCTCAAGTTATGGTCCAGACAAGTTACAGGTCATCTGAGGAATGTAAAATTTGTCTGTGAAAGTTCATCAACTTCCAAGGAACTTTTGACCTAGAAGGGTGTTTCTTCCAAACTTTTGGCCAACATGAAAGTTGTAGGTCTTGATCTTAGCTTTCCAAATTGTATTATAAGTCTTCCATCTGATTGGTAGAACGCAAGTTATGTGGTTTACGAGTCAGGGGTATTTTGGGAAAGTAAGATTATAGGTCATTTGGCATCATAGGTCAATTTCACTATCTTGCAAGCTTCAAATGGATTTTTGTTCAACATGAAAGTTGCTCAAAATGATGTTTTTAGCTTAGCCAAGTATCAAGAGTCCATGGATATGGATTGTATCAAGCCTTGGTTGAAGAAAATTCTCAAAAAGACCATTTTAATGGATTAAAGGGTAAAAATTCAAAACAATTGGAAATAATTTGTTTTCAGGCCAAATTTGTGATCATTTTGATTGGAATGGACATTTTGAAGACTTTGGAGTTATCACATTTTTGAATTTAAACTCATAACATGGCCAAATGGAGTCTTACTTCATTATGAAGAAACATACCACATGCATCCCTTTGATTGGAATCAAGGAGGGAAAACTCTTCCATTACACTCCCTAAATGTTAAGTAAGTGAACTGGACTGGATTTGAGGGGGGAGCAAGGCAAAAACGTGTACCACCATCTTTGAAATTTTGGAAGGAAGTTAAAATGGAAAATCTCAAATTGGGCTTGGTTTGGGCCTCCAAAGCGGTTGAACAGATTATAAACAGGATGTGGATCATTCTGAGAAGGTTCTAGTGTCAAATTCAGTTGGGAAGCCATTGGAGTAAGTTGGAGAAAAAGCTTGAAAGTGAGTTTTCGGTTTTGAAGAATCAGAGGGTTTCATCAAGAATTGGTGATCAAGAATCGTTCATCATCAATCATTTAAGCTTTCTGCACTTGTTGGAGGAGAATTGAGGTCTGAAACCACCACAATCGAAGCTTAAAGCCATGTTTCCATTTCTTGAAATTGCACTCAATTTATGCGTTTTCATTAGCTTAGATTCATGTGGTTAGGTTGCAATTAAGTTATAGATGATTTTTGGACAGAAAATTTGAGGATTAGTGACAAATTAGGGATTGATCCATTTTCGGTTTGGACCTAGAGTTCTGTAGTCAAACCGAAAGTCCCATTTTTAGCAACCATGTGGTCCTTAACATCGGATACCCTGAGATAAAGAGCCTTAGTGATGTCTCTTTCTTCGGGGTCCTTTTCTAAGAAAGGAAAAGGAGATTCTTCTAGAATAGGTAACCCTACCAAAAAAGAGTACTCTTCCAAAGTTGGCAACAACTGATAATCTGAAAAAGTAAAGCAGTGATACATCAGATCATAGAACTGTAATAGAGCGGAAAGTAGGTCTTCATTTGCCTTACGTCTCAACAAAGATAGTAACTTCCCATATTTACTCTTGAACTTCCCTTGGTCTTCAATCAAAGCTCCCAACTCCCTTAGGTCATCCAATTTGGGACTCTTAAAAGTTTATTTTAGAGTATTTCGTCTATCCATAATGTCCTACAATGTTCATAAATAAAGGGTAAATCCCATGAAGTCCAATGTGGTATGATGCTATATGAATGCAACAAACACAAGTAAGCACATAAGGGTACACAAAGATAAACAAACAAAAGTCCTAGGTTTGCAACGAGCATGGAGCAAAGGGTGTACCCATTCCCAAAGGACAAGGACTAGAGGTGGATGGTACCTGCAGAACAGGGTTCTAAAGAGGTCCCAAAGTCATTAGTCCATCTATCGGATATTATAAATTTCCCAACTAACTCGGGGATTAATAATATTCTCAAGAGAACTTCTTTTGAGTGTAGCATCGCGTAGCACTATTTCGGGACTTACTCCCTCATAGCCTCGCACTACGCACTAATAAAGGCCAAAGTGGGGTTAAAGGTAACTACGGTCCTTAGTATCATGGACTCCAATTGAGAATAGTAAAAGTTTTCACGACTAAACTCGTTCAACCGAACCATTTTCAAAAGGGTCTCAACTAAGCGGGATTCTCGAATCAACTTAGTCGGGACTCACTCCCTATAAGCCTCCTCGAATATATCACCATCCTATCTTAATTTCTCTCAAGTCCGGGTGTAGGACTTTGTCTCACCACTCAAGGATAATAACCCAAAGGAAATAAATAACACAAATAAACAAGTAAGCAAATAGGCAGATATAAAGCAATAAATAAATAAAGCAAGATAGGGAAACCCACTGAGAGTCCCCAGTGAAGTCGCCATTTCTGTCGCGGTGAAAATCGGATACCAAACTATTGATTAGTTTGAATCTTTAATTCATTTTGCAACCAAACTTTGATTTGTCCAAAGGAAGGGATAAAGATCGAAATTCCCACAATGCAATGCAAATGCAAGGTTTAGAGGGTTTTAGGTTCGGGGGTTGGTTAAACTTAGGGAAGGTACTAGCATCCTAAGTTTCTGTAGTACTTTACAGGAACCTCTTATTTTATGTTTGTTTATTGCTAAGTGTTTATCTGCTTAAGGTTTAAAGACCTAGGGGTTTATTGTCTAAGTATACTCGATAAGATGTCGCATCTTATGCCTACATATCCTTACGGGAGTCTGTTGCACCCTAAAATTTGCCCAACCTTATTCCTTGGGTTTATGTTTCAATGTCATTAGCATTTGCATATAGAGTCATGTACATAGACTAACCATCTGCATAGCATAAGCATAGCAAGTCATTCAACAGGGGGTCAAGCATTATTCTCATCTCTAGAGGCCTATCAAGAGGTTATTATCCTAATTCAATCCCATTCAAATCATCAGGAAAGAATTTGAAAGCAAAGAGTTCAGCAGATCAAGCCTTGAGTCCATCTCCTAGCTGAGGGTATCTGAGGGTCAACAAGAGGGTTGTGAGCTGTGAGTTGAAGGCATGGAGAGTATCTAGACATTATGAAAGACTTAGAAAGTCATTTGGAGAAGAAAACAAGTCATTGATGAGAGCACAAGAGCTATAGTTGAAGACAGTCAACTAGGGTTTCATCTGGGTCAACCCTAGGTCAACCCTAGGTCAATTGACTGACTTAAGGGGCATTCAAGTCTAGTGGAGAGATGTGGGGTTCATAATTTGACATGGAGAATAAGGATATGTTGTTGTGCTAAGGAGAATTCAAGAGAAATCAAGGAGAAGAGGAGCTTCTAAATTAGGGTTTCTGTGTAAAATCCCCTAGTTTAGGTCAAATTTCCAAGCAAGATAAGTCAAAATGCTAGCTTCAAATGGCTTCTTGGCCAACATGAAACTTGTATAGGATCTCAAGACCTTTAATTTGAGTGGTGGAAGACATCAAGGAGATTTATAGAACTCAAGTTATGGTCCTTGCAAGTTACAGGTCATCTGAGGTGTCTGAACTTTTGTCTGTGAAAGTGACTTGACTTCCAAGCAATTTTTACCCCTCAAGGAGATTTCAAATGAATTCTTGGTCAACATAATAAGTGTTCCTCATTGTCTTAGCTTTCTAGAATGGTATAGCATGCCCTCATATGATGTGTGGAACTCAACTTATGGTCTTGGCAAGCAAAGGGTATTTTGGGCATTTGTGAATTACAGGTCATTTTAACCTATGTCCAAAACTCATACAAGGAGGCCTCAAATGAAAAAACTTACAACATCAAACTTGCTCCAAATGGGATTTTAAGTCTAGAAAGAAGGTCACAAATTGTTGGAAAAGCTCATAACATGGAGTTGCATGATTGGTCAAAATTTGAACTAAAATGGCTTATAATTTGAATAAAGTCAAGATAAAAAATGGTTTGGGAGATTTCTAAGTCCAAATGGAGACTTCCAATATATGATTTTGAATGGAAAAGACATTCTAAAGACAATGGTTCAAGCACTTTTTTGAGTTTAGTGGAAGATTTCAAAGTTATCCTTGGTTGCTTGCATTTTAAGAAACATAGCCAAAATGAATCAAAGTTGGAAGGCAAGGGAATGTGTAAGATGGATCTATAATGTTCATGTGAGCCCTATATATTCATGAAAGGAAGATTGATCAAGGGTTGGCTTCATTTTTCACTAAGAATTTCACAAACCTTCTCATTCTTTCTCTTTGCAATTTCACTTCAATCTCTCAAATTCTTCACCAATTATCATCAAAATCAACTTCATTATACTGATTCATCATCATAGATCAGAATTCAACCAAGAATCAAGTGTGATTCATCCATTTTCGAGCACTTCCATCATCAACATCAAAATTGAAGTTTCAAGTGGATAGCACAATTCAAGCCAAGTTTCATTCAAGTGTTGCATACAGAATCGAGCATTGAGTTTGTAGATCGAGATCCAAGCCTCACAAGCCTCAGATCCACAAGATTCAGCATCATCCACAAGATTTCACATCAGGTGCGTTTTCATTCAAACAGCTTGATTCAATTAGGTTAGCATGATTTTATTAGTTTAGATATAATGTAGGAGGTTAGTAGAGCAATTAGGATGAATTTGGAGTAGTTTGGTGACAATTGTTAGCAGGTTGTAAAAACTGTTTGGATCAAGAACTCATGGCATAGTGCATTAGAATCTTAGGTTGTTAGCGCAGGATAATCACCATTAGTTATAGATTAGATTAGTGCAAGTTTGATGGAGAATTGTGTTGATGAGTTGTAGAGGATTTCCATGGTGACCAGAATTTGTTGTTATCGGGTTGAGTGATCTAGTGAATTTCAGATTGAACTAGTGCCATAGACGTGTAGAGGGAGAGATGTAGAGTAATTTTCATGTTTATAGCGTGGCGTTTCATGGACTGGAGAGGGAGAACTGAGAGGTTCAAGTCTGCTCATGCATGAGGTTTCATGGTGAAACCCTAGTTCTCACAGATCCATTGGAGAAGATGAAATCGTGTGCGTCCATTTCATGTTGGACCTTTGACTTGGGAAGCCATCGTGTGGCTGAGATTTGATTCAGAATTTGGAGGGAGATTAGTTTGGTGCCCTAAACGCACCGTTTCATTAATTGAAACGGGCGGGCCTGAGTGCATTATGCTATTTCCACCCCCAGTTACCAAGCCCAGTCAAGTTGAACGTGATTCTATTTCTTTTCTCACCCCCTGCGCCTTCCTTAGTTTTCCTTGTTTCTGAATGATGCTGGGCCTTAGTAAATTCGCTAACCACACCCCCTGTCTGCCTGGCCCAATGAATATTAACTGTACGCGCCTGCTATTCTAACCCCCCTCCCTCATTTTAATTCAATTCTTTTTTAATTCACTTTAATTTTACCAACTTTTAAAAATTCATAATAAATTCATAAAAAATCATTTTCAGTTCATTCTTTTTACACTATTTTCTTTAGGATGTGTAGAAAATTCTCATTAAATAAAATTGCATTTTTATTTTTATTTCATATTTTTCCATATTTTCTAAATAAATGTCATTTTAGATAGTTTCATTTCATGCATGATTTTAGTAATTTTTGTTCTATTAAATGCTTTAATATTTCCTGTTCATTCTTTTTATATCATTTAGATTAGATATTGAACTTGTAGAAACAATTTAGTTCCCATTTTTAGGAATTAATTTTAGGTGCTTAATGTAGGCTGGAATAACATGAACCAATTAGGGTTTTTAGGTGATGACTTAGGAAGTTTGATTTTTTTTCCTTAGGACTTAGGATTTAACTAGATTAGTTATGGGACTATAGGGGCTATGGGTAGCTATTAGATCCCTTAGAAAAGTCAGGATTCCCCTACTGCTATTAATACTGTCTGTATATCTGATTGTCTGGTGTGGTGTGCCCTCTGGGGATTATTGCTTGCTTGTTTGGGTATTGGGATTGTCTGGGGACTTGGGAGAGCTGAAGACTTGAGGAGATGAAGCCATTGGAGATTCAAAGATTGAAGATCAACTGCCAGAGTTGAAGAGGGGATTATTGCTAGCAGCTGCTGAGGAGACTAGGGTTTAGGAGCTAGGCAGAGCTCTAGATTAGAAAGCTTGTTTCTCAAACATGGAATGCCTTGTCTGCATTCATCCTTTCTCTATGATTCAAAGTCTCTTTCAAATATCCACCTCCTTCCTTTGGAAGGATCAGTGAATATATTTGAAAGATAGAACTTTTAAGAGGAAACCTTCTGTTTAATGTTAACAGTTGATGAACCACCCTTGGTAGGTAATCAACTGTCTAACATTCATTCACTTCACTCTTGTGACTAATCCCTCATCCTGGAGGTTTGAGCTTGAAGAAAAGCCATTGCTTATAGAAGACTGATGATCAAAGCCCTTGCCTGAAGGCCATGAAGATGGAGATTGATGCTTGTTGAAGCCTGTAGCTGATTGGAGATTACTTGAAGCCAGATGGTGATTCAGAGCTGCTGATGCTGTTTCTTTTGCTATTGTACTTCATTTGCTGATGTATTGATTGGTTTTCCTGGCTGTATTGTTTGCTGTTTACCCTGCTGGGTTGAAAGTGAATCCTGTTCACTTTTGCCTATTGTTTTCTAGGTTCGAGGTTGAGTGGGACTCCCTTGCCTCGCTTGTATTGCTGCATCCATGCATTTTACTGCTTTACTGTATATATCTGTTATTGTTTCCGTTTCTGCCTATCCCTTAGGATCTCTGTTTCTCTCTGTGCAAGAGAGGAGCATGATAGACACTAGGTCTTAACCCATGCATGATAACATTAGGATAGTTTGATTCCCTTCGCAACCGTAGGTTAGAGTTCTGTCTCTTTCTTTCTCAAAACAAACAGAAAAACACGTAAAGATTTCAAACACAATAAAAGACACTTCTTCCGTAAAAGAATGTGAACTCATCAAAACGTCATTTTCGTCCGCTTGGACTGTCAATCAGAAAAACCTTTTTCAGAAGGAATAAAATCAATCAAGGACAAGCTTGTGTCTTCCGTGGCCCGAACTACGTTTGCTCTGATCTTCCATGCTGTGTGGAAGTACGTAGGCATAGGATGCGATATCCTAGCGAGCAACCTTCCCCTCCTTTCCCGTAGGTAGGCGAACTACGTTGACTCTGATTTCTCGTTCCAGACGGGAATACGTAGGCATAAAGTGCGATACTTTGCCGAGTCATTTTTATTTTCATTTTATTTTCTTTTTAACCCCAGACCTTTAGCGTAGATAGAATAACAATCCATACCCGAAAACAAGCGTGGATCCCGTCGAGTACGACGGACGTGAGGGGTGCTAATACCTTCCCCTTGCGTAACCGACTCCCGAACCCAGGTTTTGGTTGCGACGACCATACCTTTCCCGTCTTTGCGAGGTTTACTCTGAGCGTTTCCTTTCCCTCCCGTGGGATAAATAACGCACGGTGGCGACTCTTCTGTTCAGCCGGCGCCGATTTTCGCAGTAGCGACAGAGTGGAATCGGAGTATTTTGTAGTTCTCCTAAAGGGTTTGGGGAGTTCTTTGACTGTGGTCAAAGTTCCTACGGGTTTAAGGTAGTTGGTTGATTGATTTTAGGAGATGAGATGGGTCATCATTTTAAGGGAGATGTAACCGCCACAAATTGTAGGAAAATAATCTTTGCATCGTCTTAAGAGAAGGGCTCAAGTACTCGGATTGTTTGACGAGTACGCCTCTATCTCTCTTAAGGAAAAGTCCCTACATGTCGATTGTATGGTTGTGGGGTGGAGATTTTATCTCACTTAAGATGATTAACATCTTTCTCTAATGTGTTGGAGTAAATTGTATTGTATTGTTTGAATTGTTTTCCTATGTTGTAAAAGATAAAAGGACAAGGTCCTTCCTATAGGTAGGTCCTAGACTTAAGAAGATCGACTTGAATGGGATCAAGGATCAAAGGGGAGAATGATGCAAATGTGAATGCATACGCACGATTGTTGGGATCATGCGCAGATTCTTCCTTTGGACGGAATGCAATGTGTGAATATAAATTGATAATATTAAATGGCTGTAAAATAAATTGCGGAAAAGTAAATCATACACACGCATGAAAGCGATAAGGTGAATTGTGTCGTGAGTGTGCGCGATTGAGGTTGTATTTTACGTTGTTGATTGTTTTTAAGCGGAGGAGTTGAACTGAGACTGATTGATTTTAGGAGAGTTATGATTATTTTATAAGGAGATGGTGAATTTGATTAGCGAAATTAGATTGAAAATATAAGTTAATTGGTTGGAATAAAAAGAAATAAAAGTTGATTATTAAAAAAGGTTTTATTAAATATGGAGGTAATTTTGGTTATTATTAACGACTATAAGTTATATTTTTTTTAAAATTATGAGATAGATCCTTTTATTATAAATAGTTTCTCTGGTCATTATTAAATAAAAGGTTGCCATTATTAAAATTCAAGTTATTTTTTTAAAAAAGGTTTTGAGAGATTAGAATAAAGGTTGATTTAGCTATAAAAAGTTACTAGTTTTTAATAAAATGAGTTTTAGTTATTTAAATAAGTAGTCAAGTTAAAGTATATTATTATGAAAATGAGTTTTTATTATAAACTTGTTTTACTTAAGTTTTTTTTTATAAAAGAGGGGATATTATATTTAACTTAAAATGAAATATTAGTAAAAACGTTAATTTGGGATTACCTAGGTTGATTAAGATTGATTAAAAGGGTTAAATGAGTTTAAGAAAAAGTTAAGTAAGGTTAGGGATTGACTAACGGTGATAAGCAATTTTAATGGTGATTGGTGTTGTGTTGTGTGTGCAGGTGATGTGTGTGTACTGGATTAGCATAGGAAATAGAACAAACAAAAACACAGAAACAACGCGGAAACCCTAAGCCTAAGATCAACCCAATCCCCCTTCGTTCATCTTCCTCTTCTCGATCTCACCCTCTCTTGTTTCCAATCGATTCGTTATTCTTTCCCTCTACCGCTTCGTTTCCGCTTCCCCTTCCATTATTGCCTTCATTTTGCACCTGAAACACAGAACGAAACATCAACAGTTCAACAACTTTATCATGAATCAACGAGTTACCGAAAGTCGGAGATGGCGGAAGATTCTAGATGGCAAAGTGGGAGCTCCGACGGCTTTGACGGCAGAAAAGATAAGTTGTTTCTTCGATCTCTTATTTTTTATTTTTGGGGTTTTTTCTCCTTTTCTGATGATTTCTGATTCTCCCCTTTATATAGGCTTCCTGTGAGATTCGTTGTGCCAAATTTGATCAAGAGCCTTGAATGCCTGATTGGATTTGCCATATTGGTTCAGACACGATTTGAAATAGTTTCCCTTTTTGTTTGATTTTGTTGAATGCTCGTTAAATGACAAATTCAATCTCTGATTTGTTGTGTTAAATACTTATCTGTCCAGATTTGATGTTTTTGAGGATTTGGATAGGATCTTTTTCGAATCTTTTTCTCTCTCATGAGTATATTCTTTGATTGATTTGCTAACTAGGATTTGCATTCTTGGCAGGTGCAGATAATGATTGAGTTGGGCCGGAAAATGGATTAGAGGCCCAGAGGAGAGGAGCTCGGGTTTGACGTGCGTGTCCTGGGGAGATTGTGGTTGGTCTTTGCAATAGCAGTAGTCGTAGATCCTCACTTCAAGGTGAGACTTGCTGAGTTTAGCTTCACAGAAATCTATGGTGATGTTCATGAATTTGTCAAGACTGTTGATGCTGGAATTCATGAACGAGTATGTGGCTCTTATTGACACCGACTGTTGAACAGGGTAAGCTTCAATCTTGGGCTCTATTTCTTTGGTTGTTTCCACACCGAGTATGTGGCTCTTTTATTTTATGTGCTTACGGTGATGAGGACGTTTGGACGGCTGGAGTGGCGTTTGAGTGTTTGGGAGGAGGAGGCAAAGAAGATCCCTTCAGTAGAGTTGCTTCATCATCAAACACAGGACCTGCATTCTTGGTTCTTCAAAAAGTGACTCGTGGTTTGAGATTTCGGTAATTGAATTCATAGTATCGCCTTATACTTTCAAACTAATCTTGATGAGTAGATTGAATGCCTTTAGGGCGCTGTTGTCACACGGCCTTGTCATTGTGATAATTATGAATGATGACGTCAATTTCACTTGGTTGCAGGATACGTTAGACAGCATCGGAGGAGACGGCGTCTTCAAGAGACCTGAGTGAGTATTCTCATGACACTAATATGCATTTGATCTCCTGTATCATCTTGTAGACTAAAAGATTGTCTTAGCCTTAAATTCATTTGCCACTAAACACTGGGACATATTTTCTACTTTCATAACTGATGCAAGCACACCAAAGTTCTGATTTGTCCTCTTCTTAAACTCTCCTTCAGCATTATTTTCCATCAGAGGTGCATCATTAAATTTAATGTTGTCTACAGGTATATGCTGAGGCTTAGTTGGTTTACTTTCAGAAGACGGGAGTAATTGTGCTTTTCAGATGTAGATGGTCCAACTCCTGACGGTATGGCACGTTTATTCCGCTATTCTTTACTATAATGCTTCATACCCAACAAGTGATGTTTACCTTTTTGTGATCCTTCCTACGCAGGCCTAGAGTTGCAATGAAATGGATGATTGGGCGCAGTTGCAAGTTTGACCCCTGGTACTTCGGAAACTTCTTTTTGATTTTTCACTTGCTTTTGATCAAGACTTAAGTCTCTCGAGGATGCATTTGATGAATCTTTAAGAACCAGTCCCTGAGAAACAACTGCATTCTCACACAATGTACTGCATGCTTTCTCATTCACCAATCCATTTGAAGTTCCCACAAGGCCACTGCCCTCAGAAAAATTTGTGACAAGGTCTTGGGCAGCAACACCCTCAGCTTCAGAGGGGGATTCTTCTCCTGAGACTGGGATGCTGGAAGCGTTTTGGAGCTTTCAGCAGCTGCTGTTGTAAATTTCCCTTTTCTCTACTGACTTTGGCAGGTACTTATTAAAAAACTGCTCCGCAAGAGTTTCGGTTCAACTTTGGATTTGGTGTTGGATGATACAATCTGATTTCCTGACTTTGATATGCTTAAAACACCTTTGAAAAAAAAAGAATTCTTATAGAACCGTATCATGTTTATTGCAGGCACTGGGAGATGATGCATAGTGAGGTGATGAAATAAGGACCATGCTGATCTTTGGTGAGTGCAGTCACCTCCTTCCCATTTGTTCCATAGCTGATTTTGATTTCCACCTTTAAAAAACTGCACTGATAGAGTTTGGAACAAACTCTCTGTAGAAATCCAAAACTTTCTCAAAGCCATGGCTTGTTGATCACGTGTAGAAGCATCAAAACTGAAGCATGGAATCGAGTTGTCGTTATCAAGGGGAGCCATAAGTTCTTCATAACAGGTTGTCCTTGTTGTGGATGCAGGTTTAGTAGGTACTGCGTATCAGCTACCTCTTCAGCTTTTCTTCGGTAAAAATTGTCGTTCGCTAGCTATGGTAACACAAAACTCAAGAGGCTGCAATGTTGAAGGTTATGTGAAGGTATGCTGGTTTCATCCTGGTCTGTGAAGTCTTTATCTTGGAGAAAATTATATCATGAGTTAAAGTTATAACACAAGGACTAGCTGGCTGTTGTGATTTTGCAGGAAATGGAGTAATCAAACTGATGACAGAAATCCCTGCGCCCGTTTTGAAATCCCAATTCTGGAGGTATGGCCGGTGTCGGCAGCCACCGAATGAACATCATTGCTTGGAGGATTATATGTCAATGGATACCGTAGCGGCATCAAGTTTGAACTTTGATTACCTTGTATTAGTCATTAGTTATATCATCAAAGTGTGGTGTCGATGTCAAGTAGTGTAACCAAATCCTTGGAATAATGATAGTGCTCCAGTATATATGTATATGTGGATCCTTCGTGTTGTAACAAACATCCTTCATTATTTGGAATGAATGTGTATTCTTTAGAGTACTTGGAACAAGTGAAAGTTTAGGCCCTGCGTTTATTGTAGTTTTCTTGTGAATGTTGTACTAAAATCTTAATTCCTTGTATCAGATGCAATTTAAGCTTATAATTCAAAGGCTCAAAGAACTAAATTGAACATGGCCTGATCTCGTTCAAAGACTTGGTTCCTAAAGTGGGAAATAACTTCGAGAGGCATGCCTTTTATGGTTCACCAATTAATTCTTGAAATAAGTCACAACATTTGAACTTAATTCAAGGTATAAACCTCATGGAATATGGTCTCAATTGAACTGAACCCAAGGGTCCACTTGTAATAATATTCAAATTGAACCTTAATCCTATTTCTCCATCCATGAACGACTTATATTACAAGAACACAAGAAAATCTTTGAAATGGGATACTTGGAGAAAGAAGCCTTAATTTGTTTTTTAATTGTGAAATTGGCTTATAAACCCCCCATCTGACTGCGCTTGGATTATGTACCCATGAATCCTTACTTCCTCTGCACTTTCGTCTTTGTCATAAATTGAATCACCATGTAGAACAGCCCTCGTTCCAACACCCATACAAAATAACAAAGTAGAACCAGTTGGTATTCAAAACAGGAATTGACTTGACCCTCTCAAATTGATGAATTATGGAGTAATTGTAATGGCATAAAACTCAATCTTCGAATAATAAGCCCTTACGTGTATCACTTCGTGATTCCCTAAACTTCCAGCAGTAACCCAACCTTTCACAAATCACAACGAACAAGCGGGTTAAACGGTTAGCTATGCATAATGATCGACTATGAGAAACGCCATATCCACTTGATATTACTGCGTTTGCACAAGTCGGTTAGTCGCATAAATATTAAAATAAAGTCAAATAACAAAAGAAAAATGCGCAAAAAAAATAGGTGGCATTTTACGGTCAAAAATTAGGGTGCAACACACCCCTCCCAGTTATTTGTTTTAATTTCTTTTCTTTATTTTTTTGTTTTAATGCTGGTTAGATTTAATTCATTAAAAAATAGTAAATGTTGGTAATAAATTCTGGAAAAATTTATGGATATAGATTGAGATGTTTAGGATTTTATCATGCTTTGTATTTTAATTTTCCATGCATTTTCCATTTATTTCATATTTTCTCTTTTAGTGCACTTTTAATAATGAAATAATGTTGGTCTGAATTTGTTGATTTACTTTCTCTCTCATATTTTGGAGTTTGATCTTGGAATTTTGTGTGCTGGTTGTATACATGTTAACGTTGCTATGTGATTTTTGTTGTGATTTTTTAGATCATTTTAAATAGGATTTTAGGGTAGTTGTTTAGGAGTGTTCTTTAGTCATTTCCTTTAGTGCACCCTTGAAGTTTTGGATTTAATTTGGGCATTTTGATTTAGATTTAGCTTCTGATTTTTCTACCATAGAATGTTGACACATATAGGATGAGGTAGTATTTTCCTTAGAATATTTGGGAGTGATTTCCCCTTAGTTCCCTATTTTACAAATTGACCTTAGAATAGAGGATCATTAGGAGATGACATTTGATGTTCTTTAGAGATTCAAGTAGGTGATGATATTTCCCTAGGATTAATTCCCCTTTCAAGTATTCCTTGCTTAATTAGGATCCTCCCTTGTGGGTATTCTCTGCCTTTCACATTGGAGTTGAGCCTAAGCAAGCTCTCTAAAGGAAATGGATTTGGTTGAGTGTCTGTGGTAGGTTCCTGTGGAACTTACCTTGCTTCTCATCTCCATTCTCCTAAAATCCTCTCATTCTTTCCTCTTTAGGAATCTTCTTGAGGTAGAATAGTCCCTCCTATGGGGGAATATGGCACACCTCTTGAAGGAGCCAAACCCTTAGGTTTCCCCAAAGATCTTTTTGTTGGTTGAGTGCCTGGGATAAGTTCTTGTGGAACTTACCCTAGTCTCCCAACACCCAATTTCATTCCATAGGATAAAAGCTTGTTTGGTTACTTGTGAATTCCTTTCCTTCTCTTGAAGCTGGTATGGACTTGAAGAACAGATACAGACTTTGGATTGGATTGCTTCCAGAAGATGGCTCTGCTGTGGAGATTGCTGGCTTGTTTTCCCTGTTTGTCTGTTTTCTTCTTGTTTAACTGTATTGAGGTGTATTGATGTGACTTGCTTGGAGTGTTGCATTAGTAGTAGGCTTCATGTAGACAAACATAGGCCTAAGAGCATCCTAAGGGTTGAGCTTCTCCCCTTGCTTGTATTGCATTAGAGGTTGAGTTTCTCCCTCTGCTTGTATTTTTACTGTGTGGCTTTGCTTGCTGGTATTTGGTAGAGCTCAGCTCCCTTGCCTGTGTGGTGTGTGGTCTGTTTGATTGCATTTACTTTCTTCTATTATCTTCGCAGTTATTCATATCTGGATTGAGGTTGAGATGAGCTTGTGGAGGCTTCTGCCCCACACATATTTCCTCCCTCACTTGCATCGCATGCATCTTTACAGTAATTTCTTTACAGGTATTTCTTTTACTGTTTGTTTTCCATTGCCATGTTCCCCTAGGAACTCTGACTTCTCTTGTTCAAGAGAAGTCATGACAGACATTAGGATTCTAACCATGCATGATAACATTAGTTAGTTTCCCTTCTAACCTCAACCGTAGGGCGAATATTGCATGATAACTGTAGGATCGAGTCTGTTTCTCTTCTTATCTTACACAACAGTAAAAAAACATAATAAAGGCAAGTTAGTACAAGTGCGTTACGAGCCTTAAGCTACTTGGGAAATGATGTTTGAGCGGTCTCCTCTCAATCATCTAGAGTGTTTAGTATATGTCCTTTGGACGATATGCGACGCGTTGGCTCCTAAGTCATAGTCTCTAGTGCTGTACAAACTATAGACAACTAAAAAACACTTCTTTCGTAAAAAACAGAAAACAAAGATCAAATATCTTTTTGTCCTCTTGGACTTCTTAAATCAGGAAAACCCTTTTCTTAAAGGAGTGTTCAGTTAACTTTCAGTTCTACCGCAAATGGTAACGCCTAAGTCTCCAAGGATCGAGCTGCAAACACCAACTGTTGGAACTGTCTGTTAACGTTACTTGGATAAAAAGCAGCTGAACAAACCTGTGTTCTTCGTAACCCGAACTATGTTTGCTCTAATCTTTCATGCCGTATGAAAGTACGTAGGCACAAGATGCGATATCTTGGCGAGCAACCTTCCCCCCGTAACCCGTAGTTAGGCGAACTACGTTGACTCTGATTTCTTGTTCCAGACGGGAATACGTAGGCATAAAGTGCGATACTTTGCCGAGTCATTTTCGTTTCTTTTTAGACCAGACTTTAGCGTAGATAGATAAACACACCCTTTTCCGATAAACAACAAGTGTGGATCCCATCGAGTACGATGGACGTAAGGGGTGCTAATACCTTCCCCTCGCGTAACCGACTCCCGAATCTAGACAATGGTTGCGATGACCTTGTCTTATACCTTTGCGTCAGGTTTTTTCTGATCGTTTCCTTTCCCTCCCGTGGGATAAATAACGAACGGTGGCGACTCTTCTATTTTGCCGGCACCTTATTTTCGCAGTAGCGACAGCTGGCGACTCTGCTGGGGACTCCAACGGTTCCCTGTGCGAGTCATTCCTAGCGCTTGTGTGTTTACCTGTTGGGTTATGTTTATTTATCGCTTTTTTACTTTCCGCATTTTATTTTCAGTATGATATTATTATTATTGTGCTGTTGTGGGAAGGGGCTTTGATGAGTGATAAGCCAGACCCAGGCTTGAGTATGTACATAGCGTTAGAAGCAGATTTGTGGTGAACCTGTATGTTAGGCATGCACTAGTTCCCACGAAATCTGCACTCAGACGAGGTTCTTTGAGATGATTTCCATTTCCGGCCCAGTGGGTCGTTGAAAGGATTTCAGACCTTAGGATTGTCGACTCTGAGGACCGATCATTTGTGATTCAGCTAAGTGAGGCCACTTCAAGAGATGATGATGATGCCACACCTTCTAGGTATCGTATCATTGTTTCTTGAAAGTTTGTGACGCTGATGAACGCATAGGATGTCGTACCTTTGTCAGTGATTAGGTCCATACCAGTGAGCGGGGTCGGGTTTATTGCAGGAAACCGTAACCTTCAGACGACCTGGTCTTCTTGTCAGTGAATCAGTTTTGTGGGTTTCAGTAGGCCTTTATTATCAGAGTGTGGTATTTTCTTGTTGAAGTTAAAATGATCTGCCACTTCACCGCACAGCACAGCATAGCATGGCACTTGATCCCCTGTTGCATTTTGCATTTGCATTTACATTTTCATATTGCATTGCATCTAACACGTATTTGTGTTGTAGGTGTGCAGTTCCCCTCTCGATTCTAGAAATCTTGTCCTTTTTGTGTCCATCATGGAGCCCAGTGTGAGAAGAACTTTGGCCTACAAGTTTCCTACTCCGGATATTACTACTCTGAGGGGTTTGATTTCCTTGCCTGGTAAAGAAGTGATGGGAGGTTTCAGAAGAACCTATGGGAAGCTGCTCAGTGTTGTGTGCAAGCCGTCTGTGTATGAATTGAACGGACTCCAGACTCTACTTCAGTTTTATGATCCCCCGTTGCGTTGCTTCACATTTTCGAGCTATGTGCTGGCCCCCACTTTGGAAGAGTTCTCTGTCATATTGGAGATACCCATTCTTGCTCAAGTACCCTTTTGGCCTATCGATCAGGAGCCAGATCTGGCTAAGATTGCTCCAGCTCTGCATATTGATGTTTCTGAGTTAGAGGGAAAGGCTGTCAAGAGAAATGGAGCCTGGGGATTCCCACTACCTTTTCTAGCTGAGAAAGCCCGACACTTCTCCAAGAAGGAATGCTGGGTGGCGTTCAAAGCTATTTTGGCCCTGTGCATATATGGTATCATGTTGTTCCCCAATATTCCAGATTTTGTGGATGTGGATGCTCTTCGCATCTTCGTCTCAAAGAATCCAATCCCAACCTTGCTCAGAGACGTGTACCATTCGGTGCACTACAAGAACGAAAATAGAAGAGGCAAGGGTGTGTCCTGTTGTGCGTCATTGTTCTACAGATGGTTTGTCACTCATCTACCGAAGGATGGTCCTTTTATAAAGACGGCAAAGACGAAGGAATGGTCAGAGCGACTGATGAGCTTGTCTACCAAAGACATTGATTGGTTTGATAGAGATCGTCTGGGGAGTGAAATTATTTACAGTTGTGGGAGCTTTCCTAATGCCCCTCTTGTGGGTAGGAAGGGTTGTATCAACTATAATCCATTCGTTGCTATCAGACAATTCGGGTATGCTTTGAGGGGCCCTCCTAAAGACGAAGAGGTACAGGAATCTCTATACCTCACTGGTGCATTAGAAGGAGATGATCTGGTTAGGTTTGAACATGCTTGGAACAACGTTCATCGAAAGGGAAAGACCCCATTAGGGAAAATCAATAATCAGGCTTATCTTCCTTATGTAGACTGGATTCGTAACAGAGCAGCGAAAGTGTTGATGCCTTTTCCTCCTGTCAAACAGGACGAACCTTCAGAGCCTACCATGATCGAAATCCAGAAGTACGAGCAGCTTCAAGCCAAGAATGCAGAGCTGGTCAAAGCCAATGAAGAATTGGAAAATGAGATAGCTCAGCTCCGAAGAGAAAAGAGTGAAGCCGTCTACACCTGCAAGAGGCAGACAGAGATGATCAACCACCTGGGCGCTAACTTGACCAAAGAGACCGATTCTAGAGAGCGTCTTGGGTTGGACCTAAAGGCAGTGCACGGGGTATTGACCACCAAGAAGCAGGATCTAGCTAAGGTATACCGGAAGTTGACCCAGTACGAGAAACTGTGGAATAATACCTTGACTAGCCACAAAGAGAGGGAAGAAAAGTTGAAGCAGTAGATAGTCCAGTTGGAAGCTCAGGTTGAGGCCAAAAACAAGAAGATAGAGGCTGAAGCCTCACTCTGACGAGATGTCCAATATAAGATAGTTGAGATCAAAGCTAACCTACTAGATTATCAACTCCGGGCTGACGCTAAGAGGAGTAGGGTGGAGAACCATTCTGAAGAAGGTGTGTGTAGGAGCGTTGCTGAGAACCTCCCGGATGCCATCAGGCAAAGGGATCTATTGATCCAGGGCCTGCTCACTCAGCCTGACCATCCTGATACGAAGAAGTTACTAGAGGATTTTCGTGCCCGTGGCTGCACCTGATTTTCTTTGTATTTCTTTGTACCTTTTATGTTAATATGCTGATCACCACCAGGCTTGTTGGTTGGGGTCATGCTGCTGCTTCAGTTGTACTTTGCTTTTGTTGTACGCTACCCACGCTGGATTTTCATATATATATGAGGATTTCTTTTCCATGATTGGACGGTAGACTTTATTTGTCTTGGAGCTAGAATCGAGGGGGACTTCCTCCTAATGCATGGATACGTGTTTGCATTTGCATAAATCATTTGCATGAAAGGGACTTTGTACTGTGTTCCCTAACCCTCTGTTGATGCAGGTTCCAGGATTGTCGAACACTGAACTCACCGTTACTCAACCAGAAGCAACTGTAAGAAAGTCATGGACCAGATGTAGTCAGAGATGCAGGAGATACGTGACCGCATGGCTCAGTTTATGCAGGTGATGGAGACCGTGGCTAAAGGCCAAGAACAGCTCCATACTCTCGTGCAGCCTCTAATTGGACAAGTTGGTATCAATGGTGTGCTACATGGGGGTGCGACTGCTAATCGTCCTCATGGTGAAACTCCTTAGGCTGGTGATGCTATACCAGTGGTCGGTCTTGACGCTGGTGAGAACGTTCTCATGGCTGGTAATGGGAATGCTGGTAATGGGAACGGTAACTTGGAAACCAATGGGAACGTTGTTGGCAAAGGTAATATTGGTCTCAACGCTGGTGCTGGGAATACCGGTGTGAATATGGTCAACGGCAATACAAGCTTTGCTGGTGTGAATATGGGCTTTGGTAACGCTGGTGGTGCCAATGCTGGATTTGGTAATCAGGGTTTTGGAACTGTAAGTAACAATGGTTACAGAATGGGTGCCTACAATACTGGCTTTGGGCCAGCGGCTGCTAATTAAGAGCTTGATAATCTGAGGTACGACCCCAGGTTTTTCCAGAATGGTCATGGTCGCAATGCTGCGTACGCTGGGTACGACAATGAGGGTCCTTATTGGGGTGAAGACCGTCAAGAGGATGCTTTCTCTGGACAGGGCATGGGTTATGAGATGCCTACTGAAAATGATCGCAGGTTCCGAGCAAGGGAATAGATTCAAGCTGAGTTAATTGAAGTCTGAGGCCAGCTGGGGCAGGTTGTGAATGACGTGCAAGCGTTGCGCTCGAACCAGAGTGCGCTTGAAGAGGAGAACTACCGGTTGAAGGCCCAAGTGGGTTTGATGGCAGAAGTGTTGAGGAATGTACTCCGAAGAGAGTGTGAGCAGACTCCCGAAGCTGCTACCACCAAGCTTACTCCACTGGTGTCTGAAGAGTCTGTGCCAAGGCATGATAGGCCTAAGAGACTCTCTGTACAGCTTAAAGCACAAGATTTTCCTCGTCAGCGGTCACGACTAATCTCTCAGGATAACCCTAGAAGGTATGGTAAAAGGATGAAGCTCTCTGACAGAGTATTTGATAAGCTCCCGATGGATTATGCTCAGTTGGTGCAACTCTTGCTCCAGCTTCAATTGGTTAAACCTCATACTTTGGCTCCATTGACTGGCCAGCCACCACCAGACTATGACGTGAACGCCCGTTGTGTTTTCCATTCCGGGGCACCGGGGCATGACATCGCAAACTGCAGATCGTTTAAGCATAAGGTCCAATATTTGCTAGACGAGAAGGCAATTGAATTTGTGTCAGGCGGCGTGAAGGTATCAGGAGTTGATATTCCTATCCCCCCATCTGAAGATGCAAAGGGACCGGGGTATATGCTGGAATCGTTGGAGTCTGAATCCCCTTGTCCACTGCAGTTACCTGTTCCCGGGTCGAACTTGAGAGAGAAAGCGCCTGAACACAAGGAATGCCTCGATCAGCATCGACAACCTCTTGCTCCACCGCAGCAAAACTATCAGAATCAGAGTCGACCTCACAACAATTTGAAAGGAGTTGATAGACAGAAGGTGCATGTCCTTCCCAAAAAGAAAGTTGGTCGTATACCGCTCTTCTGATCGAGCCTGAAGTCCGCAAGGGTCGCTCCCCTCAGCAGCAAATCAGTGTGAAAGCCCAGTACCTGAAGGCTGGCAGTCTGCATTTTATCATGTCATTGCTTTGCATTTGTAGTTTCTTTCCCGTTAGAATGCAAATTTTCGCTTGTAAAACTTGTTGTTTTTCAATTGATATTGACAATGAAATAAGTGTGCATGTTTTGAATTAATCCATTTGTGTTCACTCTATTGCGTTCTTTTATTGTAAACGCTTTTTTTAAGTGGAATCCGGGGAGGATGACGAAATCGAAAGACCTTAAGCTTCCGATTGTATGCTCTTGGATAGAAAAACCTGTTGACGATATACAGGCATTGTTTCAAATCCACAAACACCGGAGATATAAGGAAGATAATCCCTTGTCAGCCCCTTCGAGCCTTGTAGTAGGAGTTTCTTTCTGAAAAACGGAAAAAACCTCTATCTTAACCTGGGGCAGGGTAGGTGTCAGTTGATTTGACCAGGCGTTCAAATTACAAAAGGAGTGTTCGTTCGAGGATCAATCACACCTGTATAGGTCGTTCCTAAAGAACCACAATGGTTAAACCTTGCCGATAAGGAGTGAAACAGTCACAATCGTTTTAACAAGTCAGACAAGCCGGTGTCACACGATTTGTTCGAACAAAAGAAAAAAGAGAAAGAAGAAAGCCCGCTAAGTCGAATCTTGAAAACAAGCGACTTAGGCAAAAATGAGGGTATCCCGCTGGACTTTAAAGTCGAAAATTCAAAGGAATTAGTCCAGGCAAAAGTTAGGGAAAAACTAAAAGAACCGAAAAGCAAAAGGATTGCAAAAGAAAAATCCTCGAAAACACAAGTCGTGTGACTCCAGGTCCCGAAAGACGAAAAGTGAATGAATGTCACTCCCAAAAATAGGTGATTTCCTGAACTGTCACTACTCCTATACAACCTTTGAAAGGTGAGCGCTAAGGTCGAATTAGCTGAATGTAGGATCGGAGAACATCAAGGAGAATGGGTGGGTTAAAAAGAATTTTGAGCCTTATATCCTTTCTTGTTAACCGTGAACCTGACCACGTTACAACCTGAAAAAGTCCTAATTGAAACGGGTTTAGTTCGAGAGCATACTTCGGTAAAGATCGCATCGAAACTGACTCCTAAAAGGATTCCTCTTACAGTGTTGTATTAATTTTGACATTTTGATAGTTGATTCGTTTATTATATGTCATAAACTTTTTCTCCAGTGAACAGGATTGGGTTTTGAAAAAAACTGTCATATGCATTGCATTTAATATATCTTTTATGCAAAACCACTTGTTTTACTTGCGAGTAAGCGCTTGACAGCAAGGAAGTTTCCGCAGTGGAAAGTTTGATCGGGATAGAATGTAGAATGCCTGAATACTCCGTCAAGTTGTGGCCAGCTATATCAAATAAATCCCAGTAAGAGCAGCCATCCAAGAATGGTTAATCTGGGGCAATCAGGTCGAGATTCAGCAAGTCTCTCGCAGCTAGGAGTACTGCTCCACGAATCCGGCAATCAGGGGCAAAGTCATTGCAAGACCGGGGCAAGTTACCCTGAGAGCACAAAAGCTATTCGTTGGAACATCTTTTCGAGGTTTGAAATGCAGAAGCAGTCCATATCTAACCATCAGGGTACGGAGATTGCAGGGCCCTTTTAAGGGAAGATTTTACGAAGATCCCATGAGCTGGGAGCAAAAGTAGAAGCGAAGGAAATGTTCCTCTCTGTTTTATCAGAGTTTATCAAAAGTTGTCGCAGGTTCAGGGGCAAGCCATCTTGAAGTCGGTTCGTGGCAAGTTTTTCCTTTTCAAGTTGAAGTGTTCGGACTGGGGCACGTCGTTGCCTTTGCAGCAGATATCCAAGGGATCGTGTTCCCTAGCCAGAGTCCCTTAACGTAGGAGCAGGCACTATATGAAACATATTCCTCCCCAGCAGATGGAAGTCGAAGTTTTTATCCCCAGAAGAGTTGGGATTGCATCAGAGCAGGATCAGATTATCCTCAGCAATTCAAGATTGACTTATTCGGTAGGATAAAGTCATCCCCAGAGGGTCGAGATAGATATACCCAGCAGAGGATGCATTCCTGGTGTTTGGTTATGAATATATTTACTCCTCAAAGAGTCCCTGCAAAGTACAATCAGAGTACACAAATCAATCCCCAGCATGATTAATCCCCACAAAGCACACTCAGGGTGTCATTGGTTTGGAAGGATCATTCCTGTGCAGGACCATCCTTCCCTTTCTCCAGCAGGTTGTTTTTCCTCCAATAGGATGATCATCCTCAACAGAGTTTGCAACTCCGAGCTTGTGAACTATTCCCCAACAGGATTGCTTCTACCCCCCAGCGGAGTTGGTTTCACCTTTCCAGCATTTATTTTGCTGGAATATGTCTGTGATACCTGGTTGTCCCCCAGCGGATTTGGTTTTGTCTTCAGCATTTATTTTGCTGAAGCGCCTCTTGGCATCTTTGCATTTGCATCTATCATCATATTTGCATCTATCCAAACGCGTAACATTTCCATGTTGTATGGAGCATTACGCCATTGTCAAACATATGCATTTTGGAACATAAGCCAGGTTGGTTACCTCTTTGTTTTCAGGTGTTTTTCCTGCAGGTATTTGAAATTCTTGTTCATGAAGGTGTCTAGATGTTCAAATTTGTGGCGCGAGGTACGCGATGATAGTGTTCGCCCTGTCATATGCTCCCCTAGAAGAGTTACTTGGTTAAGTTTCTCTTCTCCCCCAGCGGAGTTCTTCTTAGGTTGTTTTTACGTCAGCATTAAAGGATTTCGTGGTTTAGACTTTCAGAGTTATTATCCGTGATTTCCCCAGTAGAGTTTTTCCCTATCAGAGTCGCTTGGTTAAGTTTCTCGTCTTCCCCATCGAAGTATTCTTCAGACTGCTGTACATCAGTTTTGAAAATCTTGAAGTTGTTACCTGTTGTCGAAATAGGTGTTTGACGACCGTCGTCAGAATTTCCCCGCAGAGTTGTTTGTTCAAGTCTTCGGATGTCCGATTCGCGCTTTTATTTAGTGCTTTACCAGCTTCTTAGGAAATAGAAGGTTGACGTGATGGTTCAACGGTCAACGTGATGGTTCGACAGTTCTCTCTTTTATTTAGCCTATGCTCGTTTCCTTGTGAACAAAAGATTGACGTGATGGTTCAACGATCGACGTGATGGTTCGACTGCTCTCGCTTTTATTTAGCGTATGCTCGTTTCCTTGTGAACGAAAGGTTAACGTGATGGTTCAACGGTCGACGTGATGGTTCGACAGCTCTCACTTTTATTTAGCTTATGCTCGTTTTCTTGTGAACGAAAGGTTGACGTGATGGTTCAACGATCGACGTGATGGTTCGACAGCTCTGGCTTTTATTTAGCGTATGCTCGTTTCCTTGTGAACGAAAGGTTGACGTGATGGTTCAATGGTCGACGTGATGGTTCGACAGCTCTCGCTTTTATTTAGCGTATGCTTGTTTCCTTATAAACGAAAGGTTGACGTGATGGTTCAACGGTCGATGTGATGGTTTGACTACTCTCGTTTTTATTTAGCGTATGCTCGTTTCCTTGTGAACGAAAGGTTGACGTGATGGTTCAACGGTCGACGTGATGGTTCGACAGCTCTCGCTTTTATTTAGCATATGCTCGTTTCCTTGTAAACGAAAGGTTGACGTGATGGTTCAACGGTTGACGTGATGGTTCGATTGTTCTCGCTTTTATTTAGCGTATGCTCGTTTCCTTGTGAACGAAAGGTTGACGTGATGGTTCAACACTCGACGTGATGGTTTGAATGCTCTCGCTTTTATTTAGCATATGCTCATTTCCTCAGAAATAAAAGGTTGACGTGATGGTTCAACGGTCGACGTGATGGTTCGACGGCTCTCACTTTTATTTAGCGTATGCTCGTTTCCTTGTGAACTAAAGGTTGACGAGATGGTTCAACGGTCGACGTGATGGTTCAACAGCTCTCGCTTTTATTTAGCGTATGCTCGTTTCCATGTAAACGAAAGGTTGACGTGATGGTTCGACGATCGGCGTGATGGTTCGACTGCTCTCGCTTTTATTTAGCATATGCTCGTTTCCTCAGAAATAAAAGGTTGACGTGATGGTCCAACGGTCGACGTGATGGTTCGACTGCTCTCACTTTTATTTAGCGTATGCTCATTTCCTTGTGAACGAAAGGTTGACGCGATGGTTCAACGTTCGACGTGATGGTTCGACAGCTCTCGCTTTTATTTAGCGTATGCTCGTTTCCTTGTAAACGAAAGGTTAACGTAATGGTTCAACGGTCGATGTGATGGTTCGACAGCTCTCGCTTTTATTTAGCATATGCTCGTTTCCTCAGAAATAAAAGGTTGACGTGATGGTTCAACGGTCGACGTGATGGTTCGACAGCTCTCGCTTTTATTTAGCATATGCTCGTTCCCTCAGAAATAAAAGGTTGACGTGATGGCTCAAAAGTCGACGTGATGGTTCGACGGTTCGTGCTTTGAGTAGTGCTTTACCCGCTTCTTCGGAATTGGAAGGTTGACGTGATGGTTCGACAGTTCGCACTTTTATTTAGTGCTTTTCCCGCTTCTTCGAAAATGGAAGGTTGACGTGATGGTTCAACAGTCAACGTGATGGTTCGACAGTTCGCGCTTTGGTTGACGTGATGGTTCAACAGTCGACGTGATGGTTCGACGGTCGACGTGATGGTTCGACAGTTCGCGCTTTGAGTTAGTGCTTTCGCCCGCTTCTTCGGAAATGGAAGGTCGAGGATGATATTTAGATATGGTATTTTGACGGTGCCCGCTTATTGTGACATATTTCGGGAGGATTGGTGGTGTTAATCCAGTTTGTTGATTCGATGCCTGTGGCGTCACACAGGTGGTTGATGATGAAATCAAGTCAGTTTTTATCAGATGATTGATCAATTGTCGCCGTGACAACCAGATTCAGTTTTCTGGGTATTGCTTCCCAAGCGGTTTTGCAGTTTATTTCTTCGGTTAGCAAATTTTTGGGTTCTCTGGTATTCAACCGTATTCTACCTTGATTGTTCGAAAGTCGTTCGCTTTTCACCCAGTCGGGTCCAAGCCGCTTTAATAGGGCCAGCTGTTGCACCCCAAAATTTGCCTAACCTTTTCTCATCTGGTTTATGTTTCATAGCATTAGCATATCATCATCAAAGCATTTGCATATCATAGCATTGTTCACCTGTGCAGGGGATCAGGTGGTGTTTCTATCCAGAGAAGCCTATCTATAGGTTTTATGCAAGCTTAAGAAGTCACCATAATCATCAGGAAGGGGGGTTGGGTTCTTAAGGAGTCCATGTGCTTGTATGGGGCCAGTCTTCCAATTTGAGGACCAGTTGAAGATCATCAAGGGATGGTGAGGTCTTGACCAAGGTGAGGGAGTGTAAGTAGAGCTCATTGAAGTGTCTTGAAGGTCATGTTGGAGCTCAATCAAGTCATTATGCCAGGTGTGGAAAGTCACAGTTGAGGGTGTTGCAAGTGGGGTTTTCATCTGAGTAATTCCAAGTCAACTGTGCATTTGAAGAGGATCAAAGCTCAATTCTAGGTCTTTGTAACCAGGGATAGTTGTGTTGAGACACATGAGATAATATTTCAAGATCAATTCATCAAGAACTCAAGGTGTGAGGAGTTGTTAAATCAGGGTTCCTAGGGTAAAATCCCCTATTTAATGTCTAACTTCAAGACCACCTATCTCAAGATACAAGTTTCCTCTCCACTTTTGGCCAACATGAAACTTGTAGAGCATGCTATTAGCTTTAATTTGAGTACTAGAAGTCCTCCATTGGATTTATAGAGCTCAAGTTATGGTCCAGACAAGTTACAGGTCATCTAAGGAATGTGAAATTTGTCTGTCAAAGTTCATCAACTTCCAAGGAACGTTTGACCTAGAAAGGTGTTTTTCCCAAACTTTTTGCCAACATGAAAGTTGTAGGTCTTGATCTTAGCTTTCCAAATTGTATTATAAGTCTTCCATCTGATTGGTAGAACTCAAGTTATGAGGTTTACGAGTCAGGGGTATTTTGGGAAAGTAAGATTATAGGTCATTTGGCATCATAGGTCAATTTCACTATCTTGCAAGCTTCAAATGGATTTGTTTTCAACATGAAAGTTGCTCAAAATGATGTTTTTAGCTTAGCCAAGTATCAAGAGTCCATGGATATGGATTGTATCAAGCCTTGGTTGAAGAAAATTCCCAAAAAGACCATTTTAATGGATTAAAGGGTAAAAATTCAAAACAATTGGAAATAATTTGTTTTCAGGCCAAATTTGTGATCATTTTGATTGGAATGGACATTTTGAAGACTTTGGCATTATCAAATTTTTGAATTGAAACTCATAACATGGCCATATGGAGTCTTACTTCATTATGAAGAAACATACATGCATCCATTTGATTGGAATTAAGGAGGGAAAACTCTTCCATTACACTCCCTAACTGTTAAGTAAGTGAATTGGACTGTATTTGAGGGGGGAGCAAGGCAAAAACGTGTACCACCATCTTTGAAATTTTGGGAGGAAGTGAAAATGGAAAATCTCAAATTGGGCTTGGTTTGGGCCTCCAAAGCGGTTGAACAGATTATAAACAGGATGTGGATCATTCTGAGAAGGTTCTAGTGTCAAATTCAGTTGGGAAGCCATTGGAGCAAGTTGGAGAAAAAGCTTGAAAGTGAGTTTTCGGTTTTGAAGAATCAGAGGGTTTCATCAAGAATTGGTGATCAAGAATCGTTCATCATCAATCATTGAAGCTTTCTGCACTTGTTGGAGGAGAATTGAGGTCTGAAACCACCACAATCGAAGCTTAAAGCCAGGTTTCCATTTCTTGAAATTGCACTCAATTTATGCGTTTTCATTAGCTTAGATTCATGTGGTTAGGTTGCAATTAAGGTATAGATGATTTCTGGACAGAAAATTTGAGGATTAGTGACAAATTAGGGATTGATCCATTTTCGGTTTGGACCTAGAGTTCTTTAATCTTGGAGTTTTAGCTCATTTAATTAGGATAGTTGGGATCCTCTTTTTGAGGGAGATAGGGTTGCCCGAAGGTGGCCGGAATTTCATCCCGTCCGGCCGGAACAATACCTGCGCGCGGGCTCATCTTTTTCTGGCCAGAATTTGAAATGGAGAAGAGATAATCTCCACCGTTCGCTCGTGAGAAGAGAGAAGACTAGGTCCTCGTATCCTATGGCAATAAGCGCACCACGTACCCCCTCCCCCAAAATGCGTCGTTTTGATTAGTGGATGCCAAGCTTGCTTCAGCGCGCTGTGTGAACCCAAGGGACGTGCGTTCAATTCCTTGCATGGCCATTTCGTTTGTTAATTATGAAAACTGAGTGTAATTGATTTTGGCTTTGGGCTTTAGCTTTTAGTACTATCTGCGCCCCCTCTATTAGGCCCAACATGATTAACACATGGGATAACTACTTAATACACCCCCCTGGACGTGTTGTAGTGAGAATAATTTTGCTGAATTAACACTCAAATGGGCCCAGCGCCCATGCACTTTTCACACCCCCATTCATGGGCCCAGGCGAGATTAACCCTTGTGCTTCTTACTGATTGCACCCCTCCCAGTTATTTGTTTTAATTTCTTTTCTTTATTTTTTTGTTTTAATGCTGGTTAGATTTAATTCATTAAAAAATAGTAAATGTTGGTAATAAATTCTGGAAAAATTTGTGGATATAGATTGAGATGTTTAGGATTTTCTCATGCTTTGTATTTTAATTTTCCATGCATTTTCCATTTATTTCATATTTTCTCTTTTAGTGCACTTTTAATAATGAAATAATGTTGTTCTGAATTTGTTGATTTACTTCTCTCTCATATTTTGGAGTTTAATCTTGGAATTTTGTGTGCTGGTTGTATACATGTTAACGTTGCTATGTGATTTTTGTTGTGATTTTTTAGATCATTTTAAATAGGATTTTAGGGTAGTTGTTTAGGAGTGTTCTTTAGTGATTTCCTTTAGTGCACCCTTGAAGTTTTGGATTTAATTTGGGCATTTTGATTTAGATTTAGCTTCTGATTTTTCTACCATAGAATGTTGACACATATAGGATGAGGTAGTATTTTCCTTAGAATTTTTGGGAGTGATTTCCCCTTAGTTCCCCATTTTACAAATTGACCTTAGAATAGAGGATCATTAAAAGATGACATTTGATGTTCTTTAGAGATTCAAGTAGGTGATGATATTTCCCTAGGATTAATTCCCCATTCAAGTATTCCTTGCTTAATTAGGATCCTCCCTTGTGGGTATAATTCCTCCTGTGGAGGAATTCTCTGCCTTTCACATTGGAGTTGAGCCTAAGCAAGCTCTCTAAAGGAAATGGATTTGGTTGAGTGTCTGTGGTAGGTTCCTGTGGAACTTACCTTGCTTCTCATCTCCATTCTCCTAAAATCATCTCATTCTTTCCTCTTTAGGAACCTTCTTGAGGTAGCACAATCCCTCCTGTGGGGGGAATATGGCACACCTCTTGAAGGAGCCAAACCCTTAGGTTTCCCCAAAGATCTTTTTGTTGGTTGAGTGCCTGGGATAAGTTCCTGTGGAACTTACCTTAGTCTCCCAACACCAAATTTCCTTCCATAGGATAGAAGCTTGTTTGATTACTTGTGAATTCCTTTCCTTCTCTTGAAGCTGGTATGGACTTGAAGAACAGATACAGACTTTGGATTGGATTGCTTCTAGAAGATGGCTCTGCTGTGGAGATTGCTGGCTTGTTTTCCCTGTTTGTCTGTTTTCTTCTTGTTTAACTGTATTGAGGTGTATTGATGTGACTTGCTTGGAGTGTTGTATTAGTAGTAGGCTTCATGTAGACGAACATAGGCCTAAGAGCATCCTAAGGGTTGAGCTTATTGCATTAGAGGTTGAGTTTCTCCCTCTGCTTGTATTTTTACTGTGTGGCTTTGCTTGCTGGTATTTGGTAGAGCTCAGCTCCCTTGCCTGTGTGGTGTGTGGTCTGTTTGATTGCATTTACTTTCTTCTATTATCTTCGCAGTTATTCATATCTGGCTTGAGGTTGAGATGAGCTTGTGGAGGCTTCTGCCCCACACATATTTCCTCCCTCACTTGCATCGCATGCATCTTTACAGTAATTTCTTTACAGTTATTTCTTTTACTGTTTGTTTTCCATTGCCATGTTCCCCTAGGAACTCTGACTTCTCTTGTTCAAGAGAAGTCATGACAGACATTAGGATTCTAACCATGCATGATGACATTAGTTAGTTTCCCTTCTAACCTCAACCGTAGGGCGAATATTGCATGATAACTGTAGGATCGAGTCTGTTTCTCTTCTTATCTTACACAACAGTAAAAAACATAATAAATACAAGTTAGTACAAGTGCGTTACGAGCCTTAAGCTACTTGGGAAATGATGTTTGAGCGGTCTCCTCTCAATCATCTAGAGTGTTTAGTATATGTCCTTTGGACGATATGCGACGCATTCACTCCTAAGTCATAGTCTCTAGTGTTGTACAAACTACCGACAACTAAAAAACACTTCTTTCGTAAAAAAACAGAAAACAAAGATCAAATATCTTTTTGTCCTCTTGGACTTCTTAAATCAGGAAAACCCTTTTCTTAAAGGAGAGTTCTGTTAACTTTCAGTTCTACCGCAAATGGTAACGCCTAAGTCTCCAAGGATCGAGCTGCAAACACCAACTGCTGGAACTGTCTGTTAACGTTACTTGGATAAAAAGCAGCTGAACAAACATGTGTTCTTCGTAACCCGAACTACATTTGCTTTGATCTTTCATGCCGTATGAAAGTACGTAGGCACAAGATGCGATATCTTGGCGAGCAACCTTCCCCCCGTAACCCGTAGTTTGGCAAACTACGTTGACTCTGATTTCTCGTTCCAGACGGGAATACGTAGGCATAAAGTGTGATACTTTGCCGAGTCACTTTCGTTTCTTTTTAGACCAGACTTTAGCGTAGATAGATAAACACACCCTTTTCCGATAAGCAACAAGCGTGGATCCCATCGAGTACGATGGACGTGAGGGGTGCTAATACCTTCCCCTCGCGTAACCGACTCCCGAATCCAGACAATGGTTGTGATGACCTTGTCTTATACCTTTGCGTCAGGTTTTTTCTGATCGTTTCCTTTCCCTCCCGTGGGATCAATAACGAACGGTGGCGACTCTTCTGTTTTGCCGGCACCTTATTTTCGCAGTAGCGACATTGATTTGAATTAAATCAATACTCATTTGAGGTTCAATCAGATGTGCGCGCGTAATGATGCTACAATTCAAGTGGAGGTTTGGTATAATATGGGTCAGGTGAGAGTGCATTTCATGGTCAGGGCCAGGGTGTGCATAACCTAGTTCAAGAGGCAGATTAGGGTTTTATGTAGTGGAATTCATACTTCAAGTCTAGATTATTGGTATTCAAGTGGCCGAGTTCAGATGAATTCATTAATTCAGGGTCCTAGCTTATCCTAAGTTCAAAGATAATTCAGGATTTATTCCGATTCAACAATCCAATTCATAATTCAAGATCGATTCATGGTGAACCAACTCGAGTTTTACTGAAGAATACAAAAGTTTTGGAATTTATGGATTCACATGGGAATTCAAGTTGTCATTGTCAAGAATCGAGAATTGCATGGCATATATCATAAGGTCTACAAAAATTCATGGATCAAGAAAGCTCATTTATACAAAAATGTTTCTACAAAGAAAATATTATTGGATATTGAATCAAATAATGGAGGCCCATGGATTACAACAAAGCACACATTACAAAAATAGTCTATTACAAAAATCAATGTCCAAAGGTTATGCCAACTACAAATTTCACCAAGTCCTTTTTACAATAATAAAAACACAAAAAAATAAGGCTATCCAATGTCCCACATGACTCGCTTATGCACTCTCATAAGCTGTTCACACCATTTCTTCTTTTTCAGCCATGAGTACACTTGAAACCTACACAAGCATGATTCTACACCAAAGCCACAACATCAACAAAATTTCTACCACAAAACAAAACATTCCACGTGATTCAAAACCAATATAATACATAATACAAATCTCCAGCCATCCATGATTGTCGCACGAGCCAAACACACCACAATACCAAGCGGCATCACTCCCATACCAAAGTATCGTTTCACACAAAACGGACCTGCATAAAGTTTTTTCAAGCTATGAGTCATGACAAATATGACAAAAACAAATCCCACAACTTGAGTCGCATCCTGCAACCAAAATCCTTGCACAAAACTCACTCGACTCCACCAATTTCAAGTGGCTCAGCAGCCGTAAGCCTCTCGTGCTCCACGATACGTAAACCAACTCACGTGACAACAATTGAAAGGGAAAGCAAAATGCAGCAAAACCTCCACAAACTGCGACCCCACACAACCTGCAGCGAATATCACGTCACCAGCTCATTCCCAAAATAACCTTAAGACTCCTCCTATAAATCCTTCCCAAACCGTCCTCTTCTGGATCTTTTTCTTCTACCTCAAATCCCCTTCCTTCAACCTTTTCTTCCTCGTTTCCCATTCAAAGTACAAACTCACAACCCACTCAAATCCCAAAACTCAGAATCATTGAAGTAGAAAAAGAATGAGACGAAGCAAAAATGGAGAATAAGAAGTGAAACAATATTAAAACACAAACCTTCGTACCCAAACGAGTGAAATCACGAGCGATTGAACGAAACTTAAGACGGAGCAATCAAAGGAGAGAAGTCGCACGAACAGAGGTTGAGGATTTGATTTTGTTCATGGCCATTTTCGTTTTGTGTCGACTACCCTATTCTTCCTAGTGCTTGCGCGATGATGAATCCCTTGTGATTCTGAGCATTTCTGTGTGGTTTCGTTTTCACGGTGATGATGAAGATAAATTCTTCTGAGCTTACCATTTAAGTTTTCATTCTTTTCATCTTCGGCTGATGTGTTGTAATTGTAAGTCGCGTTTGTTTTTTCTTAGTGTTCTGATTGATATGATGTGGATAGGTCAACCGGGTTCTACTTTCTGGTCATTTTGGGCTGAGTTTTTTTTTTTTCCAAAGTTTTATCACATGCTCCTGCAATTATAACACTAAAATTTTTTAAACTAAAATATTCTCGTATAAAAATTTATAATTTTTTTTATTTGTTTACGGGAAGACTTTTTGCAAGTCTTCCGGTTTATATTTTGTTAGTTTGTTTATCGGAAGACTTTTTGGAAGTCTTCTCTTCACATTTTTTTCGTTTGTTCACCGGAAGAATTTTTGCAAGTCTTCCGGTTTATATTATTTCGTTTGTTCACCGGAACACTCTTTAGAAGTCTTCCGGTTCATTTTTTTTTAATTAATATTTAAGATTTATTAATTTTATATAAAGACCAATTTAGTGAATTTTTGTCTATTATATTTAATATATAAAACTTCTATAAATAGAGAATCATTTTCATAATATTTTCTATTTGCTATAATTATTAGAATACTATGACATTAAAATCATTTATTTTAAATGATCATAATCGTAGAATTTTCTCAAATATCTTATTAATCTTGAAAATTAATAAATAAAATAAATTTAAATATAGGATATAAGTTTACATTATTTAATATATTTAATCAAATAAAAACATATGTGATAAATCAATAATGTATTTTAACTTAAAATGATCACAATAAGTTAACTTGCAAAATAATATAAGTAATAAATTAATAATGTATTTTATTTAAAATAATCACAATAATAAAACACGCAAATAATGTGTTTTATTTATAGGACTGATATAGTTTTATTGATTATTTAATTTTGAATATTACTATGAATATAGTATTTAATCTATACTTTAGAACTCATATAATTATAAATATAAAACAATATTGTTTTATTACCCATATTTTTATTTAATTAAAAAAATTAAGAATATAAATTTATTATTTGTTTTTCATTTTTGTTTGATCTTTTTTAATTTATAACTTTTTTGCATATTCTATACTGTGTTTGCTTTAAATAAAATATATTATTTATTTATATCTTATATTTTTATTTTATTAAAAATATTAAATAAAGTAAAATTATTACTTATATTTTAATTTGGTTGATTTATTTAATTGAAAGTTCGATTTATTTTTTGTTTTTTGCAAGTTATATTATTGTGATCATTTTAAATTAAAATTCATTATTGATTTATCACATATATTTTCATTTGATTAAATATATTGAATACGGTAAATTTGCAAGTTTAGTAAGATTTGTTTGCAAATTTTAAATATATAATATTAATGTGATAATATTATGATAATTATAGCAAATAGAAAATATTTCTAAAAAAAATTCTCTATTTATAGAATTTTTATATATTAAGCATAATAGATAAAAATTTACTAAAATGGTGTTTATATGAAATTAATAAATCTTAAACATGAACCGGAAGACTTCCAAAAAGTCTTCCGGTGAACAAACGAAAAAAATATGAACCGGAAGACTTGCAAAAAGTCTTTTGGTGAACAAACGAAAAAAATGTGAACCGGAAGACTTCCAAAAAGTCTTCCGGTGAACAAATGAAAAAAATATGAACCGGAAGACTCGCAAAAAGTCTTCCGGTGAACAAATGAAAAAAAATTATAAATTTTTATACGAGGATATTTTGGTCCAAAAAATTTTAGTGTAGGGGTATGGGGTAAAATTTCCTCTTTTTATTGGCAACCATCTTTGGATTTTTAAGTGGGCTCTTAAGCCCATGCTGTCGTTTTTATATTCATCGCCTTTAAATTCAGACAACCCCCCCCCCCCCCCCCTCTTTATAATGTTTTAGTATTTTATTTTAATTTCTTTTTTAAATTCTTAATCCCTCATTTGTTTTGTCTATCTATTTTATATCTTCTCAATTTATTTCATCTTTTTTTTTTATGTTTTATTTATTTATTTTCCTTTTCAAATTCATTTACGATCGATGAAGGCCTTTTATTTACGAATGCTGGTTAATTGAAGTTGTTTAACCTTCATTATTTAAAATCTGTAGAAAATAATCATTGTGATCATTTTTCTATACTTTGGAATCATGATAGGTTACCTTCGATTAGTTAACACAAGTTTCCAATTAAAACGAGATCATCCGCTTTTTGAGTTGTGTGACACGATTGCATTGGAGAATGATCCTCAATATCATTTCTCCATCTTATTTTAACACGGATATCAATTTGTGCGGCCTCCTATAGCTTGATCTTCGTCATAGATCGAGCTACGACGGTTTAGCGCTACATTTTGTCCCGATCCAATTCACAAATCAACTAACAACTAATTTACTTTCCGTCAATATATTATTGTTTTACTTTCTGTCAAATATACCCTTGATTTATTTTCAGTCAATATTATCTTGATTTATAGTATCTTGTCCATATACTCGTTAATATTTATCTTGTTCATAATATTGTGGATATTATCTTGATTATATTGTTATATATCTTTCCATATTATTCATAATTGTTCATATTCATAATCATCTTGCTCATCTATATCCACATTCTTTTTAAAACACATAAAAAACGACTGAAACCTAAAACCCTAAATTGGTGAGTTGTTGGTTACTTGTCCGAGCAACGGAATTTGGACTTTGTCAGAAACCCTAGCTTGGAGTTTTATCCGATTTTTGTTCAAGGCATAGTTTACGACACTTCACACACACACGACTTTATCTTTGGCTACCTTACAACGAGACCTTTTATTTCGTGTAATCTCGTGTAACTTACATGTATCCCTCTCCCATTTCAATGTACGTATTTGTAATTCTTCTATTGTGGTTTATCTTCTAGAAGCACCCTTAGCGACTAGCGTAGACTAAACCATTTTCAAATTAATTCTCGATTCATCATCGAGCCATTTTCAAACACCCCTCGTAAGTCGAGTGCTCGTCCGCATTCGCCATCAACCTATTGCACACACTTTCACATTTCATCATGGTTTCGATATTGGGGGCACCCTCAGGAACTAGTATCATTTCTCACAACCTAACCCTTGATTCATTGTCAAGCCGGTTTCATTTTCAACCAAACCCTCGGCTCATCGTCGAGCCTTTTTCAAACCTATTTCCATTCCAACACGTCTTTGCACGCAAGTAAAATCAAACCCTTGATCCAACGTCAAGCGGTATTTTAAACCAAGTTGTAAGTCGAATGCCTTTTGTCTCGCAGTCCACCTCTTTTTGCAACGTATTCAATTCTACCTTTTTATAAACGCTTTTATAAACAACTAACAAAAGAAGAAGATTCTTGGAGTTTAGCATTCCTTGAATCTTCGAATGAATGGCTCTTTAGGCACACACTTTGGGTTGTCATTCATTCACCCTTTCATCTTAAAACATCTAATATCTATTCAAATAATTTTACAATCAAACTTACGAAAGATGGATATTCTTGGAGTCTAGCATTTGTTGAATCATCGAATGATTAGCTCTCGAGGCACGCCACTTGAGTTGTTATTCATTCAATATTTCGAAATCAAAATGTCCAACCCTTCCTTCAAAACATTTTCAGTTAACTTCCGAAAGAACTGAGTTCTTAGAATCTCTCTTTCCTTGAATTCTTTAGTGACAGCTCTTGAGGCACGTCCCTTAGGTTGCTTGTCAGTCAATCTTTCGTTTCTCAACCCAACTCAAACTTCAAACCAATATTCAACCCTTCATCTTTTCGTGGTCGTCTCCACAAACTACGGACGCTCTGATTCTTCATTCTCGTTTGAATGTAAGATACGTAGGCACTAGATTGAAATGATCTTAGAGATCCATCTTTTATCTATCTTTTGTTTCCCTCTAACCTTTCCTATAGTAGAACTACGAAAGCTTTGATTTCTCATTCTCGTCCAAATGAGCATACGTAGGCGCAAGGGTCCCAATCCTTGGCGAACACCTTATCCTTAAACTACCTGTTCCCCGTAGCATTGTTTTCCTTTATCGTATCGTTTTGTATTTACCATTGAGAAGAAAACAAGCAAGCTTAGATAACGCCCATTAAAAATCACCCTAAGAGGTTCCGGTTGAGTACAACGGACGTGAGGGGTGCTAATACCTTCCCCTCGTGTAACCGACTCCCGAACCCGGAACATAGGTTACAAAGACCAAGTTTTTGTCCTTTAGTTTTAAAAGGTTTTCTCGATATTTTCCTTTCCCGTCTCTTCGGGATAAATAAAGTTCGGTGACGACTCTATCGAACCGCATTTCATGCCTTTTGCACGAGGGTCGTGTTTCCAAATTATCTTTGTTGATTTTTCAAGGTGCGACAGGAGCAAGTCAACATGTTTATAGGGGTTTAATTAACCCTTGTACACGGAGCATTTATGGGCGACCTATGTACACGTAACAAGTCAACACGTTTATTGGAGTTTAGTCAACCCTTGTATGCGGAGCATTTATGGGTGACCTATGTATGCGGAGCAAGTCAACATGTTTATAGGATTATAATCAACCCTTGTACGTGGAGCGTTTATGATTGACATATGTATGCGGAGAAAGTCAACACATTGATAGGAGTTTGATTAACCCTTGTACACAAAGAGTTTATGGGCGACCTATGTACGCGGAGAAAGTAAACATGTTTATAGGATTTTAATCAACCCTTGTACACGGAGCATTTATGGGCGACCTATGCACGCAGAGTAAGTCAACAAGTTTATAGGAGTTTCATCAACCCTTGTACGCGGAGCGTTTATGGGCGACCTATGCATGCAGAGCAAGTTAACACGTTTATAAGAGTTTAATCAACCCTTGTACATGGAGCATTTATGGGAGACCTATGCACGCGGAGTAAGTCAACAAGTATATAGAAGTTTAATTAACCCTTGTATGCGAATCGTTTATGGGCGACCTATGTACGCGGAGCAAGTTAACACGTTTACATGAGTTTAATCAACCCTTGTACGCGGAGCGTTTATGGGTGACCTATGTACGTGGACCATGTCAACACGTTTATAGGAGTTTTCCAAGTTATAACTCACCATCCTCAGTCGAATACTTATAACAAGACACAAAAAATTTTAAGTCCAGATGCCTCGTTAAAAACCCTTGCCCTTGCAAGGGAAAAGAGTGCAACCGAATCCTTTATTTATTATTGAGTTACATAATATTTAGCTAAAATATAGCCTAAGATTGGATACATTCCATGTCCTGGGTATTTCTACTCCCTCTATTGTTTCCAGCTTGTAGGCTCCGTTGTTTAGCTTTCGAAGTACCCTGAATGGGCCTTCCCAGTTGGAGGTAAGCTTTCCCTTTCAGATTATATTTTCTTGCCAATATATGTTTTGCAGTAACTTCTCTGACCCGTGCTATCTCTCTAACCTCATTTATCAGATCAGTCGAGGAATTCAAGTTATCCATGTTTGCGACTTCATCAAAGTGGTCATGCCTCCAAGTCGGGGTGTTGATTTCCACCAGTATCATTGCATCAACTCCATACACCATCCTGAAGGGTGTCTCTTAAGTAGTAGAATATGGTGTTGCATGGTATGACCACAAGATCTCGGGTAGGTACTCGGCCCACATTCTTTTTGCCTTCTCTAGCTTCTTCTTTTTTCCATATATGATAACCTTGTTTGCAGCTTCTGCTTGACCATTGGTTTGCGGGTGTTCCACATATGTGAACATGTTTTTTATTCCATAATCCCTACAAAAGTCAATGACGGAAGTGTTTGCATATTAGGCTCCATTGTCTGAGACTATGATTCCCGGCAAACCGAACTGGCATATGATATTCCTCCAATAAAATTTGTGAACCCTCTCGGCAGAGATCCGAGCAACAGCCTCGACTTCCACCCATTTTGTGAAATAGTCAACTGCAACGATTTGGAACTTGAGCTATCCTGAAGCAATTGGAAATGGTCCTAGGATGTCTTCTTCCCACTGATGGAATGGACATGGAGATGAAATCAAATGGAGCGACTCAGCTATTAGGTGTTTAATTGGAGCAAATACTTGGCACTTTTCGCACTTGCTAACGTACTCGATGCAACCTTGTATCATATGCGGCCAGTAGTACCCGAATCTTAGGATTTTTTCGGATAGTGTTCTCCCATCAACGTGGCTACCACAAGCTCCCTTGTGGACCTCTTTAATTACTAATTCAATCTCAAGCTTTGACACGCATCTGAGCATAGGTGTTGACCTACCCATCTTGTACATCGTGTCCGAGATTATGACGTATCAGGAGGCTATTCTTTTGATCTTTCGGGCTTCATTGACATCTTTAGGTAATATTTATCGGGTCAAATAGCTGATGATGGGCCTCATCAATCCTTGGATATCCTCTATTGTCAATACTTCCTCTGATTGAATGTTGGGTACTTTGAGAACTTTTTGGATCACAGTCTTTTTCATTCCTGAATTCTGAGCTTGCTAATCGGGCTAGGAGGGCGACTACAAATTCTAAAAACACTTTGGATATTCTTGAAGCTTTCTGAAGGTACTTTATCATGGTGGAATCCTTCATTTGGTACTCGTTCTTCATCTGTCTGACCACTAGCAGGGAGTCGGTCTTCACTAATAAATGTGTTACTCCGACCTCTTTCGCTAATTTCATTCTGGAAATCAAAGCTCCATACTCTAATTGGTTATTGCTAACTTGAAAATTGAAACTTAAAAATTATTCTAATGTTAGATCTTCGAGTCCTTTCAGTATTATTCCGGCTCTGCTTCCCTTGAGATTTGAAGATCCATCTACATAAAGGATCCATCTGTTTGAGATCTCTTCTCCATCTGGTGCACTTAACTCTACCAAAAAATCAGCTAATGTTTGTGACTTGATACTGGTTCTGGGCACAAAGTTGATGTCATACTCGTAGAGCTCTACTGCCCACTTGACCATCCGACCTGCTAAGTCGGACTCTTTTAGTATTTGTTTGATTGGGTAACTCGTCTTGACTGTGATGGGGGTGACCTTGAAAATAATGTCTCAGCTTCTGGGCTATGATAACTACTGCCAGTGCCAACCGTTTACTCTTCTGGTACCTTAGCTCTGCCTCTTTTAGAACTTTGCTGATAAAGTACACGGGTCTCTCTTCGTTTTCTCCATCTTGTACTAAAACCGAGCTAAGGGCTTTATTTGTGACTGACAATTAAAAGAACAAAGGTGTGTTTTCTTTGGGCCTTACTAGGATAGGAGGCGAGGACAGAAAACACTTTACTTCTTGAAAGGATTCTTCACATGCCTCTGCCCATTCAAACTCCTTAGACTTTCTTATAGCTACAAATAAGTGTATTGATTTGTCTCCTGCACATGATAAAAAATGTGACAATGCGGCTAATCTCCTGGTCAGCTGTTGGACCTCCTTTTTTGTGGTTGGACTTCTCATATCTATTATAGCTTGGCATTTGTGTAGGTTCGCCTTAATTCCCCGGTTGGTGAGCACAAATTCGAGGAACTTCCTGGCTTGTACTCCAAAGGTACACTTGTCCGGGTTCAGTCTCATGTTGTAGCTACTTATGGATACAAAGGTCTTTGTTAAATCCTTTACATGTGACCATTTTGCGCTTGTCTTAATAACCATATCATCTACATAGAACACCAGATTCCTACCTATCTGAGTAGCGAACACCTTATCCATCAACCTCTGGTATGTAACCATAGCATGTTTGAGTCCAGAGGGTATGACTTCACAATAATAATTGCTCTGATGTATCATGAAGGCGGTTTTTGGTTCGTCTATTGGATTAATCAAGATCTGATTGTATCCGAAGTATGTATCCATAAAGCTAAGAAAACGGAACCCAAACACAGTATCTATCAGTCGGTCAATGTTTGGCAATGGATACGAATTTTAGGACACGCCTTGTAGAGGTCCGTGAAGTCCACACACATTTGCCATTTCCCTGATTTCTTCATTACCATTACTACGTTGGATAACCAGGTCGGATACTTGATCTCCTTGATGTACCTGGCCTGTAACAGCTTCTCGAATTCCTCTACAATTGATTTCCTCTTTTCATCATCACCCTTTTCTTTTCCTTTAAGAAACTGACTTGATATTCGGATCGATTGCTAAGTGATGGCAGATGAAATTAGGGTCTATCCCTGATATGTCTGAAGGTTTCCAAGCAAAAAGATCCACATTGTCTTTTAGTGTTTGAATGATCTCTTTCTCCTCTTCGGGGGACAAGTTGACCCCGATGTGTGTGACATGGGACGATAGGTGCCCAATCTGGACTTGCTTTATTTCTTCGTTGGGAACTATGTTGTCTTCAACTGAATCATCACGTGGGTCTATGTCGACCTGGTGAACTTTGAGGGTATTTTTTGGGATCTGCTTCTTATGTGGGTTCCTTTCTTTTCATTTTTCGGCTATCCTTATAAAATTTTCTCGCCATCCACTAGTCGCCTTTGACAATACCAACCCGTCCATCTCCGAGTGGGAATTTCATTGTCAAATATGGAGTTAAAAGCGAAGCTTCCAGGGCATTGAATGATGGCCGACCTATAATAATGTTATAGGGTGAAGCAATATCGATTATCAGGTACCTCATTCGGACGGTCTTCGCATTAGCCGTGTTGCCAAAGGTGGTCGGCAATGCTAGATGCTTGAGCACCTGCACTTGTTCTCCCGAGAATCCTACTAGACTGCCTTTGAATGGTAATAACTCGATCGTATCGAGCCTCATTCCTCTGAAAGCATCCCAATATAGTACGTCGGCTGAGCCTCCAGAGTCTATCAATACCTTTTTCATGCTCCAGTCTCTTATTTGTAATTTAATAACCATGGCATCATTTTCATGAGCTAGGACTCCTATGGCGTCTTGTTTTGAGAATGTTACAACATTTAAGTTGCCTTCCGGCTTCTCTAGAGATCTCAGGTCAATATGCATGACTGCCTGATAGACCTAAAATATACAGTTTATTTGACTCGACCTCGTGCAAGTTATTTAGTATTTTATTTTCATTTTCCTGTATTATGCCTTTGTTTTGTTTCTTTTTCAGGTTTTTGTATTTTCAAGGCTACTTGAGAAGAAATGAAGAAAAACGAGCTAAAAGCCCTACTTTCTGAGGAAATGTACACATGGCTTCCACCATGACGGGCCCATAGGGGATGCCACACATTGGATGCAAGCCAACTGTTGAAAATGCCACGTCTCCCACTCCTTTCCACCCTAGTACATGTGGCGGGCCCCACCTTCACACGGATGTTTCCCTCCCAAAAGAAGTTGGGGGGCATTCTTGTCTTTACCTGTACTTTCCTGCCTCTATAAGTAGAAGAGTTCTAATTCATTTCAAACCATCCAAGCTTTGAGAACAGAACTCAAGCCATAAATTTCACCTATTGTAGAGTAATAAACTTCTCACATCGAGAGGTTATTACACCGTCTAATCGAGTCTGTAATCGAGTTTGGAGCCCTTGGGTAGAAGTTAAATCTGCCGCCATTTTATTTCAGTCTTTTTACTTCCTGTTGTACAAGATTTTAAAGCCTCTCATTTAGAGCAGGTTTCTGTCTATTTATTGCATTGTATTTATTTACCCGACTTTATTTCTCGCACCCTTTATTTCCCGCACCATTTATTTCTCGCACCGCACTTTATTTATTTATTTACTCGCACTTTATTTTCCATGCCTATTTACGTTACCATGTTCGGCTAAACCTTAAGGGCTAGGATGCGAGGATTATAGTTATAATTAACATTCCACACGGTTGCCGGTAGAATTACTTAGGGGTTATTTTAGCTTTTAACACTTATTTTCTGCACTTAAAATCCATTGGGTAAGATCGAAAGTCGTCCAACCTTTAGATAAATTAGGTTAGTTTTGACTGTTCCGAGGAAGCGAAAGCGCTTGGCTCAGTCAATTAGGAGTCTTTAATGTTTAAGAAAACCGATTTTAAAACTGTTTTCAGACGCGTTTATGGATTTAAAGTCCGGTTCGCAAGAACCTCTTTTTGTTAGAAATTCCAGGTTAAAATACTTTTCAACTAAGTCAAGAAACTATATTTCTTAAAAATAGGTTTATTAATTCTAACGCAATGTGCATCTTTTTATAAGTGACAATAAGAGGGGTCGATTAGGGATAAACTCGTTTCTAAATATGCAAAAGCGACAGTTCCCGTTAAATTAGTTCTTTTCATGAGTAGAAAATACTACCCCATAAGGAATCCTATATGTACACATATGGAA
This sequence comes from Lathyrus sativus, assembly GCA_963859935.3. Taxonomy (NCBI): domain Eukaryota; kingdom Viridiplantae; phylum Streptophyta; class Magnoliopsida; order Fabales; family Fabaceae; genus Lathyrus; species Lathyrus sativus. Next base: position 472,827,733 of record OZ012738.1, read on the forward strand.
TACTACGTAGCTATATGAATTGCATCTATGCCTATTGCTTTATTATTAATTTTAATCACGCACTTTACTTTTATTTCGCACAAACCATCATTTATTTGATTTGCCTTAGATAAACACCATAACAATAGTAATCGATAGATTGACATTTGGTCTCTGTGGGATCGATAATCTTTTATATTACTTTGGCGCTATTCGTGCACTTGCGAATCGCCCATCAAGTTTTTGGCGCCATTGTCGGGGACCAATCACGTCAAAATTTCGTACACTATTGTTACACCGTCTAGACTAAGGCTATACCCTCCGATCAATGCGAAGAACTCGCAGCACCGATACCCTTATAGATCCTTTAGAGGAACCTGAACGTTACACTCGCGCATTTATCTTATTTCGTAGATTTAAGAGAGTTATGGACGAAGACCGTAACCAAAGACCCCTTAAGGATTTTGCTCAACCATCTAATGACGAACCTCGTTCTAGTATTGTAAACCCCAATATTCCTGCTCACAATTTCGAGCTAAAGTCATCCCTATTACAATTAGTACAACAAAACTAGTTCGCGAGACTCGCTACTGAGAATCCGAACCAACATTTAAAAACTTTTATTCAACTAGATAATACTTTTAAAACCAATGGTGCTACCCCTGAGGCGATTAGGTTAAGATTATTCCCTTTTTCCCTTAGAGACAAAGCCCGTACTTGGTTAGATTCCCTTCCAGCCAATTCTATAACAACTTAGGAAGACCTTAGGAGAGTTTTTCTCGCTAGATATTTTCCCCCGAGCAAAACCGTTGTTCTTAGGAACCAAATAACCAGATTTACCCAAAACCAAGGTGATCTCTCATCGAAGCTTGGGAAAGATATAAAGACCTGTTGAGAATATGTCCACACCATAGCCAGGAATCATGGCTGATCATTCATACCTTCTATAATGGACTTCACTGTAACACAAAGATGACCATTGACGCCGCCGCAGGTGGCGCCCTGATGAATAAACCTTACCCTGAAGCTTGCACTCTCATCGAGGATATGACCCAAAACCATTGTCAATGGGGGATAGAGCGACAATGGAAATGAAATAAGCCCAAGGAGGAATACATGAGATAAGTTCTATAGACATGATGCAAGATAAAATGGACGCTTTGGCCCTTAAAGTCGAACATATGTACGCAAACCCAGTAGCTGCAACAACAGTTTCAACTGAGTGTGGACTATGTGGTACTCAAGGACACCAATCGGCAAAATGCAATCTGCTGAACGAAACTCACTCAGGAGAAGTCAACTACGCCCAAGGAAACCCATTTTCAAATACCTATAACCCTGGATGGAAGAATCACCCTAACATTTCCTACAAAAATAATAACCCTATCCAAAAACCTGCACCCCGGAGACCATCCGATTTTCAGGCTCAAAGACAAAACACGCCTATGCAAGTTGTGCAACCTAAGCCGAACCTTGAGAAAATCATGGAAAATTTTATTACAGCTCAGACCCAGCAAAACAAAGAATTCCTAAACTAGAACATTCATGTGAATGAATTGATTACCCAGTTAGGAACTAAGATAGACCAAATACTCACCCACAATAAAATGCTTGAAACCCAGATATCTCAAATAGCTTTAAAACAAGCTCTTGAGACTACACCCAGAGGACAGTTCCCTGGTCAACCTCAACGGAACCCCCGAGGGCAAGCCAATGCAATCACCTTATGGAGTGGGACCGCTTACGATGAGCCGGTTAACCCGACATTTAGCGAACCTAAGACTCCTAAGGAAAGCATGGTGCCCACGAGCGAACTCGAGGAACCAGTAGGATCTGAAAAGTAGAAGGATAAGGACAAAACCAACGAACCACCGCCACCCTATAAACCTCCCATACCCTATCCACAAAGACTAAAACAACCAAAATCAATAACCAATACCAGAAATTTATCAAAGTCATAGAGAAAATTCATGTGGAAATCCCTTTCATAGAAGCCATCACACAAATACCATCATATGCAAAATTCCTCTAAGACATCCTTACCAATAAACATAGACTTGACGACCCAAAACCTTTAGAATGCAATTCCATTTTTGAAAATAAACTCGCCAAGAAGGATAAAGATCCTGGAAATTTCTCCATACCTTGTATTTTGGGAAGTCATGTCATCAATAAAGCTTTTCTAGATTTAGGAGCTAGCATAAGCCTTATGCCCCTGGCAGTTTTCGAAAGGTTAAAACTAGGAGAGTTGCAACCTACGAAGATGTCACTTCAATTAGCCGACAGATCCATTAAGTATCCGATTGGCATATTGGAAGACGTCCCAGTCAGGATTGGTCAATTGTTCATCTCAATCGATTTTGTCGTCATGGACATTAAAGAAGATGATGACATTCTTATCCTCCTAGGCAGACCATTCTTATCAACCGCTGGAGCCATAATAGATGTTAAGAGAGGGAAGTTGACTTTTGAGGTAGGTGACGAAAAGATAGAATTCATTATGTCGAAGTTTCTTATGGCACCAGTATTAGGAGATGCATTTTATGCCATAGACATCATCGATGAATGCGTTAGAGAGCTAGAATTAGAAGAAACCATCAGACTACCTTCAACCCTCATAAAGGAAAATGATGGGTTTATAGAACCCTACATTGATGATAACCTGTACAAATGTTTATCCCTTGCCCCAGATCCTATACCATGCCTAAAAAAACCAACTTTAGAACTTAAGGAACTACCTAAGAACCTAAGATATGAATTCTTTGACGAAGAAATGAATCGTCCAGTGATAGTCAGTGCTACCCTAAACCAAGGAGATACCGACCAACTCTTAGTCGTCTTACGAAAATATCCCTCCGCCTTAGGATATAACATCTCTGATCTAAAAGGTATAAGTTCGTCTGTGTGCATGCACCGGATCTAGAGAACATCAGAGAAGGATAAACCCTATAATGAGCGATGTTGTAAAAAGGGAAGTTCTCAAGTTACTAGAAGCAGGTATAATTTATCAGATCTCAGATAGTAAGTGGGTAAGCCATGTGCATGTAGTACCTAAGAAGGGAGGCATCACGGTCGTGCAGAACGGGAAAGGAGAACATGTAACTAAACAGATAGAAGGAGGATGGCGTATGTGTATATATTATAGGAAATTAAACAAAGCTACTAGGAAAGACCATTTTCCCTTACCATTTATAGACCAAATGCTGGAACGTTTGGTCAGACACTCCTATTTTTGCTACGTGGATGGATATTTAGGATTTTTCCAAATCCCCATACATCTAGAAGACTAAGAGAAAACTACCTTTACATGCCCTTATGGAACTTTGGCCTACAGAAAAATGCCTTTTGGTCTTTGTAATGCACCAGCAACCTTCCAACGTTGCATGATGGCAATCTTCGCAGATTACTTAGATGGAATCATGAAAGTATTCATGGATGATTTCTCGGTTTGCGGATTTGATTTCAACAATTGTCTCGCAAACCTTGAGAAGATCCTGAAAAGATGTGTTGACGTCGACCTAGTGTTGAACTGGGAGAAATGTTATTTTATGGTCACCGAAGGTATAGTTTTAGGACATATAGTCTCTGAGAGAGGTATCGAAGTAGATAAAGCCAAAATAGAAGTGATTGAAAACCTTAAACCCCTAGCACTGTCAGAGAAGTCAGAAGCTTTCTTGGACACGCTGGTTTCTATCGACATTTTATTAAGGACTTATCTAAAATTACCAAACCTTTAACCGGCCTCCTAATGAAAGATGTCGAGTTCAGCTTTGACGAAAAATTCCTTGAAGCATTTAACTTTCTAAAATAAGCCCTGATCTCGGCACCCATCATTCAACCTCCAGACTGGGATCGACCGTTCAAAATCATGTGTGATGCTAGCAACTATGTTGTAGAATTCGTTCTAGGGAAAAGAAAGGATAAGAAGTTACATGTTATATACTATGCCAATAGAATCCTAGACGCTGCTTAGCTTAATTATGCTACCACCGAGAAAGAACTTCTTGCCGTAGTTTTCGCTATGGATAAGTTTCGATCCTATCTGGTAGGAGCCAAAATCATAGTTTATACAGATCATACTGCCACCCGTTATTTATTGAACAAGAAAGATGTCAAACCTAGGTTACTTTGATGGATCCTTTAGTTATAGGAGTTTGATCTGGATATTAGAGACAAGATAGGCACGGAAAATGTAGTTGCCGACCATATTTCTAGGCTCGAGTATGTAAAACCAGACCCACTCCCCATTAATGACAATTTTACTTATGACAGGTTAATCTCTAGGATAGAAGCCGTAGAAGAAAGAAACCTAGAACCTTCTAAGAACCCTGAGAAATCTCTAGCAGTAAGCAACGTACCTTGGTACGCAGATTTTGTAAATTACCTAGTTGCCGATATTATACCTCTTAATTTTAACTACCAGCAGAGAAAGAAGTTCTTTAGCGATGTAAGACACTTCTATTGGGACGAGTTGCTCCTTTTTAAGAGGGGCACAGACGGTATTTTCCTTCGTTGTGTCCCAGAAGAAGAAGTAAGAAAGATAATAGAACACTGCCACTCTAGACCTTATGGAGGACACTCAAGTACATCTAAAAATCACGCCAAGATTCTTAGAGAAGGCCTGTTTTGGCCAACAATGTGGCGTGATATACACACCTATATAGCCAAGTATGACCGGTGCCAGCGTATTGGAAATATCTCAAGACGTGACGAAATGCCTTTAAGGAACATTCAAGAGGTGGAACTCTTTGATGTTTGGGGCATAGACTTTATGGGACCTTTTTCGTCTTCCTTAGGAAACAAATACATCTTAGTTGCAGTCGATTACGTGTCCGAATGGATTAAGGTTATAGCCTCCCCCACCAACGACACCCGTGTAGTCAATAAGCTGTTTAAAAATTGTATTTTCCCTAGATTCGGAACCCCCCGTCTTATTATCAACGACGGTGGATCCCATTTTATATCAAGAATTTTCGAAAAACTTTTAAGAAAATATGGAGTTAAGCATAGGATAGAAACACCTTATCACCCATAGACTAGTGGCCAAGTAGAAGTATCCAATAGAGAAATAAAACAAATCTTAGAAAAGATGGTATCTATATCAAGAAAAGGTTGGTCTCAAAAGCTGCAGGATGCACTATGGGCCTACATAAACGCCTTTAAAACCCCTATTGGAACAACCCCTTACCAACTTGTCTATGGAAAATCTTGTCATCTCCCCTTTGAACTAGAACACAGGGCCTATTGGGCCATAAAAACCCTAAACTTTGACTATTTGACCGTTGGACAAAACCGTGTCCTTGATTTACATAACCTAGAAGAACTCCGCCAATCCGTATATGAAAATGCCATTATCTATAAAGAAAGAACCAAAGCCTGGAACAACAAGAAGATCGTAAACAAAGACTTTCACGTGGGAGACCCTGTTCTCCTGTTCAACTCTAGATTACAACTTTTTCCTGGCAAGCTCCGTTCAAGGTGGACAGGTCCCTTTACAGTTACTAAAGTTTTACAATCAGGAGCAGTCGAGATCCAGAACCAGTCATGTAGCCCATTCGTTATAAATAGGTAGAGATTAAAACTCTACGAAGGAGGAGACATTCCCGACGATTACTCCATCCATACCTTGATTGATCCACTGTTGCCTACTTCAGCCATATAGGTTTTGTTCGTCAAGCTAACGACGTTAAACAAGCACTGCCTGGGAGGCAACCCATGGTTTTCTTTATCTTCCATCTTTTTTATTTTTACTTTATTTTATTTTATTTTGTTTTCTTTTAAGTGTTAACTGACGGTCTATGATGATTGTGTTTTCAGGTTTTATGAGTTTTATTTTTGAGGATGCAGCAGCACGATGACATGCACGTCGCCTTCAGAGATGACAGGCAGAGAGAGAGGTACTCGATTCTTCGACAGTGTCCTATGGCACCGACCCGGTATCCGGATCAGGCCTGCATGGAGGCTCTAGGGATCGAGCCCAGCATACGATTCCTCTGTCACCAGCTCCATTGGGGCGAATATGCTGACGAGCTGCACCAGACTTACAGGCACCTCACATTAGAGTTTCTCAGCTTATTCCACCATGAGCCATACATCAACGAGGAAGGTTTGGCTACATTCAGACTTTTTGGAAGGGAGTACGCTTTCACCAACAAAGGATTCAGAGACCTACTTGGATTTTCGACCACCCTTGATTCCATTCCTGACCTCCCGATGGGCTACTTTATGAGCAGAGACATTGATCAGTTCTGGCAAGATATTACAGGAGGAGGGAGCCTAGATCCATCTACTCAGCTGTCTCCGGTGATTCATAACCCGACTATGAGGTATTTTCAGATGACTCTGGCTCACACCTTCCTTGGAAAGGAAGATTTTGACATGCATGTTAGCGAGGAGGAGATTTTCTTCCTATTTTGCGCTAACAGGCTACGCCCGGTAGCATGTGGGAATTTCTTGCTGAACAATTTCGAGGGCCAAGCTAGATCATCCGAAGGAGTTATTCATGTGGGAGACACATTCACACATATAGCCATTGCATTGGGCCTGACTAATCAGTTGTTGCATCTAACCCCTTATTATGGACCTACCTTGCTTGACATTGATTTCTGTTTGGATCGTGGGCTGATGCGAAGAGCATCCTTTCAGCATGATGCTTTCATACTTCTCATCCATTATCAGACGGTCCATTATTTCACTCTACCTGATCCAGTTGTGACCAGTGTGCACGATCCATTCAACTGGAGTTATGCGTTGGAAGGGTATGGCGAGAAGATCGACGAGGATGACTGTGTATTCCAATAATCATGCATTACAAAGACCTGACTTGTATACCTAGATAGCTGAGCTACGTTCAGAGATAGCCGGATATCAGCATACAGTAGCAGATCTTACTTTACAGGTTCAGATTTCCGACATGACCCATGCCACTGAGACGTACCTTTTATATCAGGAGATCTCAGATTTACACAGAGAGTTGCATTCACTCCGTCATCCCGATCAGTCAGATGAGCAGCCAGCTCCTTGATAACACTATTTCACTGCTTTCAGTATTTGCTTTATTTTCCCTTTTTTATCAGACTTATTGCATTTCTAATTATGTTTTCATCTTTCATGAAATTATACCCTACAGTTTATATTTTAACGCCATTTAATTTTTGTTTGATTATTTTTTATGTTTTCTGATTTTTATTTGTATTATTATTTTTCATGTCGAAAACTCTTTATTTATATATATTTATATGTGTGTGTGTGTGTGTGTGTGTGTGTGAAAGAAGAAAAAAATTTATTAGTGTGCCAAGATAAATGATTTCTACTGCAACACACCCCAAAAAATTAAGTAGGAGAACCAAAGCCCACAACAAAGCACAGAAATCCGACCCAACTGCCTTTTCAAAGGGTGGCACCCACCATATAGTCCATGGCTCCCGCCATGGGGTCTGGACTATATGCGGGGCAGAGGTTGAGAAACCTCTATTTTTGCTCTCAAAAACCTCCAAAACCCATTTTTGGCTACACGAAAATCCTCCCAAAGTCACCAAAAGTTCACAATTTTATCTTCTACTCACCAAACCATTCACCATTCCATCTCCATTTTTCATTTTCCTCACCAAAATCCACCCAAAAACCCATTTTTCCAAAATTCCAAAAACCTACCCATTATTCATCTTCCTCCATTTCCAACATTCATCCATGGAGTACGAAGGTTACGTGTTGCGTCAAGGAAATCCCGGGGATCAACAACAGAAAATCCTCGACAAACTGCAAACCCGAGACATTGCTTCAACAAGGTACGTGGACGATAATTGGCTTTACTCTTTAGGTATCTACCATAGCGTGTATCACTTATTAGACACTCTAGGACTGCATGAGATTTTTGTTAGACAGGATTCTACTTTTGATCGGTTGACCAGGGAATTCTTGAGTTCCCTGATTTATGTTGTCATACCCGACACTGCTAGCATCGTCGGCATGGTCTAGTTCCGGATGTTTAATGTTGAATATTCGTTTAGTGCTGATGAACTTGCGGAAAGGCTTGGATTGCCTTTTGGTGCGAGTATTATTTGTGAAGCGCCTCTGGATTCTGAATGGTCTGTGGAAGCATTTTCCTTCTGGCACAGGTTGTCAAATTTTAATATTTCATCTTTTGAAGGAATACTTGCCTCCAGGATCCATAATCCAGCCATCTGTGTGTTCCGTTACATGTTAGCTTGCACTATCCTTGGCCGGGAGAATCCTAACAAGGTGAATTCCAAAGAATTACTATTCTTGCAAGGCTGCCTCACAAATAGGAGATTTAATGTAGTTCCATTTATGATAGCCCATATGAATGCTTCTTTTAAGAGCACTGGGACCATAGCCTTCGGAGGACTGATCACGTCCATTGCAAAGGCTCTGAACCTAGATGCCGAGATAGCCACTTTAGAGCCTCTTCCTCCTCGCACAATTAATTTGAAATTTCTGAAAGATATGAAACTATGCAAGGTAAGGAAGGAAGGGGGCTTCGAGCTTATGATACACAGGAGGGCTATCCCATCTGTCGTTCTGCCTTACACTAGACGCACAAATGTGACTATATAGGAGAACTGAACCTATGATTTAGATGATCCACCCATTACAGGTCCAGTACCCCCAAATATTCCTGTTTGTGATGGCGATGATACTGATACCGAGTATGACCAGCGAGAGCAATCTCCCGATCACCCTATGCCGCCTTGCCACACACCACAGACACACACTGCGCCGTCTTCCTCTTACCATTCTGCACTACCTCACCCAACTTTTATATATCTGAGCAGATGTGGCAAGCACAATTACCCAGAGAGGAAAGACGCGACAATTTGCTCAACACTATTTCGTAGCAACTATCTGAGAATATGAGATTCATGCAAGAGTCTCAACAGTAGATGAGCCAGTCCGTGCAAAGCATTATGCAATCTCAAGCTGCTCTGACCACCCAATTTGACGCGTTCGAAACTTATTAGGCTGATCATCATCACAGCAGATCCCGCCGCCCTAGGTACTCGTCGCACGTTGACGACAACACTGACAGCATGCCTTAGGCCCCACGGGTACTGAAAATTCTGGCAAGCACAAGATGGATGTTATTCACAAGGTTAGAACATCCACTATGACATCTGCTACTTAACAGCTAATACTCAGCAATAATAGAAGCAGTAAATAACACAACAATTGTTTACCCAGTTCAGTGTCAACAACACTTACATCCGGGGGCTACCAAGCCAGGGAGGAAATTCACTATCAGTAGAATCAATTCAAAGTTAAACCTCCAGTTTACACTCCTCACTTAATCTCTACCCAATGACACTTTAACCTAGAGACACTCTAGACCTGAGTATACCCACTCACTTCCCCTCAATCACACAATAGTGATATCAAACAATTACAATACAAAACAGTATGAAGAGACACTTCACACACACACACACACACACCTTGATCTTGCTTCACAACTTTGATCAAGGAACTCACACATTCTTTCTTCACAGCTTCGAGTGAGACACAACCTAGAATCTACCTAACCAATGCAATCATCAACCAGACAATTGCTTGGATTACAAGTATTCCTAAGCAGAATTCACATGTGAAGACTAACCTTCTTCACACACAAGGACTCTCTAATTAGTACTCTCTAATCTTCTGTCAAGAGCTACACTTCAGACTTGCTCCTTCTGATATTTATAGCCACTTCAGTCCTTTGGGCCTTGGTGCATAAATTAGGTTTTATCCATAATAAAACCTCTCTTCAGTATTTTGCACGCTTGCCACTTTAATCAGGTACATATTAGTTCCCCTAGGGCTTCTAAAATGTCTCTTGCATTCCAGCTTGAGCTTCTGATTTGTTTCATGAGTTCTAGCTACTAGAATAACAAACCTGCGCTTGATGTCATACGATCTATGTCATGACATTGAGTATGACATCCAGCTTAACTTATAGTTAGCTGAGTTAACTTACCCTGCACAGTCCATATTATGAATGTATCAACATCAGACATGACATTCATACATACACTAATGTTTTGCCATAAAATGCAGCCAATCAAGAGCACTTACAAACTTCCCCCTTTGGCAAATTTTTGGCTAAAACACTTTTTACTTACACTAGAGATTTATACACAGCAGAAGACTTAACATATGTTCTGTCATGCAGGTAAGTCACTTGCTTCTCAAGCTCTCAGAGTCCTCACAGTTGGCTTTCAGCCCTATTAACACTCACCTTGTTAGCCACCTATTAGTTATCACTACAGGTGTCATTCTTTGCTGAGTGAGTAACACATAGCGTTACTCCCCCTCAACTGATGCAACTTACCAGCTGAACACTTTACCTGCACATCCTGCAGTCATACAGACATCCAGTCTGATATGAATGTTATGACATTCAGCATAGTCTTCTGATGTCACACACCTGTGCTGCTCCCCCTGAAGGGATGCACACTGCTCTCATTCTGCTTACACCTTGCAGACACATATATGGTTAGCATCCTAGTTCTACCATACAATCCTACTCAACCTAGTCCTTCATATGTATCATCATCACAATCCTATACTAACAGCCCTAATCAGTTGTAATCTCACATATCTTCAGCAGTACCTGCAAGCATGCAAGTATGATTATGTCACATATGCACACTGGTACATATGCTCTAGCTATGCACTAGCCAGTCTTCAACCTGTTCTCCCACTTGCTGTATACCTGCAGTTTTCTATTTTCATACTCTCCCCCTTTTTAGCCACAAATTAAGATCCAACTAAGTACTTAGCACATATCATTCATTGTAACATGACAATTGTTAGAGGTTATATTACAAAAAGATAACATCAAAAAAACCAGCGGTTTACACAGGATTCATATGATTCTAAATTATCAACCAGCAGTACTCCTTTGTGCACCACTTCAGCCATCAGTGGTGTGTGTTGCAAGTCATCAATCCTCTTCTGCAGCTGGGCTGGACTCGTCCCCACTAGTTTCTCCAGAGTCGTGTGCTGTAGTGTCACTTCCTTTCCCTGAGCCGTCATTAGCATCTTCTGAACCTGCTTCTTGACTACCATATTCCTTAGTATTATCATCTTCCTTGGTAGCATCTTCTGAGTTGTATGTATCCTCATCTTGTTCAAGAGACTGTAGCAGCTTTTCAAGTGTTTTCTTCCTTGCCTCTAGTTCTTTGGGACCCTTATTGGATGTCTCAACTGAAGTTAAATCACAGATGATTCCACATATAAGTGATGGAAATGCAATAGGTCCCCTGACACTGTAGCTCCCAGCATGCTTCATTGTTTGCTCAAGAATGTAGGTCCCATAGTTGAGTTCAACTTTTGTCCCTACAGCATACAAAAATCTTCCCAGAATAGTAGCAACAGTCGTCTTATGATTGGTAGGCACCCAATTGGCTGCACCAATTTTGTGAAGCATAGCATATTTCATACTGAGTTTGCTAGCCACTAGCTTCCCTTTGGAGGGCCAGTTCTTGACCTGTTTAGCAGTTATCTCTTGGCACACTTGATGGTCAGATACAGTAAGTTCAAACTTTCCTGCATGTGGTCTTCCCAAATACTTATTGATGATGGAGTCCGAGAAATTTATACACTCTCCCCTCACATATACTTTTCCAAACTCGCTAGACTTCCTATCAGCACATGCTTCTGACAGGTTCACTATGAATTCTTTCACAAGAATCTCATAACATGGTGGAAAGTGAGTGACAGTCTTCATCAAGCCAGCCTTATGAATAAGGTCAAGGATAATTTTGCAGTCAAGAGAAGTTTGAGCTAACTCTCTTTCCAAAGCCAACCTCTTTTGATACACACATTTCCATCTATTAACACATGATGGATAGTGGAAATATATATTATCAATAGGCACCTCAGGGACATTTTCAGCCAGCTTGTTGGAAGCAGGTTTCCTCTTAGATTGGGTGTTAGTGACATCCATAGCAACATTAGAATTTGTTTCTTGTTCTGGTCTTGATTCAATCTTCCTCTTCTTGATGGTTACCTTGCTCCACCCTTTGGAGGGTCCAACCTGAGCCCTCTTAGTTCCAGCCTTCTTGATGGAATCTTCTTGCTCAGTAGTCTTCTCAACATCCCTTTTCTTGAGAGAGCTTTGGTCAACCACCTTTTTCCCTTTCCTTTTCATCAATCTTTTGGCTATGCCTGGATTGATCGTTGCTATGAGATCATTGTCAGAATACTCTTCTAGGTCTACTACCTCAGCAGCTTTGGCTTCATGCAAATCATCATTCCCTTTATCAGACCTTTCATCCTTATTCTTCCCTTCTGGAGTGTTGTTTCTCAATGCTTCGACATTGTGTGGGACATTAAATTGATCACCTTGATTAGGCTTAGTCCCCTTAATGGTAGATGATGTGGGAATGTTGAGAGCACTAGCAACCATCGCAGTAATTTCAAGGTGCTTTTGTCTAGCTTCGTATGTATTTAGGTCATCAGATGTAGTCGTAGGAGGAGCTTGACCTGAGCCAAATTTTTTAGGTCGTCTTGCATGCATCTTTTTAGGTTTCTTTACCAGCAATCCTTCAGGAGTCATCATACGAAGTGGAGCAATCTCTAGAGCCTCATTAGGGTTTTCTTCAGTGTTACTTGTGTTTATCCTGGAGGTTGGTTGCGCCATAGTTGGAGACATTGATTGAGATGAGGGAACTTTTCTATGCTTGTTTGAGACGGTATGGAAGTTGGAGCGTTTGTGAAGAGACCAAGAGTAGGGGGAGTGTGTTATATACGTGGGAGTGAGGTATGATTGCCCACTAGGAGGAAACTTACTGTTTTGACTTATCATTAAATGATTTAGTTTCAAAATGTAATTCCCCATTCCCTTTAATTGCTATAACTCATCAGCACTAGAGGAACTCAATTTTTTAAATTGAGGCTCCTTAATGCTTCTTGAATCCTTGTCAACAATATTTAAGACATAGCCACCAGGTTTTGCACAAGCTTTTTGCCCTTTTCACACGTTACCCCTAAGCCAGTCTCCTTTGAACTCAACAAAGCTTGTTTGAATGGTGCCCTTGATGTCACAGAACAAGGTCATGACATCAGGAGTGACATTGCTTCTTTTCTACAAGGTATCCTCCATGGACTCCATCAGGTTCCAATATGGCCTATCTAGTTTTACCTGATGACCAATCTTTGCGTATCTCGTCTTGTCTAGCATTCCCACCTGACTTTTCTTACAACCTGCCCTTCTTTCTGAAGCATACTTTGAGGATCCTTTTGTTGATGAGTTGGACCTGGTTCTTTTCTCTAGCCCTAGGTGGTCCTTCTTTTCCTCATTAACCAATCCATTTATGTTACTTCCGGGCTCCCATAGGTAACAGTTATTCTTGGATCTAGATCCCCTCATTTCCTCCTTACCCTCTTCATTGAGCACCACACACTTGTCTTTGGAAAAGTGGACTTTTAAACCTTGATCACATAGCTGACTTATGCTTATTAGGTTAACAGTTAGTCCTTTAACTAACAGGACATCCTTCAATTCTGGAGCTTTAGGATTGTCAAGTTGTCCAGCGCCAGTGATCTCTCCTCTAGCTCCATCACCAAAGGTTACATGACTAGTTGAATGAGGTTTGAGTTTGATCAACAGATCCTCAATTCCAGTCATATGCCTGGAGTAGCCACTGTCAAAGTACCCATCTTCATTGGTAGGCATCCTTGGAGACGTGTGAACTGCTAGTGCAACAGTCTTGGCAATCCATTGATTTTGCTTATTATGCACTTCCTTCTTACCCTGATCCTGCCTCTTGCCAGGCTTGGCATGATGCTGCCTTTTTCCATGTGTAGCATGATGCTGCATTTTTCCATGCTTACCTTGTTTGGTCTTGCTTTGGCTAGGAAATCCATGCAGCCAGAAATATACAACTTTTATATGCCCAAGTTTTCCACAGTGGTAGCATTTGTGCCCTTGGAATTGTCTCTTGACTTGATTCCAATTTCTGTGTGGAGGATGTTGTGACTTTGGTCATGACATCCTTTTTAGCTTTTGAAGGTCAGACTGCAACCTATTGAGTTTCAAGACAGGATTTTTTTCCCAACAAATCCTAGACCAGATTTATCTCCTGATGGCTGACCATTCTGAAGGATTTCCTCTAGGGTGTCAGTCCCAGAGTTGAGCATCCTTATGGATTTTGTCATTTGCTCCTTTTCACCTTTCAACTCATTTACCTCCCCTTGGAGTGAGTTTATAGTGGCTAGATGCTCTTTCTTTTCAGCTTCTAACCCCTTGATGACTTCCTTCTGAAGCTCTCCTTGTTGGTACAGTTCAGTACTCCTAATGTGAAGCTTTTGATATGAGGCTGTTAGTTCCTCAAAATTCAATTTTTCTTCACTTGAGTCACCATCAGAAATACACACATTGTTAAGAGCAGTGACATGCTTGGCTGACTCTTCTTCTGATTCACTGTCAGAATCAGTCCATGTGACAGTCAGGCCTTTTTCCTTCTTCTTGAGGTATGTTGGACATTCCTTTCTGATATGTTCATATCCTTCACATTCATGGCACTGTACTTTACTGACTTTCTCCTCAGATTTCTCTTTGTCAACAGGCAAGCTTTTGGAATAAGGTTTAGACTTAACATCTATCCTTTTGACCAGTTTGTTGAACTGTGTTCCAAGCATGGCTATTGCCTCTCATAGATTCTCCTCTTTTTCATCATCTGAATCCTCAGCAGTGTTTGAGACAAGAGCTATACTTTTGCTCTTTTTCTCCACAGCCTGATCACACATCCCCATCTCAAAGGTTTGGAGGGAACCAGTGAGTTCATCCACCTTCATGTGGCATATGTCTTAAGCTTCTTCAATGGTTGTTACCTTCATGGCAAACCTTTTACGTAATAACCTTAGAATCTTCCTTACAAGCTTTTCTTCAGTCATCTTTTCTCCCAAAGCTCCTGAGGTGTTAGCTAGTTCAAGTACATTCATGTAAAAGTCATGAATGGTCTCATCTTCCTTCATTCTTAGACTTTCAAATTTTGTGGTCAGCATTTGAAGTCTAGACATTTTTACCTTGGAAGTTCCCTCATGAGTGGTTTTGAGAGTGTCTTAAACATCCTTTGCTAGTTCACAGTGGTGGACCAGTCTGAAGATGTTTTTGTCTATACCATTGAAGAGTGCATTCAATGGTTTAGTGTTTCTAAGAGCCAATGCCTCTTGCTCTTTGGTCCATTCCTCTTCAGGAATTTGCACAGATACTCCATCCTTTTCAGTCTTCACAGGATGTTCCCAGCCAGAGTTTGCAACTCTCCAAGCTTTGTTGTCTAAGGACCTTAGGAATGAAATCATCCTAGGCTTCCAATAGTCATAATTAGAACCATCCAGAATTGGAGGTCTATTGGTGAATCCAATATCTTTATCAATAGTACCAGAATTTGATTTCCCTAGATTTCACCTAGAATAAACAGGCAAGGTGCTTGCTCTGATGCCAATTGAAAATTCTGGCCAGCACACGATGGATGTTATTACCAGAGTTATAACATCCACTATGACATCTGCTACTTAACAGCTAATACTCAGTAAAAATAAAAGCAGTAAATAACACAACAATTGTTTACCCAGTTTAGTGTCAACAACACTTACATATGAGGGCTACCAAGCCAGGGAGGAAATTCACTATCAGCATAATCAATTCAGAGTTAAACCTCCAGTTTACACTCCTCACTTAATCTCTACCCAATGACACTTCAACCTAGAGACACTCTAGACCTGAGTATACCCATTCACTCCCCCTCAATCACACAACAGTGATATCAAACAATTACAATACAAAACAATATGAAAAGACACTTCACACACACACCTTGATCTTGCTTCACAACTTTGATCAAGGAACTCACACACTCTTGCTTCACAGCTTCGAGTGAGACACAACCTAGAATCTACCTAACCAATGCAATCATCAACCAGACAATTGCTTGGATTACAAGTATTCCTAAGCAGAATTCACACGTGAAGACTAGCCTTCCTCACACACAAGGACTCTCTAATTAATACTCTCTAATCTTCTGTCAAGAGCTACACTTCAGACTTGCTCCTTCTGAATTTTATAGCCGCTTCAGTCCTTTGGTCCTTGGTGCATAAATTAGGTTTTATCCATAATAAAACCTCTCTTCAGTATTAATCTGACCTGATCAGAAGGGGATCACTAGCTCGCCACACTCTGTTGGGCTGCTGCGTGTTCACCGGTGATGAGGAGGAGGAGGGGTTTTACCTACAAGGCACTCCGATGTCAAAGTAAGTATATGGGCAGAGTGACCACAAGTACAAAAAAAGGGGTAAGAAGTGAATTACCTAGCCCTCTTGTGGAATAGGGTATTTATAGAGAGACCTCAGCGCTGGGCCAACGGTCACTTGCATTGGGATGGATTTCCAGGCCCAACCCAGGTGATTGCTAGGGCTTACATGGCGTAGTGAAGACCAAGACGTGGTCTTCGCCCTAGTCCAATTGTCCCGTGATCTCCAGAAAGTGGGTTTGACCTGCTCTTTTGGAGGTGGGCAGTTGGCCGGTGACGTGTCCCCGAGGAGGGGAGCACGTGGAGAACGTGTGAAGGACACGTTGTCTTGCCCGACAGGGGGTGGGTCCCTTGCGGAGGGCAGGTCCTGCCCACGGAGAGGACAGTGTTTGGTCGAAAGGGGAGTCTCCTGTCCGATGTAGTTGGGGCAGGTCCTGCCCGCGGGGGACATTTCCTGCTCGTCGAGGACCCTGTGCCCGACGCTGTGGCCCAAGCTGGACTGGGCTTGGCGGAATATTATTAGGATGGGCCTGCGTGGCCAGGCCGGGGCCTAGGCCAGAACAAGTATTTTGCACGCTTTCCACTTTAATCATGTACATATTAGTTCCCCTAGGACTTCTAAAATGTCTCCTGCATTCCAGCTTGAGCTTCTGATTTGTTTCCTGAGTTCTAGCTACCAGAATAACAAACCTGCACTTGATGTCATACGACATATGTCATGACATTGAGTATGACATCCAGCTTAACTTATAGTTAACTAAGTTAACTTACCCTGCACAGTCCATATTATGAATGTATCAACATCAGACATGACATTCATACATACACTAATGTTTTGCCACAAAATGCAGCCAATCAAGAGCACTTACAGGTACCTCGTCCCTTACTTATTTTGAAACATTGGGGACAATGTTCAATTTAAGTATGGAAGGAGACTTTATTTATTTTCTCGCTTTATCACCCGTTTTTATTCTTTTATCGCTTTCTAGTTTATTTCCCGTCTTATTTTTCTTTTTTGTTTTTTTAGAACATACTTGTGCTTAACGAGTCATTCTACAGTATACCTTTAATCCCTCATTTTACTCCCTCATTACTTTTGCCCCACTAAAAACTTTTTTTGACAAATAGTGTACTATCCTGAAAAATTTTTTTGGGCGTTGAGGCAAGTTCATGTTAGGATGCGGATGATTTGGAAAAATTCTTTTTGAAACATCAGTATCATTATAACACCTTAGGCTTCGGAAATCGACCTCGATACTCTGAGTAACATGACCTTAATAGAATATCCATAGTAAGTCCTAAGTAGTTTATCTTAGCAGTCAGCTCCGACCAAAGCGTTATCTAATTGAAGTATCGATGAAAATAAGTAAATGATCGGTATACTAAAAAAATAATAAAATAATTACAACTCGGGTATAGGTAACTCTCATAAGGTCATTTAACCCAAAAAGTTTTAATTTCGAAAAAAAAGAATAAAATGATGATGATAAAAAAAAATAAAACAAAAAACTTCCCATTGTCAGTTGGTTCAGAGGTGTCTGGTACTGAACTCGGTAGGGCAGATCACGATCTGATCCCCCACAGCTGCAAATGGGCCAATAAAAAGGGTTACACCACCTTAATGCACCACAAACCCTGTGCTTAGATCAAAATCACTAACCGGTCACTTCACCATGATTTCGTGCGGATAACGGGCTTAATGTGATTGCACCAGAATGAAAAAGACTCAAAAGGAGATTCAAAAGTAGGCCTAAGTACAATAGGGTAGTATGGATTGATTTTTTGTAAAGAACGAAGCTTATGTCCGTATTTACAGAAAAGTGTCATTCTGATACCCATGGTTCATTGAGTCGTCACCTATCGCCTCATCTTAGCTTGAACTTATAAGACCTTTTTGCCCAGATCATTCATGGATATCACCCTGTTCTGTCATGATGTTTTTCTTGAGGACAAGCAAAGGTTTTAATGTGGGAGAATTTGATAGACCTAAAATATACTATTTATTTGACTCGATTTCGCGCGTTATTTAGTATTTTATTTCCATTTTCCTGTATTATGCCTTTGTTTTGTTTCTTTTTCAGGTTTTTGTATTTTCAAGGCTACTCAAGAAGAAATGAAGAAAAACGAGCTAAAAACCTTATTTTCTAAGAAAATGTACACATGGCTTCCACCATGGCGGGCGCCATAGGGGATGCCACATATTTGATGCAAGCCAACTGCTGACGATTGCCACGTCTCCCACTCCTTTCCACCATAGTACATGTGGCAGGCGCCACAAGGAGGTGGCGGGCGCCACCTTCACACGGATGTTTCCCTCCCAAAAGGAGTTGGGGGGTATTCCTGTCTTTACCTATACTTTCCTGCCTCTATAAATAGAAGAGTTATAATTCATTTCAAACCATCCAAGCTTTGAGAACAGAACTCAAGCCATAAATTTCACTTATTGTAGAGTAATAAACTTCTCACATCGAGAGGTTATTACATCGTGTAATCGAGTCTGTAATCGAGTTTGGAGCACTTGGGTAGAAGTTAAACCTGTCGCCATTTTATTTCAGTCTTTTTACTTCCCGTTGTACAAGATTTTAAAGCCTCTCGTTTAGAGCAGGTTTCTGTCTATTTATTGCATTGTATTTATTTACCCGCCTTTATTTCTCGCACCCTTTATTTCCCGCACCATTTATTTCTTGCACCGCACTTTATTTATTTATTTACTCGCACTTTATTTTCCATGCCTATTTACCTTACCATGTTCGGCTAAATCTTAAGGGCTAGGATGCGGGGATTATAGTTATAATTAGTATTCGACACGGTTGTCGGTAGAATTACTTAGGGGTTATTTTAGCTTTTAACACTTATTTTCTGCACTTAAAATCCGTTGGGTAAGATCGAAAGCCGTCCAACCTTTAGATAAATTAGGTTAGTTTTGACTGTTCCGAGGAAGCGAAAGCGCTTGGCTCAGTCAATTAGGAGTCTTTAATGTTTAAGAAAACCGATTTTAAAACTGTTTTCGGACGCGTTTATGGATTTAAAGTCCGGTTCGCAAGAACCTCTTTTTGTTAGACATTCCTGGTTAAAATACTTTTCAATTAAGTCAAGAAACTATATTTCTTAAAAATAGGTTTATTAATCCTAACGCAATGCACATCTTTTTATAAGTGACAATAAGAGGAGTCGATTAGGGATAAACTTGATTCTGAATACGTGAAAGCGACAGTTCCCGTTAAATTAGTTCTTTTCATGAGTAGAAAATATTACCCCATAAGGAATCCTATATGTACACATCTGGAATACTACGTAGCTATATGAATTGCATCTATGCCTATTACTTTATTATTAATTTTAATCACGCACTTTACTTTTATTTCGCACAAACCATCCTTTATTTGATTTGCCTTAGATAAACACTGTAACAGTAGTAATCGATAGATTGACATATGGTCTCTGTGGGATTGATAATTTTTTACATTACTTTGACGTTATTCGTGCACTTGCGAATCGCCCATCACGGCCCTAACATATCTCTTTCTTCCCGAACTTGTTTCTCTACCACCAACAAACCCTCTAGGGATGGTGTTTAGCGTGTGTCGAGCTGTCTTTTTCTCGTGACCCTCTTCCGCATCTGAACTCTTCTTCCTGGCTGACTTTTCTGGTCCTGGGTCGTTTCGGCGGGGACTTCTCTTGTTATTTTGTGGTCGAGAATCCTTCACATATGCCACGAGATGACTTCTCTAGATTAAGGGTTCCATTTCTTTTTTCAGCTGTTGATAGTCCTCAGTGTGATGTCCCCGTATACGGTGGTAATTACACCAAGCCTCAGATTGTCTTCTCATGATAGCGTTGACTCTTTTGGGACTATGAGGCTACGATAACAGGCTCATATGACCAACTTCCTTAAGGATATTTCCCCTGCTTGCATTCAATGTCGCTGGCGCATAACTACCCGAGGATGATCCTTTCTCATGTTTGATGCCTCTTCCTTGCTATTTGTCTTTTCACTGCTGTCCCGTGCTCTTTTCTCTTGGTTACTTTCTTCTCCTTTGATGTAAAACTCAGCCCGAGTAGTGATCTCGTCCATGATAATAGTCGGCTTCTAAGCTAACGACTCATTGAACTGTCCGACTCGTAATCCATGTTGAAAAGCTCCCACAAATAGTTCCTGGTTTGGATGAGAAACTTTGAGGGTTTCCTCATTGAATCGAGTTAGGTACTCACGTAGAAATTCTGACTGTTTTTGTCGAACACTGAACAGTGTGGTCGTGGACACCTCCGGCGCTACTTGCCGAGAATTGTTGCACTAGCTTTTTAGTTAAGTCTTGGTAGCTTACGATGGATAGCCGAGGAAGGCTCATGTACCGTTTTAGAGCTACATCCTTAAAAGTACCGGCCTTGAGCTTGCACTTCAGTGAATCCGAAGGGGAAACTATGGACATCTAATTGTTAATGGCAATAACATGCTCCTGAGGATCCGTCTTTCCATCATAAGAGGTTAGTGATAGTGCTTTAAAGTTTTCTGAGACGCGGTCGTCCCATATCTCTTGAGAAAGAGGTTGTGGCTCGAGAACCTCCTCCTCATGGTCGACGTCAGCCTGACTTTGTTGCAGAACTTGTATGCTTTCTTACAGCGTCTCATTCTGCTGACGCATGGCCTCCACCATGGCTAGAAGTTGAGCCATCTCTAGAGGATCTCCTTTAGAGGACATGTTGTAATGTAAGGTGTGGCCTGGGAGAGTTTTTGGGCGCAAAATATTCTAGCCAAAAATGGTTAGATACACCAAAAGTGCTAATTCCCCTTGTCCTGGACAAGAAGAACTACGTTGTCTATATCGTGAGGGATATTTGAGGATTTAAGAGCTAAACTTGGGTTGTGTATTGTCTCAAGATGATTGTGTCTTTCTTAACCCTCATGTGGGAGCCCCTTTTATAGTCTTCCATTAAGATATGTCACTAAGAGGAATCTCTTGGCCTTCTGACGTTACATGGCCATCATTACTATAACTCCCCTTCATGAATGTAGGCTTTGAAGCTCTGGTAACGTCTGCATAGATGCGCTGCCACTGTTACAACTGTTGGTGTGCCAGTTGAGTTCATGTTCGGCATAAGCACCAGGTTGATGGAGGTCAGTACTCGGCCTCGTAGGAGTTTGGCTGATGGGAGTCGGGCTCTCTGACCGACCCCGTTATGGATGATACTTGCCTAGTTTACTACTCGACCTTTCTTGCTATCGTAGTCTAGTTCATGTTTAAACTTGTCTGGCTACCCAACTCGGCTTTAAAATATATATTTGGCATGTACATAACCTAGTCGACTAGATAGTTTGAAAAATTGTCTCGATCAAGCTAACAATTCTCTAATCAATTGACTAGGCCTTAAAAACATTCTTAGGTGATTTTGTTAAGTAAAGGGAGACTTTAAAAGTATTTTAAGTGTGCGTGAGTTGCTGACAAGTGGTTTTCGCACCGTTTTACTCGTTGTTTTAATTTACATTGGTAATATGTTTTTGCTGTTTTCGTATTTTAATAAGTATCAGGGGCGTAAGAGGAACAAAAACGAGTAAAACGCAAAAAAAAAGGTAAAAAGTCAGAAATCTCCAGTACAAAATCCAAGAAAAATTGAAATAGTAAATACATTTTAAACTCATATTTTATAAATAAAAAGATTATTTTTGGCATCTAATAATAAAAATATATATTATTAAAAATTAAAAAATAATCAAAATTGCATAAATTTTTAAAATGGTATAAAAAAGTCACAGTAAAAGAATGAAATGGCTAAACTAACAATTTATGAGAAATTATGTAAATTAATTTTTTATTTAAAACTTTGTTTTAAAATTATTTATATATATTTTCTATATAAACATATAATATTAATAAAACATTTAAAAATATAAACTCTAAAGTTTATTATATATTATTATTTTAAATATGTATTTAGACATGGGTTAATAAGAATATATCTATAAAAGTGTGGCACTCTTTAATTTAATTACATTTTTTTAATTCATATAAAAAATAAACGTAAATGTCACAAATTTTGGGTACAACTTTGTAACAGCTACTAACTTTTTAATGAAGTGACCCAAAACATGTAAAATACAAACATTATCCAAAGTGATGAATGATTAAAAGTTAAAATTAACACTTAACACCCATCCAAGATGATAATTAATGCAAGTTAAAGAAGGCGAAACATAAAAAACACCTGTAAAAATCAAAGGCTTCACCAAAATGGAAAATGAACATGACCATCAGTGTGACAGCGCCAAACCTTAAAGCGGTTATGGGTGCTTTTCAGAAACTATGTCTCCCACACAATTAAACCTAACTTGTCTATTTTACCCATCCAATGGCACGTGCCATCCTTCAATTTTCTTTACCCTTCCTCATTTATCGATATTCATTTCCCCTTCTCCTATCTCACTTCACCTATTTATTAAATAATAAATTATTTTTGCAGTAGTCTAAATGACCAAAATAGCCTTCCTCTTATTGAATTTATTATACTCATCTCCAATTATTTTTAGGACATTGTTGTCATTTAAACTAATAAAAGAAATGGAGAAGTTTGGATCATTGAGATGACTTTGTACTGACCTTATCTTTATTTTATTCTGCTTAATTTTCTGTTGGTTTCCAAAGGACGTATTCAAATGACAATAAAATCCAACACTTCCAATGGCATCATATTTTTAATCTTCAAATTATTTTTCTTTTAGCATTATTCTAATATTCCATTCATATTATATTGGCTGTCAAGCATATAAATTAAATTATATTTATTTAAATTTAAATTTAAAAATACATATAAATATAAATAAATAAATAAAGTATTATTTTAATTTTTTTCTAAGCATTTTCAATTTTAAAGAATTTTTAGATATTCTAGAATTTTGAGATATCCATGTACTATTAAGGTAATATTAATTTAAAATTTAAATTTATTTTAAAATAAGTAAATATAAAAAAATTAATATAAGATTAAATAAATAAATATTAGATATACTTTATTAATTTTTTTAGAATACGTCATTATGCACTTTTTTTATCCATTAAATGAATATGATGAATAATCCCAAGGCTAATATGGTAATTATACCCATAATATTTAGTTAGTAATAATTTTATGTGATAGTGAAGAATGGGAAGAAATGAAAATATAAAAAGACATTATTGGTGGGAGAGAAAAATACTAAAGGAGGTGGTGAAGATCAAAGAAGAGGGAGAACAACGACCGCTTCTCTTTCTTCTTCTTCTCTTTCTCTCTCTTTCTCTCTCACTGCGTTTATTTGAGAGAGATATATGAGTCCCCTCCTAATTCACCATTTTAAACATCTTTCTTTTTCCATAAGGTGATTGCAAAGACAGTGGTACACTAACTGCAAAGAGCAACAAAGAGAAAGAAAAAGGAGTGAAAGAGACCATTGAGTGTGCATATGTGAGTGTGCCTTGTGTGAGAGAGAACGAATTCAAGAACAAGCCTTCAATTGCTCTGAGCTGATAACGATGTTTGAAAACTCTTCATCTCTAACAGGTACAATATTACATGTGTGTTGTGTCTTGTGTTGTGTATATATATCTACATGAGATTATAAAACTAAAGCTGAAAATGGTGAAATGAAAATTACTATTCTTCTTTCTTTTGAATCAATTATATATCATATGATGTTTAGTGTTTAATTTTTCAGATTTGGTTCTTCCGGTGAGAATTGATCCTTGTTATTGAGATGAAAATGGTGAAGATGATGATCCTGAAGAAGATGTTGAGATGGAGATAGCAACAACTTCATCCCTTCCTTCAAATTCCTCTAATTTATCAAACACACAATTTTCATTCAATCTTAAAAAAGTCTCAAAATTCAATCAATTCTATGTCACAAGATTATCAGCACCAGCATCCCCACCACCAGAGCCACCACCAGCAAGGAATCTTTGGCTTCTCGAACAGATTCGAGAGATCAAACACTCCAGTAGAAGACAACAGTCCACACCACCACCAACAGCAACAAATTCAGAGAGACAAAGTGAGACTCCAAGGCTTCGACTCGCAACAACAACCACCACTCCAACCACCACCGTCGTCGCTAATAGACAACATAGAAGAAGAACAAGAAGCTCTCCCAGTTTACGAAACAACCGGAATGTTGTCAGAAATGTTCAATTTCCCTCACGGCGCCTCTCCTGCAGCTGAATTATTAGAGCAGCAACAACAAATGGCGTCGAGTGCATCGTTCCGCTCCTCGTCAAGAACACCACCACCACCAACACCACATGGAATAGCCAATTCCAGTGACTGGTACGGAAACAGACAAAATATTTTAACAGATTCGAAAAACCATCTTCACAATAACCGTGACAGTAGCAGCAGCAGCAGCATATTTCATCATCAGAATCATCAGATATCAAACATTAATGCTGAGTCAGCAGCAGCCATGCAGCTTTTTCTCATGAATCCTCAAACCACCAGATCTCCATCTCCTCCTCCACCTCAACCTCATCATCCTTCATCTACAAATTCATCCACTCTCCACATGTTACTTCCCAATCCTTCAACTACTAACCTCCAAGGCTTTAATTCCGGGGCCGGAGGGTCTTTCGGTCAATTCACATGGGGACATGGAAGTACTCAAGAAGGAGGAGCAACAACAAGTCATCACCAACTCAACAACAACCAACCTGAGATTGGAAGTGTTGTTGAAGGACAAGGTCTTTCATTGTCTCTATCTTCATCCTTACAACAACACCACTCCGACGAATTACGAATGGGCGAAGCTGCTGGATTTCTATATTACAATCAAGGAGGACCCGGACCAGGAAATTCTTACAAGAATCTTCAGCATCATCATCATTTACAAGGAGGTGGATTAGGCCAAATCAGCCATATTCATCAAGGACATATCGGATTCGGTTCATCATCATCTTCTTCTTTTGGTGTCGTTAATGTTTTAAGAAATTCAAAGTATGTTAAAGCAGCTCAAGAATTACTTGAAGAATTTTGTAGTGTTGGAAGGGGTCAATTCAAGAAGAATAAATTTAGCAGACAGTTATCAAACCCTAATTCAAATCAAGGTGGTGGTAGTATTGGTGGTGGTGCTTCTTCATCATCATCAAAAGATGTTTCACCTTTGTCACCTGCCGATAGGATTGAGCATCAGAGAAGAAAGGTCAAACTTCTAACCATGCTTGACGAGGCATGTATTCTTCTCTCTCTCTCTTACTTTCTCTCTCTATACTTTTTTTTTACCTTCTCTCATTCATCAAGAGTCAAGCTTTTATTAAAATTATTTAATCTATTATTTTAAATAAAACATATAGTACTATATACTTCTGTAGTGAGGATCTTCAATTTCAGAAAGGCAAAAGCCGGCTTCTATATAGTAGGGTTCCACAACTTAGGATTCAATCCTTATTTTAATCATAAGATTCTATTGGTGAGAAGATTTCATTTTATAGTACTACTATACCATAGCTAGTACCATTCTGAGTTTTTTTATTTTAATAAAAAAGTTGAAAAATAAAAGTAGTTTGGTGAAAGTGTTAAAAATGAGACACTATACCATCTAATCTAATCTATATAAGAGAATACGTCAATCATGAAGCGACGTTTCTTCTTACTTCCAATCATATAAACTACGTAGCAAAGTTCAAAGTTGTTAGAATTGCATTTTCATCCTCTATAATCCTCTATAATCCATAGTAATATTGCAGTTATAGAGGTGATTTTCATTCTTAATATCTCATGTCACTAACTTGGTAAGTAAATGATGAAATGTCTTTTCTTTACTTAAATAATTCATTAATAAGTAGGTTAGAGGTTTATTACAAACCACACGATGAATGAGAAGTAAATGAGAACGTGCATGCGCCGAATGAATCTATCTTCCACCTGTTACAACATACCTTTTCAACAATGCATCATGTAATAATTAATTCATTGCATAACCATATGAGTGAATATTTTTACAGGTGGATAGAAGATACAGTCATTACTGTGAACAAATGCAAATGGTGGTGAATTCGTTTGATTTAGTGATGGGATTTGGTGCTGCGGTTCCATACACTGCGCTAGCGCAGAAAGCAATGTCGCGGCATTTTAGGTGTTTAAAAGATGCAATAACAGCACAGTTGAAACATAGTTGTGAGTTATTGGGAGAGAAAGATGGTGTGGGGTCATCTGGTTTGACAAAAGGAGAGACACCGAGGCTTAAGCTGCTTGAACAAAGCTTGAGACAGCAAAGGGCGTTTCATCAGATGGGGATGATGGAACAGGAAGCTTGGAGACCACAGAGAGGATTGCCTGAACGATCTGTCAACATTTTGAGAGCCTGGCTTTTTGAACATTTTCTTCATCCGTACGTTTTTTCTCTCTCCCTCTCATTATTGTTTCTTACTATGCCTACACTTTTTTTCATAATTCACCCTTTCAGTATCTTCATTTTATTTTTAAATTATTTAACATGGAGTTTCAAGAGAGGCCTTGCATTTTAACCCTACCATAAACATTTTTTATATCTCTACATGTCATTCATAATATATTAGTGATTAAGAATAACATGGTTTTGAAAAACGATTCGTGCCCGCGAAAACGGAAAATAAAAAATGGTATTGGCAGATTGCGATACCAATTATCATTGTTTTATATATTATAAAACTGATTATGATTAACTTACACCGCAATGCCTGCGA
Source organism: Lathyrus sativus (assembly GCA_963859935.3). Taxonomy (NCBI): domain Eukaryota; kingdom Viridiplantae; phylum Streptophyta; class Magnoliopsida; order Fabales; family Fabaceae; genus Lathyrus; species Lathyrus sativus. The sequence goes on from OZ012738.1 coordinate 472,854,647, forward strand.
TCAATGTCACAACACTTATATTAACCAAAATCACATAAGGCTTAACGCGACCACGACGTGACCACAACCGTTTTTTAAAACCCTAAAGACTATATAACCAATAATATCAAATATTCTGATGGATGCACCTGATGCTTCGATCACAATTTAAAATCTTAGAGCAACGCATTTGATATCATTTATAAGCTTCATTGGTGTGGCTACCATAGAACTTATGATGTTTACTTTGATACCACACACAAATTATATTCATGTAATGTTATCGGTCTTAAAATTTATTACAAAATTTATCTTCACTCATATCCAACATCTCATCTGAAACCATTATAGAGATTTGAGAAAGATATGAATCTAAAGTGAAAGTTCAATTTTACCCTTTAACTTAGAAATATAGATCTTCTACGACTGTTCTAAAACAATTTTAAAAGATCTATTCCTTATAATTAAATCGAGGCAGATATAGTTAGTGTAGAAGTTTTGATAGTTAGGGTAAGATAACTTGCATGGAGAGGAATCCAACACTTAAAACTCAACAATTGTGGTTTATTAGATTTGAGAAAAGATCAGAAAAAGCACTTATTAATGATTGCAAATGAGAGGTATCTATCTATCTACATACACATAACGTGACATAAGATGACACTCCTTTATTAATTTTAAAACTGCATTAAAGCAGCATAAGACATAAGACACAGTACGAAATAGAAAGATACCGTGATCAATACATGTACAAAAAAGTAAAGTAAGACAGCTTCCGTTAATTAACTAATTGAAAAAAGGAAGTGCAGAGAGAAAAGCCCCACTCAAAAGAGAAAATCAAAAAGCCATAAAATAAGTCATTAATTCATATGCATGAAGAAATAAATAAAATCTTCACCTGTTTTAACAGCAATGAATTCATTGTAAATAACATTGATAGATTCTTCATAGATTATCACGCCAAGGAGACAGACAGAAAGAAAGGCTATGAAATGATATAAATTGATATTGGTAATGGCATTAGAGAAAGGTGAATATGGTGTTTATACAGTTAAAGGGAAGAGTTTGTGATGTCATTTTCTGGTCTCTTTCTCAGGTACCCAAGTGATGCAGATAAGCATCTCTTAGCAAGACAGACTGGCCTTTCCAGAAATCAGGTTCGTCCCCTCCACTCTTAGCTTAGAGAAGCAAGAATAAGACAATTATTTTTACTTAATTTAATTACATGCAAGGACCACATATGAATAATAGTAACAAGATAAAAAAGTAACAAAGATGTTTGAAATATATAGGGACCAGATGAAACTTACATTGTTTTGTGTTTTGTTTTCTTTAATTCTCTTCCTTTCATACCAACACAAAAACCAAAATCCCCTTTATTTATTATTATGTTTCTTCTTTTTCTTCTCTTTCATTTTTGCTTCATCTTTTCTTACCTTCACCCGCAATGCGATTAAGAAGAGGCTGAAACCATTTAATATCAGAAATTAATAGAATAAAATTTTAATGAGTTGTGTTCACTTTTTTTTATCTTACAAACACTTTCTTTTTCATATCAATTGCCTTCATTTCTTCTCAACTACACAATAGGGGCCATAAATCATGAAAATAAATCTTTTCTAGATATCATTGTCTCATCGTGGTAAATTCCTTTCATGTTTATGCCCTCTCTAGTCACCTAATTAATGCAATCTTACATATTCATGCAACTTCCTTATTACAGTATCTTTTTTTTCTTTTTAGTTAGATTTCACTTTCACATATATGGCAGTGATCTTTTCTATCTGAATTATTAATTAATGTCTTCTCTTTTACATAAATTTTTTGTCAGAAACACACAAACCATGTTTTCATTCACAATGATTGAAATTTCACAAAATTATAGAACACTTTAGAATATTGGTAAAGTGAAGATTTTAGATTAATACTAAGGTTTTAAAATTTTGTAAAAGAAATTGAGTATTTTTATGAATACCATATATATGATAGAGGGACAAACAGAATTGAAAGAAAGCAGTCTTTTTTGTTTCCATTTTTCCTAAAGAAGACAACACGATTGAATTATTGGAAGTACTTTCTATGTTTGATGAAAATAAAAAAAACTGGAGGAACATATCATTTGCATAGCTCGAGTTTTGCATGCCAAATTTGTGCCAATATTTTAGAGGTGACAACTATCATATCATAACCTAAAGTTTCTATAAGTATAATATACAATATCCAATTTTTCATGTCACATTATTTTTAGATATTTTTTAAATAATATTTAGATTTAACTTTTGGATAAATTTTACCTATCTAAGAATTCTCTCCTTTTATATCAATAAGCTTATGCATAGTGGTACTCTTTTTTTTTGCATTTGTGAAACTTGTAATTATTTTTTTATCTCTACACTTTCTTATTTTAAGTATGTTTGATATTATAATAGGTTTCTTCCTATTGTGACAAATCCCTTAATTTTACAAAAAAAACTACAATATAAAATCACTTTAACATTAAAATAATATACTACTAAAATTCATAGGAAAGTTCAACATTTTATAAAACATATTGTTATCGCAAAAACAACCGTTATAAATCAGTATCAGATGATGTCAACAAATCAGTATCAGACGATGTCAACATTTACAACGTTATGACAAAAAATTAAATACATTAATAATTTAAATATTTCTATTGAATGATGATGTAAAGCTATTTTACACCAAGACTACGCTACTTTTAATCTCTATTATTATTCACCTTTTTTATGGTAGAAAAAATATGATTAATTTACCTAGCAAAGACTGTAATGAGTATCATCTGAATCTACAAAAATAGCAAAAAGCTTTACACGGTCATTGGGCGCAGTTTAAAATTTGGAGAAGTTAGTGAGGCGTAGACTACTCTTAGAGTGCTAGGTGCATAAAAATTAACTGTACATTAAACATGTGAATGAAATTTCAGGTATCAAACTGGTTCATAAATGCCAGGGTTCGATTGTGGAAACCCATGGTAGAAGATATGTACCAACAAGAACTCAAAGAAGCAGAAGGATCCTCAGAAGGTGAAGAAGATAGAGAAAACAAGAATCAAAGCAGTCCTAGCAACACCAACACCAACACCAACAACAACACTAGTGGTCACATATCTACTACAACAACAATTGCACAAACTCCAACACCTTCAACAACAACAGCATCTCCAACAACAACAACACCACAACCTACAAGCAACAACAATAATAAGAGATCCAATATTATGAATGCCAATATTGAAAACGACCCATCACTTACACCAATAATAAATAGACAAGGCTTCTCGGAAAACCAAGCAATATTGTTACAACAACAATCAACCACCAAAACCACCGTCTCTCAAGTGCCGCCACCTATCTCCGATTCTATGGCTATCGATGACACGTGTCGACATGGCAGCTTTGTTACAGCCGAATATGGGACCACACCTGCTTCTTCTTCTGACAATATTATCAGATTTGGGACCACTACCTCTGGTGACGTGTCACTCACTTTAGGGCTACGTCACGCCGGAAATTTACCCGACAAAACTACTTTCTCTCTTACAGACTTTGGAGGCATTTAATTTTCATTTCAACTTCTCTTTTCTATAATATATTATCATTATTATTATTATTATTATTATTATTATTACATAATTATCATAATAATAATACATATTATTTATGATTATGATATACTAGTACTATCAAAAGAAAATGTTTTTTTTTTTTTTGGTTTCTCTATGATGGATGTTCCTTCTTTAATTTGCATTTTATAGAAGGGAATAGGGTTTGAGAAACTGTAGCCTTATGTATCATCAATGATCATCAGCTTGTTGGCTAGCTAGTTAGCTAGGTGGTTCTGTGGTGATCTGCATAACTGTATAGTAGGTTGTTTTTTTGGTTGGTTTTTGCCTCATATATATTTGTACTTAATTAATGAAGGGATTGTAACTTGATTAATTAGATAGCACTTAATCTAATTTGTTTTTTTTTTGACATAGCACTTGATATAATTAATAACAGTTGCTTGTATGTTTTGTAGAGATGTGCACATTGAATTTGTTATAGTGCAAAGTTAATTTGTTACATTCAAGAATTGCAGGTAATTTATCCAACCAAAGAAAATGATCTATTAATAGCATATGTATAGTAAATTTATAAGTGGAGTGAAAATTAGTTTGAGAATATCACTTGTCTGCGTATTTATTCTCAGGTAATCAGTTTGTGTAGATTAATGGATTCTCAATTCAAGAGACAAATATCTAAAGAGGATTGAAGTAAAGGGATCCTTAGCTCCTTTTCTCTTTCTCCTTATGGTAAAAGGTCTTACTGAATTGCTTAGAAGGGCTTTTGAGCTAAGTCTTTTCATTGGGTTTAGACTAGTTTCCTCCAATTTGGAGGTTTCTTATCTATAGTTTGCTAATGATATTTTAATCATGGATGATCCATCGGTTGAAGATACATGGGTCATTAAACCTATTCTGACGGGGTTTAAGCTAGCTTCAAGTCTTGGATTTAATTTTCATAAGAGTAGTTTGATTGGGATTAATGTTTATTCAACTTTTTTAGTGTTAGCTGAGATTTTCTTCATTGCTAGATTCAGTCTCTCACGTTTTGGCACCTAGGCTTACCTGTGGGAGCCAATCCTCGGTTGAAAGCTACTTAAGAACCTCTAGTTAACTTGGTGTGCGAGAGATTCTTGGAATCATAGGTATGTTAGTATGGGAGAGGAGTTTTCTTTATAAACTCTATTCTCAATGCTATTCTAGTTTTCTTCCTATCGTCTTTAAAAAGGCCTGTGAAAGTGGGGAAAGTTTTAGTTAGGATCTATAGAAGGTTCCTTAGAGGAGGTGTGAAAGGTGATTCCAATATTTCTTAAGTGAAGTGGTCTGTTGCGTTCAAATCTAAGAAGGAAGTAGGATTGAGTGTTTAAGACTTTTGGTTGGTTATGGAATATATCTCTTAATATTAGGTTTCAAAGACTCTTCTCTATATCCAAAATCTAGTATGAGTCTGTGGGTGATATAGGTCAGTGGGGATGAAAGGATTTCTTAGGACCTTAGATGAAGGAGACCATTTTTCGTCCTTAAGAAACCGCTAATCTCTGACTTCTTTTTGGTCCTCCGTGAGGTTCAGCTTGGTGAGGAGAGTGATAGGTGATTTTGGAGACAAAACAGAGATGGTATTTTTCAATAACTTCTACTTTTCAAGACTAAGTGAGCCTCACTTTTCCCCTTGATTCTAACCTTGGAAAGGAGAATTTAATTTTCCCCTTATTTAGGATACTTGGGCTCCATCTAAGATGGTGGCTTTCTCTTGGTAGCTTTTGCAGGATATCTTCCCTTCTAGAGAGAATATGTTCAAGCAGGAAGTCATACTCGATCCTGATGGTACTTCTTGTATCTTATGTGGGGATTTTTTTGAACCTGCCTCACATTTATTTTTGACCTTAACTTAGCTTATAGTATTTAGTATATGGTTTTTAAGTGGTTGGCTTATAGGTGGATTTTCCAAAGGATCCTAGAACCATTTTTGTGTTTTTCTATCTTTAGGAGCTAAGACTAAGATTAGGTAACATTTTGTTATGATTCAGCATGATGTGGTATGGACTATTTGGTCTATGTGTGTCGCTACCGCGAAAATAAGGTGCCGGCAAAACAGAAGACTCGCCACCTTTCGTTATTTATCCCTCAAAACGGGAAAAGAAACGATCGGAAAAACCTGACGAAAAGGTATAAGACAAGGTCGTCGCAACCGTTGTCTGGGTTCAGGAGTCGGTTACGCAAGGGGAAGGTATTAGCACCCCTCACGTCCATCGTGCTCGATGGGATCCACGCTTGTTGTGTTTATCTGACGGGTTGGTTTTATCTATCTACCTATCAAGGTCGGTCTGAAAAGAAAAGAAAATGACTCGGCAAAGCGTCGCACTTTATGCCTACGTATTCTCATCAGAGAATGAGAAATCAGAGTCAACGTAGTTCGACTAACTACGGGTTACGGGGAAGGTGGCTCGCCAATACGTCAATATTGTGCCTACATACTCTCAACAGGCATGAGAGATCAGAGCTTACGTAGTTCGGGATAATACGGATTACGGGAATTCAGATTCATCTGTTTTATCGAGTAGGGTTAACAAACAGTTCCAGCAGTTTGGCGTACGCAGCTCGACCCTTGGAGACTTAGGCGTTACCGTTTGCGGTAGCACTGGGAGTTAACGACACTCTTTTCTTCAGAAAAGCTTCCTTTGAATTATGGGCCCACGAGGCAAAATGGTTTGAAGTTTATTTTCTGTCTTTTACGGAAAGAAGTGTTTTTTTACAGATGTTTATAGTTCGTACTGCACTAGAGACTATGACTTAGGAGTGAATGTGTCGCATGTCACCCAAAGGGTACCATACTAAACATCCTGATTATTAGAAGGAAACCCTCCAACAACCATTTCCTAAGTAGCTTAAGGCTCGTAACGTATTGTACCAACTTGCCTTTATTACATATTTTACTGTTGTTTTGGAGATGAGAAGAGAAAGACCTCTACAGGGGAGACTGTCAAGTCCTAATGTTGACATGCCAAGGATTCATCCTATGGTTGAGGTTTGAAACAGGGAACTCCTAGAAGTTATCATGCATAGGTTTCAACCTAAAGTTCTAAACATCACTTCCTTATCAAAGGAAATGAGATTCCTATGGAATCATGTCAATGATACAGGAACAGATAAAGCATCAGCTTAAACAGTAAACAGTAAACGACTGTAAAATGCATGCAATGCAAGTGAGGGAGGAAAGATGTGTGGGGCATCAGCCTCCACAAGCTCATCTCAACATCAAGCCAAGTATGAATAACTGCAATCATAAAGGAAAATAAAATGCCATCAAAGCAAATCACAAACCACATAGGTAAGGGAGGGAAGCTCTACCGAATACCAGTAAGCAAAGCCATACAGTAAAAATACAAGCAGAGGGAGCAACTCAACCTCTAGTGCAATCATGCTCCTAGCTTAGCACCATTTAAACATGAACTTATTCTAATGCATCAAGCAAATCACACAGGTTACACCATTACAGTTGCACAGAAAGCAAACAGACAGGAAAGAAAGCAGATCAACAGCTTCCACAACTTCACAGCAAAGCTCTTCTGACATCAGCTCAGTCTTCAGTCTTCAACAGCTCTTCAGGGCTTTCACCTTTATTAGCAAGTATCAACTTGCTTCTCTGAACTCCCAATACATCAACATAAGTATCAACTTATCCCTCTCCTTCAACTTCAAGCTTCAGCTCTTCAGTAAATTCCACCTTCAGGCTTCACTCCTAATATCAAGTATCAATTTGGCTCCTTCAGGCTCTCAATGTATCAACATAAGTATCAACTCAAACTTTTCTTCTTCAAGCCTCAGCTTTTCACTCAGTTTCAATTTGATCTTCTTCACAAGTGTCAACTTGTTCTTCTGGACCTTCAAGCTTCAGCTCCCTCCTCCTTACAAGTATCAACTTGCTCTTCCTGATCTACAAGCTTCAGCTTCAATGGCAGTCTTCAAACACAGGGAAGTATCAACTCCTATCTTTCAATCTTCTTCAAGCAAGGAACTCCATCCTCTAGCAATGGATAAGGATTCATCTAACAAGAGCAAAGGTTGGATGATTGGTAGCAGAGTGAAGACCAAAGGTCACCACTAAGCATCCTATCATCAGAGAAAGGGACCCTCAAAGGTTCTACCAACTTGTAAAGAGCCACACATCCTACCAAAGGAGGGATGATGCCTTTACAAAGGGACCTTATATCATAGGGAAGAATGGAAGTGATCAACATCTTCCATGTTTATGAAGGAAGAGAATCTATCTAGAAACTCTGCCTACAAAACCCTAATCTTAACACCTAATCAACCCTACACCAAAAGAAGGGAAGATCTTCACATCCAAGCTTCTTCAAGCAATCCATGGTAGCCCAAGCTTGTCTTCAGCATCATCCAAGAGCAAGCAAAGCAAAACCCTAATCTAAGGGAACTAAAGAAGTCATTCTAGTTGAATTAGTGCATTAGCATCATCCAAAGTTAGCACCTAAACTAAAATCAAACTAAAATAGTAAACCACATTGTAAATTCCTACCAAAAATTCCTAAGGGACCCTAATTCAATCATGAATCTACCAAACAAAATTCAGAGGTTGAATCATCCACCAAGTTCTAAAAATAAAACCTAAATCACAAGGTATCAACCATAAACCCTAAAAATGGAGCTCCTAAAGTTTCAACCTAGAACTACCACTTACATTCATCACAAAAATGTGAGAAAAATCAAGGGGGAACATGCATATCTATGCTAGCTACACACAAAAAATCAGGGCAAGAATCATCATCAAATGATCAAACCAAATTCAACAAGATCAAGCATCAAGCATGATTATTTTAATGTCAATTAAAATGCAAAAAATACTAATAAAATCAGAAATTCATGAAATATTAATATCTTTTCTCTAAAAAAAACTATATTCAATCATGAATCCATGGAAAAAAGAATGGAATTAATTGAGTCATTTTTCAATTATTTATGAATTATTCAATAACCATGAATGAGATGAAAAATAAAATGAAAATCCAAAGAAAATAAAAGGCGCGTGGTGTGAATAGCACAAAACCTCAGTCCATTTTAGTGATTGGGCCATAAGGGGGGTGGGAGTATCAACTATTGACTTAAGCCCAAAACAACAATTTAAATGAAACGTTGTGTTCCAAGTACTCAGAGATCCTTCACAAAATTTCCTTCGCTCGTGGTCGTTGGATCCTCATCTGGTCAAAGGTCCTCCCCTAATCCAATGGCTCTGGGATCATCTTCCTCATTTCAAATTTCTAAGTTCAGTTCACCTGCGCGCACTAGAATCACCGCCGGTGACTTCTCCGATTAACCATCCACAACCCTAACTCTCTATAGAATCCACCATTGGCCACGATTCCTTGATGAATTTTGTCCCAAATTTCCTCTGGAATTCATTCATGCCACTAATTCATTCTAAAAGTTCAAGGTTTGCAAATACACGATCTCAACCGAAAATTGCATCAACCCTAATTGGTCACTAATCTCCAAATTGATGATCCAGAAACCTTCCTACATCATTCTACCATGCATCTACCATAACAATTCCCATTGATTCTACCTAAATTAAGCCATGGAAGGAGAATTGCATACCTGGTAAAATTAAGTGAACAGAGTGGTTAAATCCTCAAATCAACCCTCAAGATCTTGCAGATTCCTTCACTAGCCTCCAATCAATCTTCTGTATGCAAAGAAAAGAGTTGAAATGCCTTGGATTCTTGAAACCGATTCTGAGTTGCAAGCTTCCAACTCCAATGGCTAACTCACGATTCCTCCACAATTTGGCCTTGAATTTGATCTGGAATTGATCACCAACCTCAGAGCAAGCTATTGGGATCAATATCTTGGATTGAAACGACTTCAAACCTTGTAACAGATTTTGATTTGCAAGAAGAAATTTCCAAGTGCAATCTCACTCTCCTCTCTCAATTCTCACCAACATTCACTTTGAACCACTTCATAATCATATATAGGACATGAATGAATGATCTAGAAAGTTCTAGATCAATCCAATGAGTATTTTAATATCTCATCTCACTTGAAATCTCATGATATGCTATGTGTATGACAGTCCTTGTAGCAGCTTGTATTCATCATGCTTTTCATCCAAATTATCTCCAAATGAGATTATGAAAGTTCTAGGATGTGTTTGTACTTTGGTTTTGATCTTATGAGAAGTTTGGCATATGTTACTTAAACCTTAAGCAAGCAAAAGTAACTCCATGATTTAAGCTCAAATGGGAAAAGTAACATTGCCATTGTCTTTAAAAAGTCATTTCTGATCAAAATGACATATTACATGCCTTATCTTGGCCTTGAAATGAAAAATCCCAAATTTGGTCCTTTTAATGAACTTTAAATCTTCCTTTTTAAGTCAATTTTGCAATTTTGAGTTACAAGCAATTCCAACCTATCATGACTTATTGACTAGCCTTAAAACATCATTTTGAACAAGTTTGATGTTGGACATTTTCCCATTTGAAGATTGGAAATAGGAGTTATGGCCTTATGGTTGAAATGACCTGTAATCTCCAAATGACCAAAATACCCTTGACTTGTCAAAGCCATAACTTGAATTCTACAAATCCTATCAAGGACTTCTAGTACTCTCTATAAATCTAAGAGGATAAGGAACAACATTCATGTTGACCAAAAGTTCATAGGAATCATCCTTCTAGGGCAAAAGTTCCATGCAAGTTGGGTAACTTTCAAGCTCCAAATTCACATTCCTCAGATGACTTGTAACTTGTCAAAGTCATAACTTGAGTTCTACAAATCCTATAAAGGACTTCTAGCACTCAAATTAAAGCTAATATCATGCTCTATAACAATCATGTTGGGGTAAAGATGAGATGACAACCATATCTTGAGTTAAATAGTCTTGAAGTCAGGGGTCAAACTAGGGGATTTTACACTGTCAAGTCTTAGAAACCCTAGCTTGAAACTTCCCAAACTCTTCAATCATGATGAGTTAACCTTGGAATCATCCTTAGAACATCTTAATGCATCAATCCATGATCACATGGCTCTTGGATTAGGTCTCAACCTTCTGCAAATCATCAGTTGACTTAGGGTTGACCCAGTCAAACCCTAGCTGCACCAATCATGGCTGAGGCTTCTTAATCTTGCACAAGGACTTGTCTAGGACTCAAAGTGATCTTTAACACTTCTCATGAGCTCTCTTAATACCTCAAGTATAACTTCATGGATTCAGAATCATCTGATGACTTCCCACAACCCTCAAGTTAGGAGACACACCCTCTTGGTTTTAACCACTCTCTCTGAGGATCTTTTAACTTCTCTGACAAGGATATCAACCCTTGAACAATTGAATAACCTTCTTAGCTAGCTTCAAAGTCTTGTGTAGCTCTTGATTGGTAATCATACCTCTTGATCTCCTGCATACATGTCAATAAAATGCAAATGATAATGCTAATGTGCATGAAATGAAACATAAGCTAGGTAAAGAAATGTTGGGCAAATTTTGGGGTGCAACAATGTGGAATGATAGGTTTTGCTTTAGTTCCCTCAGCTTTTGTAATTGCTTACCATCATGGGAACATTTCGTAACCATCCATTTGTGACTGTTCACACGAATCCTTTTCATCGATCATATGACCAAAGCCGATTTGTTTCTATTATTCGATTTCTGCTATAAGACCGACGTCTTTATATTGTCGTCGTGTTAACCCTAACTAGATTCAAACTTGTGCAAAATATATACGTATCTGACTTATCTTCTTCCTTGTAATCAATTTATAGAAGCTCGACATTTTAAAAATTCCAGGATGTACATAAGCCCCCCGATCACGAGATCCTATTTGGATTGAAGTGTTCGGTCAATATAATATTGGAATTCTTTCCTCCGTAAATTGGCCTCTTACTCGGAAAATCACAGGTGTTAAGCATCTTAATGATGACAAATCTTTCTCTTTCTTCTTCATGATGGTTTTTATAGGAACTCTAACTTGTCATCATTTGCTCTTTTTTTACACGAATTCTTGACCGTTACAAACTTGTTTTTAAAAGGGCTCTGTTCTTTCATTTTGTTTACTACCAAAACTAGTGATCTTTTATCCATGTGTTGCAGACAAATTTCCATTTCATTCATCATTTGATTCTTCTTATATCTTAAGCCCCAAGTATAGCTTTCTTTCCCCTTTTCATTCTTTTATTTATGTCTTTAACACAGAGCAGTGGTCACCCGGGAGAATGTTCGATTTCCCTTACTACTAGTGATAGGAATATGATTTGGAACACTTTCATGCGAGAATGTGAGGGTTTTTTAAGTTGAATGGATTTTGACTGGATTATTAAATAAGTTTATGGTGAAATCCCTTTAACTATTGGTAACACTGACTCAGATTCTTCATCCTCAGATTCATTATACACTCTGATGGAGACAACAAGAACTTTGAGAGATAAAGAGGTTCTAAGCTACAACACGATGTCATTAACGTTAACTACATCTTGAAGCTTCGTTCTAACAACTCAATTTCTTCCACGGGGAATAAAGAACATGTTATTTTAGAATCTTGTGAGGTTGGTGAGAGGGTCTGCATTATTCGGCCCAAAGAAGTGTGAGATGAATATTTCTATTTCTATTATGAGGTAATCGAAGATTTCAAGATTCATATTTTGTTTACCAATTTCGAGTCTGATCTCCTCAGAACCCTGAATATAGACCCTTCTCAATTAGGCTCAAATGGTTGGGGTTTTATTAAGGACTTTGAAATCGTTTGTGATGCAATGTCTATAATGCCTACTTAGGCTTATTTTTCTCATTTTTCGAGTTGAAGGGAACAAAAAATGAGGTTTGGTAACCCTTAGCTACATTCTGAGGAAGAGTTTTCTTCAAGATTATACCACAAACTATAAGGGTTTTAAGGACAACTTTCTTTGAGTAAAGAGTGGGAAAAGGTGTCCCCAGGTTATGTATACCTTAGAAGGAACTTATCGTTTCTCAATTTACTAGTTGGATAACCCATTGTCGGTTTCTAACTTCGACTACGACAAGTTGAATGATTTGGAAACCCGATCTTTGGCCATTCTGGATGTCTTCCGGGTAGTAAAATTTAAGGATTTATAACAGATGGCTGCAGACCTAGAACAAATTTTTAATTTTCTGAGTAATGCTTATATGTAATTTTTATTACTTATTACTAACCTTATTAATCCTCATATTTTTTTATTTACTGCTTGTGGCATTTCTTTTCGGCAAAAATTATAAGCCTCAAGCTTTTTGAGCAAAAGAGGTTGATGGTTGAAGCCAGAGCAAGGCGTGAGGATCAATCAACTTCTAAAAGCGCTCTGATGGGCATTCAAATCGGACCCTAAAGAAGAAGAATATGGAAGCTATCAGAGCAACTCCTATTGCATCTAAGCCCCAGGCTACCTCCATTCATCACTTTGGGGATTCTAAATTGGTCTCTCCCAAGAAAATGAAGACCTTGGTAAGTGATGATGTTAGTCAAGTTGACCTGATTATCACCACCTTGATGCTGGATTCAGGTAGTAATCACTAAACTAACCCATCCTCTGAATTCAAATTTTGGTCTAACAGGTTTGATGATTTGCGATATCTTTATGATCATTTGGATGCAACTGAGGATGTTGAGAAAATGAAGTCAATAGGTTCCCAACAACTAACACAAAATCTCGAAGCATATCTGATGAGATGTGCAGTCGAGACTCGGGGTCTTTATAATTCAATAAAGGGTTCATATGTAATTCTCTTGTTGTTTGATGACTTATTTGCAATGTTTTGGCTATGTTCCTTTATGTGATCACTTACTTAAGTACAAGACTCTAGTTCCTGACCAAATGTTCTTTTTACTTAGCCAGTTTTATTAAACATCACCCGACCACGACTGGTTATGCCAGAGGTTTCAATTATCTTAGACTTCAGTTAGGCCAAAGGTTTCAATTTACTTAGCCCAGCCGCAACTTATTATGCCAGTTTTCAATTAAATTAGACTTCAGTTAAGCCATAGGTTTCAATTTACTTAGCCCCATCAATCGATTATGCTAGACGTTTCAATTGACTTGGACTTCAGTAAGGATAGAAGTCTCTATTTACTTAGCCCGACCGCAACCGCTTATACTAGAGGCTTTAATTAACTTGGACTTCAACTAGGCTAGAGGTTTCAATTTACTTAGCCCGGCTGCAGACGATTATTCTAGATGTTTCAATTAACTTATACTTCAATTATGCCAGAGGTTTCAATTTACTTATCCCGTCCACAACCGATTATGCTAGAGGCTTCAATTAACTTGGACTTCAGTTATGCCAGCGATTTCAATTTACTTAGCCTAGTCGCAGTCGACTATGCCAGAGGTTTCAATTAACTTGGACTTCAGTTAGGCCAGAGGTTTCAATTTACTTAGAACGGCCGCAACCGATTATGATGTACGTTTCAATTTACTTAGACTTCAGTTAGGCCAGAGGTTTTAATTTACTTAGCCCGACCGTAACCGATTATGTGGAAAGTTCTCGACCTATGGATGTTTGCTCACATGCTCCGGACCAAATCCCGGATCATGCCCTAGGACCGTTTTCCTACTTTATATATATATATATATATATATATATATATATATATATATATATATATATATATATATATATATATATATATATATATATATATATATATATATATATATATATATATATATATATATATATATATATATATATATATATATATATATATATATATATATATATATATATATATATATATATATATATATATATATATATATATATATATATATATATATATATATATATATATATATATATATATATATATATATATATATATATATATATATATATATATATATATATATATATATATATATATATATATATATATATTACAATTGTTTTAACTATGGGTTGCTCATTAAAAACCATTGTTAGTGCAAGGGAAAAGAGTGCATTCCCACAATCTTTATTCATGATGTTTATTACATAGTTTAGCTAAAATAATACTTGAGGCTAGTTATACTACAACCCATAGGTATATCAACACCCTCAAAACTTTCTAACTTATAAGCCTCATTATTCAACATCTGACCTATTTGAAAAAGTTTATCCTAATTTGGGGTTAGCTCGCCCTTCTTCTTAGGATCAGTCATCTTTTTCCATACCAGATTTCTTTGTGGAATCCTCTTTGACTTTCTTTAATATTAAGTCTCTTGGCTATTCCTTGGGCACCGATATGTGTCTTGTTCACGCTCTTGATGGATGGAAAAGTATCTTCCTCCGAGTCCTTTATCAGGTTAATGTCAACTAGATTCACGTGTTATTGATCACCTTTTACTGACTCATTAACATGAGCTTTCTTTTTGAGCTTTAGAATGTCTTTATAACACTTTATTGCTAGTCTTTAATCTCCTTTTATTACTCTTATACAACCATCCTCAAAAGGATACTTCAGTGTGAAGTATAATGTGGATAATGCTGCATCTAAATAATTGAATGATGGTTTGCTGATAATAATATTGTTAAGAGATGTGGCATTAACAATCAGGTACTTTACCTTGACACTTTTTGCGTTGTCACTGTTGCACCCTAAAATTTGCTCAACCTTATTCATTTGGTTTATGTTTCAATTACATTAGCATTTGCATATAGAGTCATGTACATAGCCTAACCATCTGCATAACATAGCATGGCAAATCATCCTACAGGGACCAAGCATTATTCTCATCCCTATGAGCCTATCAAGAGGTTACTATTCAAATTCAATCTCATTCAAGTCATCAGAGAAGAAATGGAAGCCTAAGAAGTCATTGGATCAAGCATTGAGTCTATCTCCTATCCTAAGGGTATCTAAGGATCATCAAAGAAATTGTGAGCTGTGGATTGAGCATGGAGAGTATGTGGACATCATAGAGGACTTAGAAAGTCATTTGAAGAAGGAGGCAAGTCATTGATGGGGTCACAAGAGTTGCAGTTGAAGACAGTCAATTAGGGTTTCATCTGGGTCAACCCTGGGTCAACTCTAGGTCAAAGGATTGATTGAAAGGCATTAAGGTCTATTGGAGAGATGTGGGGTTCATCATTTGACATGTAAAGAAGGATATGGTGATATGCTAAGAAGAAACCAAGAGAAATCAAGGAGAAGAGGAGTTTCTAAATTAGGGTTTATGTGTAAAATCCCCTAGTTTAGGTCAAATTTCCAAGCAAGATAAGTCAAAATGCAAGCTTCAAATGGATCCTTGGTCAACATGAAACTTGTAGAGGATCTCAATACCTTTAAATTTAGTGGTGGAAGACATCAATGAGATTTATAGAACTCAAGTTATGGTCCTTGCAAGTTACAGGTCATCTGAGGTATCTGGAATTTTGTCTGTGAAAGTTACTTGTCTTCCAAGCAACCTTTACCCCTCAACGAGATTTCAAATGAATTTCTGGTAAACATAAGAGTTGTTCCTAATTGTCTTATCTTTCTAGAATGGTATGGTATGCCTTCATATGATTTGTGGAACTCTACTTATGGTCTTGGCAAGCAAAGGGTATTTTGGTCATCTAAGAATTACAGGTCATTTCAAGCCTATGCCCAAAACGCATACAAGGAAGCTTCAAATGAAAAACTTCACAACATCAAACTTGCTCCAAATGACATTTTGAGTCTAGAAAAGTGACCATGAAAGATTGGAAAGGCTAATAGCTCAAGGTTTCAAAATTGGTGGATTTAATGAATAAAAAATGACCTAAATTTGAGATTTTTCATAGTTTGGCCAAATGAGGTGAAATTATAGGTCATTTTGATTGGAAAAAATGTTTTAAGAACATTGGAAAAAGTAGAATTTTGAGTTTGGTTCAAGAATTGAAAGTTATGCATGGTTACTTACAAGTGAAGTTACATAATTCAAATCCAAGGGAAAGTGTGCATGGGAAGTTTCTCCAAGGTTCTAGGAGTTTCTAATCTCATCTATATATTGAATTGAAGAACTCCATGCCATGGTTGGTGAATCACTTTGCTCATAACACCAAGTTTCATACAATTCTTCCAATTTGCAAAAGCTTTTCAAACTCCACCAAATCTCTCTCAATTTTCACATTTCTGGATTGGATCATCATCACCATCACTCATAGATCAGAATTCACACAAGAATTGGGTAGAATTAGAGAGGGATCGTGCTGTTCAAGTTAACCATCCAAGAAGCAAGAACTTTTCAATCACAAGATCCAAGAGGCTTAGACAAGATTCATTGCATACAGAACTCAAGAGCAAGTTCACTGATCAGTTTCCCATCATTGCAAGCATTGGATCAAGAGGATTCCATAGCTGTTTTCATCACCACACCAGGTTGGTATCTTCATTCGAATTGCATGATTTAGTTAGAATTATAGGGAATTGTTAGTATAGATCTGTTAGGATAAGTTAGATGATTGATTTTGGTGAGTTTGGACAAGTTTCATGGATGTTGATCATGATGCACTAGTTCTGTTAGAGATCATAACATCAAGAATAGGGCACGAGAATCTTAGGTTTGTAGCTTAATTTGTTCAGCATGAACTGTAGAGCATGTTAGGGCAAAGATTGGAGAGAATTGAGAGAGTTGATATCAGGTGATTATGGTGGAACCAAGTTGTTACAGTCATCGGGTTTGATCATTGGTTGAATTTTAGAAGGAGATATTGATATGGTTGTGTAGATGGAAGAATTTAGAGCAACTTTGCTTTTGGAATCGTTTGATTTCATGGAAGAACAAGAGAGAACAGAGAGGTGTAAGCTCGTGCATGGGAGAAGAGAATTTCAGAAACCCTAGGGTTTCAAGGTTAAAGATAACCCCAGAGCCACACGATCTTGATATTGACTTTGACTGGGGACTAAATCCAATGGCTGCGATTTAACATGAAAGCGGAGGGAAATTCAAATGGTGCAACGCACCGTTTCATTAAAACCTCTCCAATGGGCTCAGATTTCATTGCTTTTCACACCCTCCTCAATCAGGCCCATTTCCATTATAACTAAAAACTTGCTAACTGCACCGTTTTCATTCTTGTTATTTTCTGAATGCATATGGGCCCAGACGCGCTTGCTATGCGCGCCCCCAGTCTGGGCCCAGTTTGTTGTTTTAACTGGTTTTCACTACTTTCTGCACCCCATTCTCCATTAATTCCATCATTTCTTCCATATTTTTTTATTTTCTTTAAAAAATCATAAAAAATAGAAAAATGCTAGTTTTTAATTGGTTGTTTTTTCATATTGTTCATGTTTCTGTCAAGAAAAATATCACATAAAAAAAGTTAATATTTCATTTTATTTTTATATTTTTGGCATATTTTTCTTTTAAATAGGTGTAAATATTGTTTAGTTTGATACATGAAATTGTTAATTTTAGTTTGATTAGATGCTTTTACATTTTTAATCCATTCTTTTTAGGTTGATTAGTATAGAATGTTAGCTTGTATATAAAATTTAGTTCATATTTTTAGGACTTTATTTTAGGTGCTTTGTTTAGGTGTGAATAACATGATCAAAACTAGAGTTTAGGTGATAACATAGGTGAGTTAGGGCATTTCCCTTAAGAGTTGTAGATTGAATCTTTGGGGTATGGGACTATAGGGATTATGGGTAGTTAATAGATCCCTCAGAAAATATTAGGATTCCTCTACTGCTATTAGTATACTGTCTATATTTGCTTGACTGGTGTGGTGTGCCCTCTCTGGGGATTTCTTTTGTCTGTGTGGGGTATTGGGATTGCTTTGGGGATTGGGAGAGCTGAAGACTTGTGATGATGAAGCCATTGGAGATCAAGAGATTGAAGACCAACTTCCAGAGTTGATGAGGAGATTCTTGCTAGCAGCTGTTGAGGAGTATAGGGATAGGAGCTAGGCAGAGCTCTAGATTAGAAAGCTTGTTTCACAAACATGGAAGGCATTGTCTGCCTCCATCTTTCTCTATGATTCAAAGTCTCTTTCAAATATCTACCTCCTTCCTTTGGAAGGATCAGTGAATGTATTTGAAAGATAGAACTTTTGAGAGAAACCTGTCTGTATAATGTTAACAGCTAATGAGCCACCCTTGGTAGGCAGTTTACTGTTTAACATTCATTCTATCTTGTTGACTGATATTCCTCTTGGAGATTGAGACTTGAAGAAAAGCCATTGATGATGGAAGACTGATAATCAAAGCCCTTGCTTGAAGGCTGTGGAGATGGAGATTGATGCTTGCTGAAGCTTGTAGCTGTTTGGAGATGACTTGAAGTCAGATGTTGATGCAGAGCTGCTGTGGCTGTTTATTTTTGCTGTTTTTCATTTCCTGATGTATTGATTGGTTTTCCCTGACTGTATTGTTTGCTGTTTAACCGGTTGGGTTGCAAGTGAATGCTGTTCACTTTTGCCTATTGTTTTCTAGGTTCGAGGTTGAGTGGGACTCCCTTGCCTCGCTTGTATTGCTGCATCCATGCATTTTACTGCTTTAATGTATATATCTGCTATTGTTTCTGTTTCCGTCTATTCCCTTAGGATCTCTGTTTCTCTCTGCGCAGGAGAGGAACATGATAGACACTAGGTCTTAACCCATGCATGAGACACTAGGTCTTAACCCATGCATGATAACATTAGGTTAGTTTGATTCCCTTCACAACCGTAGGTTAAAGTGCTGTCTCTTCTTTCTCAAAACAAACAGAAAAACACAATAAATATTTCAAACACAATAAAAGACACTTCTTCCGTAAAAGAATGTGAACTCATCAAAACGTCATTTTTGTCCGCTTGGACTGTTAATCAGAAAAACCTTTTTCAGAAGGAATAAAAGCAATCAAGACGGACCTGTGTCATACGTGGCCCGAACTACGTTTGCTCTGATCTTTCATGCTGTGTGGAAGTACACAGGCATATGATGCGACATCCTAGCGAGCAACCTTCCCCTCCTTTCCCGTAGGTAGGCGAACTACGTTGACTCTGATTTCTCGTTCCAGACGGGAATACGTAGGCATAAAGTGCGATACTTTGCCGAGTCATTTTCTTTTCTTTTTAACCCTTAACTCTTAGTTTAGATAGAAATAACAATCCGTACTAGAAAACAAGCGTGGATCCCGTCGAGTACGACAGACGTGAGGGGTGCTAATACCTTCCCCTTGCGTAACCGACTCCCGAATACAGGATTTGGTTGCGATGACCATTCCTTTCCCCGTTTTGCGGTAGGTTTACCTCGAGCGTTCCCTTTCCCTCCGTTGGGATAAATAACGCACGGTGGCGACTCTTTTGTCATCCGGCGCCGATTTTCGCAGTAGCGACAGCTGGCGACTCTGCTGGGGATCCAACGTCCCCTGGCTGCTAAGGACTGCGATAGTCCTTATGCATTTGGGATCCAACGTCCCTTAAGAGAGTCAATCCTAACGCTTGTTTTCCCGTCGAGGATTTTGTATGGATTTATATTTCTGACCTTTATTTTCAGCATTATATATATTGATTATTATTGTTGTATTGTGGGGTGTGACGGGTGTTCCATGATTGAGAGATAAGCCGGACTTGGGCTTGAGTGCACCTAGAATTAGAGTAGAAAGTAGTGGGCGCGTGCCGGCTTTGCTTGCATTAGTGTCTCATGAAATCTACACTCGGACGAGGTTCTTCTGGTTGGCTTCTTTTTCTACCCTTTGGGTCGAAGAGGTTGTTGGTCAGCTGAATTGTCGACTCCGGGAACCGATCATTTGGAAGTTGGCTAAGTGAGGCCTCTTCAGGATTTGATGATGCCACTCCTTCTGGGAATCGTATCGTCAACCCTGAAAGTCTGTGACGCCGACGACCGCATAGGATGCCATACCTTTGTCAGTTACTAGGACATCCACCTGTGAGAGGGTTTGGGGTTATGCCGGTAACTAGACCTCCAGATACCGGTTTGTTTCTTGATCTGAGATCTTGGGTATTTATGGAGAGTTCTGAGGTCTGTCAGAGACCAGTTGGAGAGTTATGAGGTCTGCCAGAGACCAGTTGGAGATATGATCTGAGGTCCACCAGAGACCAGTTGGAGTTATGTTGTGGGTCTATCAGAGACCAGTATTGGAGCTTTGTATGAGGTCTATCTGAGACCAGGGTTTGAGGAGTTATGGAGAGTCTATCTGAGACTTCTTGATATGGTTCAGGCTTTTTCAGCCACGGCATTTGGTCCCTGTTGCATGTTACTTGCATTGCATTGTTTGCATACTCATTATCATTGCATTCCATTAACGTGTGTCTGTGCTGCAGGTGCATTTGCATATCCCCCGGTTCTAGTGCCCAGACTTCTGAGTATTGATCATGGCTGGTTTGAGGAAGACAGTTGCGTATAAGCTACCGACACCTGATATTACTCCTTTGCTTGGTCTGATGTCTCTTGCTGATGAGGAGGTTAGGAGAAGCTTCAGAATGAGTCATGGACGATTGCTGAGATTAGTCTACAAGCCCACTGCTGATGAGATGAATGGACTGTACACCTTGATGCAGTTCTATGACCCCGCATTGAGATGTTTCACGTTTGCTGACTTTATTCTGGGGCCTACCATTGAAGAGTATGTGGAGTTCACTGAGCTGGCAGTACAGAACAAGGTTCCCTTTATTCACTCTGCTGCTGAGCCCAAGTTGGAGGACTTAGCTAAGGCCTTGCACATGAGCGCTGCTGAACTGTTAGTGACTTCTTGGCTTGGGGTTCCAGGTTGCTCTCTTGATTTTCTGGTTGGCAAGGCTCAGGAGTATGCCAAGAGCGGATGTTGGGTGGTTTTCAATGCTATTTTGGCTCTATGCATTTATGGAATTGTGCTGTTTCCTAACTTGCCCAATTTCGTGGACTTGGACGCTTTCCATCTGTTTGCTGCTGGCAACCCAGTGCCCACGTTGATCGGAGACTTCTACCACTCATTGCACTATAAAAATGAAAACAGAAGGGGAAAGGTTGTTTACTGCTGTGCACCGCTGTTGAGCATGTGGTTTAAGAGTCATCTTCCCCCGAAGGGATCTTTTGTGGATAGTGTAACTACCGCTAGCTGGTCAGAGCGCCTGATGAGGCTATCTTCTGAAGACATAAAGTGGTTTGATCGAGATTTGTTGGGGTCTGAGCTCATCTTCAGTTGTTCTGGGTACCCTAATGTTCCGTTGATAGGAAGAAAAGGGTGTATCAATTACAACCCTTCTCTGCTCGTTCGCCAGTTCGGATATGCGCTGAAGAACCCACCAAAGGAAGAAGAAGTACAGGAATCTCTGTACTTCACCGGTGATTTGAAGGGAGAGTTGCTAGCGAAGCTTCAGCATGCCTGGACGCGTATTAACCGAAGAGGGAAGCCGTTGTTAGGGAAGAACGATTGTCAGGCTTATGCACCCTACAGAGTTTGGATCCAGGAGAGAGCCAGACAGATATTGATGCCATTTCCAGATGCACCAGTCCCTGTTCATATTCCGGTAGAAGAGCCAACTACTGTTGCTAGGGAGGCCTACGAGCAAATTGTGAAAGAAAAAGAAGCCTTGATGAAGATCAATGAAGGGCTAGAGCAAGAGCTAGCTCAGATACGCAGTGAGAAAAACAAGGCCGTGCATGCTTTCCAACAGCAGATTGAGCTAGTAAACAAACTAGGGGCTGAGTTGACTGAGGAGAAAAAGAAGCGCGAACGTCTGGGTCAAGAGTTCAGAAGCTCCCATGACATGCTGAAATCCAAAAAGAAAGCACTCGATGCCGCTCACCGAGAAATCTCTTCTTGTAATAAGACTTGGAATGCTACGCTCACCAACAATAAAAAGAGGGAAGATAAGTTGAAGCAACAAATTTCTGACCTCGAAGAGCAGTTGAAGGCTAGCATTAAGAAGTATGAAGAAGAAGTGATGACCCGGTATAGTCTCCAGAATGCACTGAACAAAACCATCGAAGGCAGAAACGAAGCTGTGTCTCAGAAGCGGAAGCTAGAGGATCGCTTCGGAGAAGGGGCATGGGAAGAAACCGCTGGTGACGTGCGACGCGTTCTCAAGCGAAGAAACCAACTTGTTGAAGGGCTGCTTACCCGACCAGGTCATCCAGAGACCAAGAAGTTAATAGAAGAGTACCAGGCTTATGGGAGTACTTGATCATTTCATGTATTAACTTGTATGCTTTATTTGCATAGTGCTGACCATCACCAGGATTGTTGGTTGAGGTCATGCCTTCTTATTGTACTCTGTGATATTGTATTCTTGGCTTACTGGATTTCTCTGCAATATATGAGGCTTTCTATGATTCAGCTCCGATCTTCGTATTGCTAGCACTGTCACTGCACTGGCACCTTCACACTAGAATCGGGGAATGAATTTCCCTAATGCACAGACACACACATTGCATTGCATTCATATTCATACTGCATTATAGGTAATCATTGGATGGTATCTTATTTCCTGCCCTGTACCAGGTATTTTCAGGATTGAAGATCAGCGCCCACACCGCTACTCCACTCGCACCAACTGTCGAAGAATCATGGATCAAATGCAGAACGAGATGCAAGATATGCGCGAGAAGCTAGCGCTCTTCATGCAGACCATGGAGACTATTGCAAAGGGTCAAGAGAATCTGCAAGCTATGGTGCAGCCTCTGTTGGCAAGAAACGCTGGGCATGGAAATGAGGATCATCAGTTTGTGCGAGTCGACACTGTTCATGGGGATGGTACTCCCACACCAGTGGCTCCACCTGTAGTCAATATACCTGTTGTTAATGTCAACAACGCTACTGCTGCTGGGAACGGTAACGTTGGAGTTGGGAACGAGAATGTTGTCCATAACGTTGGGCTTGGTGATGTCAACTTGGGTGATAATATGGGAGGCAATGGTTTTGGTAATGCTGGATTCGGGTTCAATGATCAGGGATTCGATAATGCTGGGAAATATGGTTTCAATGCTCAAGGCTTTGGGAAAGACGGGTTCGGTGTGACTAATCAGGGTTACGGAGGATTTGGAAATGGAAACAACGCTGGGTTAATAACTTTTGGACCTGCTGGAGTTGCTCCGGGGTACAACAACAGAGGGCGAGGCCCGATGATGAATCAGATCAGAGCTGGCCGTAATAACGGATACGATGGGTATGAAGCTGGGAATGGTATGTGGCAAGAGGATCAGCAGGAGGACGCTTTCTCCGGCGGAGGTTTCGAGGGGCCTATGGATGACTCCCAGAGGATCAGAATGCTGGAAGAGCAGATGAGGGGGGTCGTGAACCAAAGTACTGGGGGCTTAGACATGTCAACAATGGGCCTGGTACCTGGCTTGAGGGTGCCAATCAAATTCAAAGCTCCTACTTTTGATAAGTATAAAGGGGACACTTGTTCGAAAGTGCACGTGCGGTCATATTTCAGAAGAATGTCTGCGTATTCAACTGATGAGAGAATGCTAATGCACTTCTTTCAAGATAGTTTGTCGGGCCCTTCCCTAGAGTGGTATATGGGATTGGAGCCAACTAATATAAAGACATGGAAACAGCTAGCAGAGGCATTTGTAGCTCACTACAAGTATAACAGCGACTTGGCGCCCAACCGGGTCCAATTGCAAGGGCTGTCTCAGAAGAAGGGTGAGAGCTTTAAAGAGTATGCGCAAAGATGGCGCGATATGGCTGCCAGGGTCCGTCCTCCTTTAGAAGACAAGGAAATGAATGACATGTTCATCGGAACATTCACAGGCATGTTTTATGACAAGTTGTTTCACACATCTTTGGCCAGTTTCTCAGACTTAATTCTGATGGGAGAAAAGATTGAAAGCAACATTGAACAAGGCAGGTTCCAGGCTGAGGAATCAACTGCATCTGGCAGTAACAGGAAGGCTTTTGGTGGGCGCCGTCAGGGCGATGCAAGCGCAGTGTTTGGAGGCCGAGGCAGAGGCCGGGGCAGAGGACGAAACCAATATAATCAGCCGCAGCAGGTGGCGAGTGTTACTATTCCGTTCCAACAACAACCATTTCAACAGCAACAACCAGTTCAGCAACAACAACAGCAACAACAGCAGCCACAGCAGGGGGCACAGCCTGCTCAACGAAGATTCCAGGGGGGGTAAGCCAAGGAGAGTATTTGAGAAGCCTCCCTCAACGTACGCAGATTTGTTGCAGACACTATTGGGGTTGAACTTGGTGGAGAAAAGAACTCTGGCGCCTATTACGGGAACTCCTCCGTATGGTTATGATGCAAGCAGGCACTGTGAGTTCCACTCTGGGGCTCCGGGCCCCGATGTAGAGGGTTGCCATACTTTTAAGCATGTGGTGCAGGATTTATTGGATAGCAAGGCTATCAATTTTGGAACGGCGGGTCCGAATATAGTGCAGAAGCCCATGCCTAATCATGGGGCAAACACCATTCTAACTGAGGAAGGGTTGAATCTGATTATGAATGTGGATGATTTAAAGACGCCGCTGAGCGAAATAAAGAGCCGATTACTGCAAAGGGGTGTCTATCCAGGATGTGACGAGTATTGTTTAGAGTGTTGGGCCCTAGCTGGGGGGTGTGATGATTTGAAGAAAGGTGTTCAGGCTTTAATAGATGGCGGTACATTGCAGTTTGACCGAGCAGCAATTGAAGAGCCTGCAGGGGCATTAACAGATAATCAGAGTGATGTGGCCACTGTAACGATTCCTCGAAAGACAATCACTATAACAGCACCGGTCCAACGACCGCCAATTACTATCACTAAGGCCGGGCCAATCCCGTACGAGAGCACAAAAGCAGTCCCATGGTCTTATGGGTTGGAAGTGTATTGTGACGGAATAAAGATTGATGTTAATAAGCAGCCAGCCGAGACTGTAGACAATGTCGTTGGTACATGAGGTATGACAAGGAGTGGTAGGATCTTCATATCGCCTGAGGTGGAGGCCGAAAGACTGGCAAAGGGAAAGGGGAAGATGGTTGAGAATGTCCCAGCGCAGGCAAGCGAAAAAGCAGCAGCATCGAAGGATGTAGAAGAGTTCATGCGCTTGATTCGCAAAAGTGATTATAAGATTGTGGAGCATCTGCAACAGACGCCGTCAAAGATATCTATACTGTCGTTGCTCCTGTGTTCCGAAGCTCACAGAAATGCATTGCTGAAAGTCCTGGATACTTCCTTCGTACCCCAAGATGTTTCCGTGAACCAGCTGGAGGGGGTGTTAGCACATGTGAATGCAGGCCACAACCTGGGCTTTACTGACTTTGATTTGACCCCGAAGGGGAGAGATCATAATATGGCGCTGCACGTCTCTGTGGAGTGTAGAGGATCAGTCATGTCGCATGTATTGGTAGACACCGGATCGTCTTTGAATGTGCTGCCCAAGAAAGCGATGATGAAGCTAGATGTCAGAGGAATCCTGTGCACGCCCAGCGACCTGGTAGTCAGGGCATTTGATGAGACGCGAAGAACAGTCTTTGGATCGATAACATTGCCTCTACAGGTGGGGCCGGAGGTGTTTGCCACTGAATTTTATATCATGGACATCCAGCCTGCATATAGCTGCCTCCTCGGAAGACCTTGGATTCATGGGGCTGGGGCAGTCACGTCTACCCTGCATCAGAAGTTGAAATATATGGTCGGAGACAGCGTGGTCACGGTGTGCGGAGAAGAAGACATCCTGGTCAGCCATCTGTCGTCATTTAAATATGTGGAGGTCGATGGAGAGATTCACGAAACACCCTGCCAGGCATTTGAAGGGCTGCGCATCAAGGACAAAGGTCTCGGGCCGAGCAAAGTATCGGAGATAGCCGTATCGTCATATAAAGAAGCTCAAGCTCTGGTAGAGGCAGGAGAAGCAAAGGGCTGGGGCAAAGTGCTAGATATTCCTGTGAAGATGGACCGGATTGGGCTGGGGTATCAACCGTCGTCGTCAACACCTGCTGTGGGGGCACCCCGTTTCAAAGGGCCAATAACCATCACTGCCAGTGGAGTATGCCATGAGACCATCAACGCTGCTTCAGAGTCTGACGAAGGAGACAACAACTGTGATATGGATGCCTGGATTCAGCCAAGCACGCCAGGACAGGGATTGTGCAACTGGTCTATTCAGGAGCTTGTTCCTGTGACTCTTAAACAGTAATGCTTTGTTTTATTAATTGTTGAACAATCTGGTGTCTTGCCCGGGGCATCAAGATTTGCTTAGGGCTGTGCTGTTATGAACATTGCGTGTTTATCATTAAATAAAAGGCGTTTTCATGTGCAAATATTGCGATCTCTGTTTTTCTTGTTTGGTATTTTTCAATAAAATGGCAACGTGGTTATTCGCTTTATACGCATTTTGAAGCATTTAACCATTCCTTTTGCAGGATAACATTTTCAGATGACATCCTTGAACCACCTATGACTCGTCCCGACTTTAAACATCCGGTATTTCAGGCCGAAGAAGAGGTTGTCGAAGATGGTGACGTTCCCGAAGAATTGTCTTGGTTGGTGAAACAAGAAGAGAGAGTCATTCTGCCTCACGAAGAGGTCATCGAAATTATCAACCTGGGGTCAGAAGGGGTTGAAAAGAATATTCGTATAGGAGCCGCGCTGCAGAGCGACATCAAGCGAAGACTGGTTGAAATGCTCCGAGAGTATAGTGATGTGTTCGCTTGGTCGTATGAAGATATGCCAGGGCTCGATACAGATATGGTTGTGCACCGTCTGCCGTTGAAAGAAGAATGCCCGCCGGTCAAGCAAAAGCTTCGCAGAACTAGACCCGATATGGCAGTGAAGATCAAAGAAGAAGTTCAAAAACAGTGGGATGCTGGTTTCCTGGCTATGACGAAATATCCCTCATGGGTCGCTAACATCGTACCAGTGCCAAAGAAAGATGGCAAGGTTCGAATGTGTGTAGATTACCATGACTTAAATAAAGCGAGCCCGAAAGACGATTTTCCGCTTCCTCATATCGATGTGCTAGTTGATAACACTGCTCAATACTCCGTATTCTCCTTCATGGATGGCTTCTCAGGCTATAATCAGATTAAGATGGCGCCAGAGGACATGGAGAAGACTACTTTCATAACGCCTTGGGGAACATTTTGTTATAAAGTGATGCCCTTCGGGTTGAAGAATGTTGGGGCAACGTATCAGCGTGCAATGACGACTCTTTTCCATGATATGATGCATAAAGAGATCGAAGTTTATGTTGACGATATGATTGCCAAATCCCAAACGGAGGAAGAGCATCTGGTAAATCTGCTGAAGTTATTTAAAAGGCTTAGGAAGTTCAGGCTGAGACTGAACCCTAACAAATGCACCTTCAGGGTGAGATCGGGTAAACTGCTGGGGTTTATTGTAAGCGAAAGAGGAATAGAGGTTGACCCTGCAAAAATAAAAGCAATTCAAGAGATGCCGACGCCTAAAATAGAGAAAGAGGTGCGCGGGTTTTTAGGGAGGTTGAACTACATTGCTCGGTTCATATCTCACCTAACTGCTACGTGTGAACCATTATTCAAGCTGTTGAAGAAAGATCAAACTGTAACGTGGAACAAAAATTGTCAAAAGGCGTTCGATAAAATCAAGCAGTATTTGCAAGAGCCTCCCATTTTGATACCCCCAGTGGCAGGGAGACCCTTGATTATGTATTTGACAGTTGTTGAGGGAAGCATGGGTTGTGTTCTCGGTCAACACGACGAGACAGGGAGAAAAGAGCATGCGATCTATTACTTGAGTAAGAAATTTACTGAATGTGAATCTCGATACTCAATGCTTGAAAAAACTTGTTGCGCGCTAGCCTGGGCCGCCAAGCGTTTGAGGCAATACATGCTGAATCATACGACCATGCTCATCTCGAAGATGGATCCTATCAAATATGTATTCGAAAAGCAGGCCTTATCCGGGAGAATTGCCCGTTGGCAGATGGTCTTGACTGAATATGACATCCAATATGTCTCGCAAAAGGCTATAAAGGGGAGTGTGCTGTCTGAGTACTTGGCAGAGCAGCCTATTGAAGATTACCAATCGATGAGGTTTGATTTTCCTGACGAGGATATCATGTACCTAAAGATGAAAGATTGCGAAGAACCGTTGCCAGACGAGGGACCAGAATTGGGTTCCAAATGGAAGATGATATTTGACGGAGCTGTGAATGCTTATGGTAGCGGAATAGGGGCAATCATTACCACTCCACACGGGTCGCACATCCCGTTTACTGCTCGATTGACCTTTGCAGTTACCAATAATGAAGCCGAATACGAAGCTTGTATCATGGGGTTTGAAGAAGCCATTGATTTGCGGATCAAAAATCTCGACGTATACGGAGACTCAGCTCTGGTGGTGAATCAGATAAAAGGGGAATGGGAGACACGTCAGCCCAATTTGATACATTATATGAATTATGCGAGGAGATTGTTGCCTTTCTTTGACAAGGTTGAATTGCATCATATACCGCGAGCAGAAAATCAGATGGCTGACGCCCTGGCCACTTTGTCTTCCATGTACAAAGTCAACTTCTGGAACGAGGCTCCCAGAATTATCATCTCTCGGCTTGACAGACCCGCCTTCATATTTGCTATTGACGAAGCTTCTGACGACAAACCATGGTATTTTGATATCCTTAATTTCCTGAAGAATAAAGAGTACCCGGCTGGGGCATCCAGTCAAGATCAGAAGACTCTCAGGAGATTAGCGGGTAATTTCTATTTGAATCCAGATGGTGTCTTATACAGAAGAAATCACGACTTGGTGCTACTGCGTTGTGTAGACGAAAAAGAGGCAAAGTTGCTCATGGAGGAAATACATGAAGGTACCTTTGGTACACATGCTGGTGGGCATGCTATGACGAGAAAGCTGCTGCGGGCAGGTTATTTTTGGCTGACTATGGAAACTGATTGTTTCAAGTTTGCGAGGAAGTGCCACAAGTGCCAAATCTATGCTGATAAGATCCATGTGCCTCTGAGTCCTCTGAATGTGATGTCATCGCCATGGCCATTCTCGATGTGGGGAATCGATATGATTGGAAAGATCGAGCCGACAGCTTCTAATGGGCACCGGTTCATCCTAGTGGCAATCGATTATTTCACCAAGTGGGTGGAAGCGGCGTCTTATGCAAATGTAACTAAGCAGGTGGTGGCCAGGTTCATCAAGGGAGATATCATTTGCAGATATGGAATCCCCGAGCGGATAATTACTGACAACGGTTCAAACCTGAATAACAAAATGATGAAGGAGCTCTGTCAGAATTTCAAAATTGAACATCACAACTCTTCTCCTTATCGGCCCAAGATGAATGGCGCTATTGAGGCGGCCAATAAAAACATAAAGAAGATCGTTCAAAAGATGGTGGTGACCTACAAGGACTGGCATGAGATGCTACCTTTTGCTTTGCACAGTTATCGTACGACGGTACGCACATCAACCGGGGCAACCCCGTTCTCGTTAGTATACGGAATGGAAGCAGTGCTACCATTGGATGTGGAGATTCCTTCTCTGAGGGTATTGCGAGACGTCCAATTAGATGAGGCAGAATGGGTGAAAAACAGGTTGAACCAACTGAGTTTAATGGATGAGAAGAGGCTAGCTTCTCTAGCATACGGTCGTTTGTACCAGAGCCGAATGAAGAAAGCATATGATAAGAAGATACATCCTCGGAGCTTTCAGATGGGCGACCTTGTGTTGAAAAGGATTCTCCCGCCGCAGGCAGATCACAGGGGCAAGTGGACCCCCAACTACGAAGGGCCATACGTTGTCAGAAAAGTCTTTTCAGGAGGAGCGTTGTTGTTTTCCACCATGGACGGTGAAGACTTTACGTCGCCTGTGAATTCGGACGCAGTTAAAAAAATCTTTGCTTAAAATTGACCCGCTGGACAAAAAAAGAGAGTCCAGGAAAAAATGGGGCATCCTGGCGAACCAAAAACAGAATGAAAGGTTCGGGCAAAAGTTAGGGATAAAATTGAAAAATGTACACCCGCGAAGTTGAAAACCTACACTGGGCGGCTTCGGCAAAAAAGGGTATCCCGGTGAACTGAAAACCCGTAAAGGGCGGTTCACGCAAAAGTTAGGGATTTAAAAAGCAAATGACTGCGGTCCGAATTTGATACTGTAATGAGCTTTGGTGCGGGAGAACATACTTGAGGGGTCGATTATCAGATACAATCTCTTCGGAAGTGTGGATACCAGGAAAGCATTAGAGTCAGGCGAGTCATAGGAGGATCAGTTCGTGGTGTTCATCTGCATCCCGTTGCCGACATGTGTACAAATTTAATTTGTCAATATATTTATGCTTCTTGGGCATACTTGTATATTTGTTATGCGTAGCTTCCTCTTTTCAGGAGTTACATCCCGTGTACAAAAACTCCGCCCATTCAGGGGCCCAATCAATAAAATATGTTTTTCAGTAATTGATGCTGGTTCTTTACTGTTTTGTGCATGATAAAACGCCTAGGTTTGATGAAACCAGCATGTGCATAACGCCGCTGGCCCTTGCCAATAATTGCTAAAACTTTGAATTAACTGGAAATAATGTCACTAACGCTAACCTGAATAAATTGGTTGCATAGACTTGTCTTGTCTTGTTTGTGTTGTTGCAGGGTTTATAGCCGTATGAAGAGGACGATCAAAAGATTGCAGTATGGACCAGAAGCTCGTAGCAAAAGACTGGACCCCCACGCAGGTCGCGATCCTAAGATAGCAATGTTCCTCCCTGAAGAAGGATCAAATTCCCCAGCTAGTCGTAGCTTATTCAAAGGGCATTCTCCAGCCAAGTCGTTTATCCTTAGCAGAGTTTGGTGATTCCAAGATTGTAGGTTGTATTCAGACAGTGTGGTGTCCCCCAGAAGGATTCCTTATCTCAAGCAGAGTTGGTTCATCCGCAGAAGATTGATATTTGTGAGCTGTATTCAGACAAGTTCACCTTTCCCCGCAGGGTCATTTACTCTCCCCCCAGCGGAGTCAGTTGATTTTTCCCAAGAGAATCGTTTCATCCCCAGTGGAGTTCTCTTTTCAGCAAGTGTTCTCTTTCCTCCTAGTGGAAATCGAAGATTAAGGCTCTCCCCGGCAGAGTTGGTGTGAGTCCTGGCATTTATTTTGTCAGAATACCGTGTGATATCCGTTCACTCTCCAGCAGAATTCCAATCATACTGTGTTCATGTGCTATTCTCCAGCAGAGTTATATCCCCCAGCAGGGTGTTACTTCGATGAGGTGCTTGGTTTAAGTTCCCCATTTCCCAGCTGAGTCGACTTCACTCTTCCAGCATTTATTTTGCTGGAATAATTCTGTAGCACCTGGCTATCCCCAACGGAGTCGGCATTGTCTTCAACATTTATTTTGCTGAAGCGGTTTCCTGTATCCCAGCAGTTCGAGTCTGCATTTGCATCGGCATATAGTGTCATATTTGCATCTCCCAAATAAAAACGCGCAGCATTTCCAGGTCGAATGGAGCATTGTGTCATTGTCAAACACGTGCATTTTGAAACATAAACCAGGTTGGCTAACCGTTTGTTTCAAGTATTGTTTCTCTTGCAGATAGAGAGAGCTCTTGCTCAAATGAATTACCTAGACATTCAAGATCTCGACGTGAGACATTCAGCGAAAGTGTCAGCTTTGGCACTATTCCCCACAAAGTTATCATGATGAAGTTTTCTTTGTCTCCGAACAGAGTTATTTGTGAATTTCTCGTGTTTTCCCCGCCAGAGTTAGTAGGCCAAATATCTCCTTATCCCCAAGCAGAGTTATTTGTCATCAAAGGGCTTCATGAATCATAATTTCAGAGGCTGCCGCCGGTTATCAGAGCAGGCGTCCGGTAGTTTGGTTTCCAAATATCCCCAGTAGAGTCCGCCTCAAAGTTGCTGTAACGTCAGTGCTAAGAAGTTTGTGGGTTGGGATCAATGGAGCAATGAGTCCTGACGTGGACAATTTATTCCCATATTGACTGGATTTCTTTGTGCTAGAAAAGTGGGGGTCCTAACGTGGACATATTTATTTCCCCATGGCTGATAAGAGGGGTTAGTCCTAACGTGGACAGGTTCGATTTCTCAGAATTGTTGGAAGGTGGAGTCCTGACGTGGACATTTCTTTCAGGTGACGAGATGTTGTGGTCCTAACGTGGACAGGTTCGGTTTCTTGGTATTGATTGAATGTGAAGTCATAACGCTGACAGAATTGATTGCTCCTGGTGTTGGTGTCCTGACGTGAACCATTTATTTCCAGCAGATATCTTTATTCCTAATGGTGAGATGTGCGTCCTGACGTGGACAAAGTTTATAGTTCTTCGTGATGACAAGATGCGAGAGTCCTGACGTGGACAAATTTATCCTTCTTCGTGTTGTTGGCAAAGTGTGGGTCCTGACATGGGCAAGTCTTATTTCCCCAGCAAGTCGAAGACGCGCGAGTCCTGACGTGGACAAGCTTTATTACTTCAGCAGGTTGAGATGTGAGTCCTGACGTGGACAAGTCTTATTTCCCCAGTAGGGCGAAGGTGCATGAGTCCTAACGTGGACAAATTTTATTTCCTCAGCGAGTCAAGAGGTGAGTCCTGACGTGGATAAATCAAGACGAAACGCAAGTCCTAACGTGGACAGGTTTATTCCTTACGTGGAAAGAGGAGTTTCAGTTCCTTACGTGGAAAGAGAAATTCATTCCTTACGTGGAAAGAAGATTGTTTCCTTACGTGGAAAGATAGAGGTGATTCCTTACGTGGAAAGTTCAGTCCTTACGTGGACAAATCAAGACGAAAAACGTTTCCTTACGTGGAAAGATTGGAGTCCTTACGTGGACAGATTGAGATAGTATTCCTTACGTGGAAAGAAGATTGTTTCCTTACGTGGAAAGATAGAGGTGATTCCTTACGTGGAAAATTCAGTCCTTACGTGGACAAATCAAGACGAAAAGCGTTTCCTTACGTGGAAAGATTGGAGTCCTTATGTGGACAGATTGAGATAGTATTCCTTACGTGGAAAGAAGATTGTTTCCTTACGTGGAAAGATAGAGGTGATTCCTTACGTGGAAAGTTCAGTCCTTACGTGGACAAATCAAGACGAAAAGCGTTTCCTTACGTGGAAAGATTGGAGTCCTTACGTGGACAGATTGAGATAGTATTCCTTACGTGGAAAGAAGATTGATTCCTTACGTGGAAAGATAAGATCGTTTCCTTACGTGGAAAGATGAAATTCCTTACGTGGAAGAGCGATGTATTCCTTACGTGGAAAGTTTAGTCCTGACGCGGACAGATTCAGATTAAGACGAGTTGGTTTCCTTACGTGGAAAGAGTGTATTCCTTACGTGGAAAGATGGAGTCCTTACGTGGATAAATCAAAAGAAGACGTATTCCTTACGTGGAAGAGTTTAACGAAGAAAAAGAGTTTATTCCTAACGTGGACGATTTGTTGCTGATGAAATGCAGACGAGTTATCTCCAGCGAAGTTGCCGAGATTTTTCCGGGTTGACAGCAGGTGGAGTCCTAACGTGGACAAGCTTAGTTGAGATTGCTTCGTGTTGACAAAACAGGAGTCCTAATGTGGACAAGGTTTCGATGATTAGGCTGATGAAAATAATCCCCAGCACGAGATCAGTGGGTTGCTGTAAACAGTCAGATTCAGTTGATGAATGTCGTCCCCAAGCAGTGGCGCAGTTTATTTCTGCGGTTGGCAAATTTCCGGGTTCTTAGTATTCAACCGTCTCGTGCCTCGAATGTTTGAATGTCGTTCGCTCTTCACCCAATCGGGTCCAAGTCGCTTGAATAGGGGCAGCTGTTGCACCCTAAAATTTGCTCAACCTTATTCATTTGGTTTATGTTTCAATTACATTAACATTTGCATATAGAGTCATGTACATAGCCTAACCATCTGCATAGCATAGCATGGCAAATCATCCTACAGGGACCAAGCATTATTCTCATCCCTATGAGCCTATCAAGAGGTTACTATTCAAATTCAATCTCATTCAAGTCATCAGAGAAGAAATGGAAGCCTAAGAAGTCATTGGATCAAGCATTGAGTCTATCTCCTATCCTGAGGGTATCTAAGGATCATCAAAGAAATTGTGAGTTGTGGATTGAGCATGGAGAGTATGTGGACATCATAGAGGACTTAGAAATTCATTTGAAGAAGGAGGCAAGTCATTGATGGGGTCACAAGAGTTGCAGTTGAAGACAGTCAATTAGGGTTTCATCTGGGTCAACCCTGGGTCAACTCTAGGTCAAAGGATTGATTGAAAGGCATTAAGGTCTATTGGAGAGATGTGGGGTTCATCATTTGACATGTAAAGAAGGATATGGTGATATGATAAGAATAAATCAAGAGAAATCAAGGAGAAGAGGAGTTTCTAAATTAGGGTTTCTGTGTAAAATCCCCTAGTTTAGGTCAAATTTCCAAGCAAGATAAGTAAAAATGCAAGCTTCAAATGGATCCTTGGTCAACATGAAACTTCTAGAGGATCTCAATACCTTTAATTTGAGTGGTGGAAGACATCAAGGAGATTTATAGAACTCAAGTTATGGTCCTTGCAAGTTACAGGTCATCTGAGGTATCTGAAATTTTGTCTGTGAAAGTTACTTGTCTTCCAAGCAACTTTTACCCCTCAAGGAGATTTCAAATGAATTTCTGGTCAATATAAGAGTTGTTCCTAATTGTCTTAGCTTTCTATAATGGTATGGTATGCCTTCATATGATTTGTGGAACTCTACTTATGGTCTTGGCAAGCAAAGGGTATTTTGGTCATCTGAGAATTACAGGTCATTTCAAGCCTATGCCCAAAACTCATACAAGGAAGCTTCAAATGAAAAACTTCACAACATAAAACTTGCTCCAAATGACATTTTGAGTCTATAAAAGTGACCATGAAAGATTGGAAAGGCTAATAGCTCAAGGTTTCAAAATTGGTGGATTTAATGAATAAAAAATGACCTAAATTTGAGATTTTTCATAGTTTGGCCAAATGAGGTGAAATTATAGGTCATTTTGATTGGAAAAAATGTTTTAAGAACATTGGCAAAAGTAGAATTTTGAGTTTGGTTCAAGAATTGAAAGTTATGCATGGTTACTTACAAGTGAAGTTACATAATCCAAATCCAAGGGAAAGTGTGCATGGGAAGTTTCTCCAAGGTTCTAGGAGTTTCTAATCTCATCTATATATTGAATTGAAGAACTCCATGCCATGGTTGGTGAATCACTTTGCTCATAACACCAAGTTTCATACAATTCTTCCAATTTGCAAAAGCTTTTCAAACTCCACCAAATCTCTCTCAATTTTCACATTTCTGGATTGGATCATCATCACCATCACTCATAGATCAGAATTCACACAAGAATTGGGTAGAATTGGAGAGGGATCGTGCTGTTCAAGTTAACCATCCAAGAAGCAAGAACTTTTCAATCACAAGATCCAAGAGGCTTAGACAAGATTCATTGCATACAGAACTCAAGAGCAAGTTCACTGATCAGTTTCCCATCATTGCAAGCATTGGATCAAGAGGATTCCATAGCTGTTTTCATAACCACACCAGGTTGGTATCTTCATTCGAATTGCATGATTTAGTTAGAATTATAGGGAATTGTTAGTATAGATCTGTTAGGATAAGTTAGATGATTGATTTTGGTGAGTTTGGACAAGTTTCATGGATGTTGATCATGGTGCACTAGTTCTGTTAGAGATCATAACATCAAGAATAGGGCACGAGAATCTTAGGTTTGTAGCTTAATTTGTTCAGCATGAACTGTAGAGCATGTTAGGGCAAAGATTGGAGAGAATTGAGAGAGTTGATATCAGGTGATTATGGTGGAACCAAGTTGTTACAGTCATCGGGTTTGATCATTGATTGAATTTTAGAAGGAGATATTGATATGGTTGTGTAGATGGAAGAATTTAGAGCAACTTTGCTTTTGGAATCGTTTGATTTCATGGAAGAACAAGAGAGAACAGAGAGGTGTAAGCTCGTGCATGGGAGAAGAGAATTTCAGAAACCCTAGGGTTTCAAGGTTGAAGATAACCCCAGAGCCACACGATCTTGATATTGACTTTGACTGGGGACTAAATCCAATGGCTGCGATTTAACATGAAAGCGGAGGGAAATTCAAATGGTGCAACGCACCGTTTCATTAAAACCTCTCCAATGGGCTCAGATTTCATTGCTTTTCACACCCTCCTCAATCAGGCCCATTTCCATTATAACTAAAAACTTGCTAACTGCACCGTTTTCATTCTTGTTATTTTCTGAATGCATATGGGCCCAGACGCGCTTGCTATGCACGCCCCCAGTCTGGGCCCAGTTTGTTGTTTTAACTGGTTTTCACTACTTTCTGCACCCCATTCTCCATTAATTCCATCATTTCTTCCATATTTTTTTATTTTCTTTAAAAAATCATAAAAAATAGAAAAATGCTAGTTTTTAATTGGTTGTTTTTTCATATTGTTCATGTTTCTGTCAAGAAAAATATCACATAAAAAAAAGTTAATATTTCATTTTATTTTTATATTTTTGGCATATTTTTCTTTTAAATAGGTGTAATATTGTTTAGTTTGATACATGAAATTGTTAATTTTAGTTTGATTAGATGCTTTTACATTTTTAATCCATTCTTTTTAGGTTGATTAGTATAGAATGTTAGCTTGTATATAAAATTTAGTTCATATTTTTAGGACTTTATTTTAGGTACTTTGTTTAGGTGTGAATAACATGATCAAAATTAGGGTTTAGGTGATAACATAGGTGAGTTAGGGCATTTCCCTTAAGAGTTGTAGATTGAATCTTTGGGGTATGGGACTATAGGGATTATGGGTAGTTAATAGATCCCTCAGAAAATATTAGGATTCCCCTACTGCTATTAGTATACTGTCTATATTTGCTTGACTGGTGTGGTGTGCCCTCTCTGGGGATTTCTTTTGTCTGTGTGGGGTATTGGGATTGCTTTAGGGATTGGGAGAGCTGAAGACTTGTGATGATGAAGCCATTGGAGATCAAGAGATTGAAGACCAACTTCCAGAGTTGATGAGGAGATTCTTGCTAGCAGCTGTTGAGGAGTATAGGGATAGGAGCTAGGCAGAGCTCTAGATTAGAAAGCTTGTTTCACAAACATGGAAGGCATTGTCTGCCTCCATCCTTTCTCTATGATTCAAAGTCTCTTTCAAATATCTACCTCCTTCCTTTGGAAGGATCAGTGAATGTATTTGAAAGATAGAACTTTTGAGAGAAACCTGTCTGTATAATGTTAACAGCTAATGAGCCACCCTTGGTAGGCAGTTTACTGTTTAACATTCATTCTATCTTGTTGACTGATATTCCTCTTAGAGATTGAGACTTGAAGAAAAGCCATTGATGATGGAAGACTGATAATCAAAGCCCTTGATTGAAGGCTGTGGAGATGGAGATTGATGCTTGCTGAAGCTTGTAGCTGTTTGGAGATGACTTGAAGTCAGATGTTGATGCAGAGCTGCTGTGGCTGTTTATTTTTGCTGTTTTTCATTTCCTGATGTATTGATTGGTTTTCCCTGACTGTATTGTTTGCTGTTTAACCGGTTGGGTTGAAAGTGAATGCTGTTCACTTTTGCCTATTATTTTCTAGGTTCGAGGTTGAGTGGGACTCCCTTGCCTCGCTTGTATTGCTGCATCCATGCATTTTACTGCTTTAATGTATATATCTGCTATTGTTTCTGTTTCCGTCTATTCCCTTAGGATCTCTGTTTCTCTCTGCGCAGGAGAGGAACATGATAGACACTAGGTCTTAACCCATGCATGATAACATTAGGTTAGTTTGATTCCCTTCACAACCGTAGGTTAGAGTGCTGTCTCTTCTTTCTCAAAACAAACAGAAAAACACAATAAATATTTCAAACACAATAAAAGACACTTCTTCCGTAAAAGAATGTGAACTCATCAAAACGTCATTTTTGTCCGCTTGGACTGTTAATCAGAAAAACCTTTTTCAGAAGGAATAAAAGCAATCAAGACGGACCTGTGTCATACGTGGCCCGAACTATGTTTGCTCTGATCTTTCATGCTGTGTGGAAGTACGTAGGCATAGGATGCGACATCCTAGCGAGCAACCTTCCCCTCCTTTCCCGTAGGTAGGCGAACTACGTTGACTCTGATTTCTCGTTCCAGACGGGAATACGTAGGCATAAAGTGCGATACTTTGCCGAGTCATTTTCTTTTCTTTTTAACCCTTAACCCTTAGTTTAGATAGAAATAACAATCCGTACTAGAAAACAAGCGTGGATCCCGTCGAGTACGACGGACGTGAGGGGTGCTAATACCTTCCCCTTGCGTAACCGACTCCCGAATCCAGGATTTGGTTGCGATGACCATTCCTTTCCCCGTTTTGCGGTAGGTTTACCTCGAGCGTTCCCTTTCCCTCTGTTGGGATAAATAACGCACGGTGGCGACTCTTCTGTCAGCCGGCGCCGATTTTCGCAGTAGCGACAGTCACCACTACTAAAAGTTGTCATCATCGGCAGATGTCCAAGAGCTTGCACCTTTTCTCCGGGGAAACCAACCAAAGTACCTTTAAAAGGTAATAACTCGGTGATATATAAATTTATCCCCTTGAATGCATCCTAGTATAAAACGTCTATTAAACTTCCCGTATCAACTAAAACTCGCTTCACGCTCCAATCAAAAATTTGCACTTTAATTACCTTTGGGTTGTTTTCATGAGCCAATACTCCTTCGGTATCTTTTTTGGAAAAACCAACTATGGTCGAGTTTTCATCTTCTTCTGAAGGTGGCTTTTGTCTAACATGCATCACTGTCCGGGCATATATTTTCCTGGCTGAACTCGTTTCTCCTCCTACTGTGAAACTGTAAGAACAAGATTTGGTTCTACGTATGGCCTTTAAGTTTTGATGGTAACTGCACAAGTTATCTAAAAGAACAATTTTGTATGATATGGTTCCTATCTAGTGTATGGTTGTTGTCAATATGATTCTGACTCTGATAAGAAGACGTGTGACATCATCAGACTCTGTTATCGACACTCTAGAAGAAAAAGATATGTATGTATAAGATAAAGTTAAGATTCAAAAATACTTCTAATGCAACAGGTATGATTGATACTTTATAAGCAAGCCTAGAAGGCTTTAAAAGAAATGTGCTTTATATTGATACATTTTTGAAGATTCTAAAGACATGGATCTAGTGAACAAAGCTCTGAAGATTCTAAAGACATCATTTCTAAAGATCAAGCTATGAAGAGTTCCTGAAGACAAGGCTCTGAATGAATGAAGTGCTGAAGACTCTGAAGATAAAAGTGCGCTACTTGAAATCTGAAGATTCTAAAGACGAGGTTCTAATGGAACAAGTTCTGAAGACTCTAAAGATAATGCTTCTAAGAAACCAAGTGCTGAAGACTCTTATGAAAAGGTTCTATTGAACGAGGATCTGAGGTTCTAAAGACTGAGGTTCTGAAGATTACATAAAGAAAGACTCTTCTACAACACATTTCATCAAGTTAATATCTGAAGCTTTTGAGGATGCTAGAAAAGTAAATATAAGAATGTATTTTAAGTTGAATATAATAGTACTAAAAATTTGTTACCTCTACCTTGAAAAGGTGTTGCAGGAGCAGCTTTTTGTACAACGATGTTGACCATTCCCTCACTTGAACGTTGGGATATTGTTGTTGGCATATGTTTCCAAGAATACTCTTCAATGGATCTATTATCTCAACTCTATAAATTGAAGATCAAGAAGCTTGAAGAATTGTTGAATTGAAAACAAAATAGATAACAAGTTGTTGATGATAGCACGCTACTATGCAAATCCAAAATGCAGAAAAAAATGCTACAAGCTGAAGCCTAAATGAAGAATGCTCAATAAAGACGAAGTTGAAGCAAATTGAAGTGCGTAAAATGATGCAACATGCTAAATCCATGTGAAAATAGTCAAGTGAAACATCAATAAGTGAAGCATAGTAACTTGGTTGATCTTGATGGTTAAACTGGAAGAAGTATTATTCACTCAAGAAGGAGTTAATCAAAATAAGCTAAAATCTCACAAAAGAAGCCTTAGTGCTCATCAAGAAAGGTTTTAAGCAATACATAACTAATGTTTGATAATCTCTCAGAGATTCATTCTTTAGATAGTTTTCTGTATTAGAAAGTAAGAAATTGTTGCTCATATATTTCTTAGAAACATTTAGGTGTTCATGTATTTCATCTATGTAATTAGCTTGTAAGAAGTATATCAGTGCACAAGAAAATCCTTGAAAAAGGTATTGTTCCTTGAGCGGTCGAGTGAAGACCAGAAAGTTTGAGATGACTAAGTGTGTTTCTAACAACTTAGTGGATGTTGTTCCTTGAGCGGACGAGTGATGACCATAATTCTTGAGAGGGTCAGGTCGTGTTAACGGCTTTGAGGTTGATTCCTTGATAGGTGAATGAATGCCAGGATTCTCAAGAGGGCAATGGAAGGTATCCATTATGGTTGTAATCGTTGATGATTATTGGATTAAGTCCTTGCAATAAGGCTTAATCACCTTGACGGGTGGACTGAAGTAACTTTGTTAATAGTGAACCATGATAAAAAAAATAATTGTGTCATTTATTTTTATTGTCATTGTTATATTTATTCTTCTAATTCCGTAAAAGGGGACAAAATGTGAAACTCAATTCAAACTTTGTTTCTTGTGTTTCTCAACCTTCAAAAACTTCTTGAAATTGTGTTCAATGTCTGACGGGTTATTTGAGTTTCGTGGACCTCATCCAGAATTTTCCCCTTCTTTTGCCGAGGATTTTCCGAGTTGATATTCCCTTTGGGAGGGATTCTCTTTTCTGGATTTCCTCTGAATTCTTTCACATAGTATAATAATCAACCTCTCTGATATAAAATCTCATTTTCTTTTTTGAGCTGATGACAATCTTCTATGTGATGACAACGTAATCTGTGGTATGTACATCATGCACTCTCATCCTTCCCCATCACGGTGTGAACTCCTCTTGGGCGCCCCGGATTGGGGAGCAATTTGAGATGATAAAATTCCCTCAAAATATCTTCACATCTGGTATTCAGAGACGTATACTTGGCAGGGTGATATTTATAAATGACTTGGGCAAGAAGGACTTATAAGTTCAAACTGGGATGAAGCGATAGGTGATTACTCAGTGAACCACGGGTATCAGAATGACACTTCTCCAAAAACACGGACCTAAGCTTCGTTCTTTACAAAAAAAATCAATTTGTACTACCCTATTGTACCTAGGCCTATTTTCGGATCACCTTTTGAGTCTTTTTCATTCCGGTGAAATCACATTAAGCCCGTTATTCGTATGAAATCATGGTGAAGTGATCGATTAGTGATTCTGATCTAAAGCATGGGGTTCTAGTGCACAATGTGGTGTAACCCCTTTTATTGGGCCACCTGCAGCTGTGGGGGATCGGATCGTGATCCACCCTACCGAGTTCAGTACCAGAAAACTCTGAACCAACTGACAGTGGGAAGGTATTTTCTTTGCCTTGTTTTATCATTTTTCTTCTTTTTTTTCTTTCTTTTTTTCGAAATTACAACTTTGTGCGTTTAAATGAACTTGTGAGGGTTACCTATACCCGAGTTTGTAATTATTTAATATTCTTAGCATACCAATCATTCACTTATTTTCATCGATCCTTCACTTAGATAACACTTAGGCCGGAGCTGACTGCTAGGATAAACTACTTAGAACTTACTATGGATATTCTATTAAGGCCATGGTATTCAGAGTATCAGGGTTTATTTCTGCATTTGCGAAGCCTAAGGTTTTATAATGATACCGATGTTTCAAAGAGAATTTCCCAAATCATCCGCATCCTAATACGAACTTCCCTCAAAGCCTAAGAAAGTTTTCAGGATAGTACACTATTTGTCAAAAAGTTTTTGGTGGGGAAAATTAATGCGGGAGTAAGATGAGAGAGTAAAGGTATACTGTAAAATGATTTGTTAAGCGCAAGTATGTTCTAAAAAAACAGAAATAAAAATGAAGGGAAATAAACTGAAAGCGATAAAAGAAATAAAATGCGAGATAAAGCGAGAAAATAAATAAATTCTCCTCCCACACTTAAATTGAACATTGTCCCCAATGTTTCAAAATAAGCAAGGGACGAGGTGCCTAGGGCATACTACCGGTGCTGTCAGCAGCGTGATCGGAG
The DNA here is from genome assembly GCA_963859935.3 of Lathyrus sativus. Lineage (NCBI taxonomy): Eukaryota > Viridiplantae > Streptophyta > Magnoliopsida > Fabales > Fabaceae > Lathyrus > Lathyrus sativus. Next base: position 472,897,171 of record OZ012738.1, read on the forward strand.
TACCTGGGGCGGTGGGATCTGCTGCGACGACGATCGATCTGAGAAGCTTCTAACGCGTCGAATCGGGTGGTCAGAGCAGCCTGATATTGCATAATACTTTGTACGGACTGACTCATCTGCTTCTGAGACTCTTGCATGAATCTCATATTCTCAGACAGTTGCTGCGAAATGGTGTTGAGCAAATTGTCGCGTCTTTCCTCTCTGGCTAGTTGTGCTTGCCACATCTGCTCAAATATATAAAAGCCGGGTGCGGTACCTGCAGAATGGTAAGAGGAAGACGGTGCAGTGTGTGTCTGTGATGTGTGGTGAGGCGGTAAAGGTTGATCGGGAGATCGCTCTCGCCGATCATACTCGTCATCAGTATCAACGCCTTCACCAATAGGAATATTAGGGAGTACTGGACCTGTAATGGGTGGAGCATCTAAATCATAGGTCTAGTTTCCCGGGTTAGTTACATCGGTGCGTCTAGTGCAGGGTAAAATGACAGATGGGATAGCCTTCCCATGAATCATAAGCTCGAAGCCTCCTTCTCTTCTGACTTTGCACAATTTCATATCTTTCAAAAATTTCAAATTGATTATGCGAGGAGGAAGAGGCTCTAAAGTGGCTATCTCGGCATCTAAGGTCAGAGCCTTTGCAATGGACGTGATCAGTCCTCCGAAGGCTATGGTCACAGTGCTCTTAGTAGAGGCATTCATGTGGGCTATCATAAATGGAACTACGTTAAATCGCCTATTTATGAGGCAACCTTGCAAAAATAGTAATTCTTTGGTGTTGCACCCCAAATTTTACCCTCATATTTTTTGCATTGTCTGTATAGCGTATCATGTCTGTCATTTTTCATAATACCCAATTTATCAGCTGAAATAAACTTGTCGGAATTACAGCCGAATCGGTCAAACTAAAAGTCAATTGTGTGAAAAATCAGCGGACGGAAAATTTTAAAGTCGAGCCTGCAAACGTCAGTCATATTAATCTACGTTTTTCATAGTTTAACCTGGCGTGCTCAATTAAATTTTTCGACCACTTTTCGGTCGCATTTTTGGACAGTTTAGGTCGTTTTAGCGGGTACAATTTATTTCAAAATTTGATCGAACGTTGTATTTTTCTGAATCGTATATTTTTTGCTGATCACTTTGGTGTATTCATTTTATTTTTCTGGGCACTTCGATGTCGGTCCTATTATTTATTTTGAATCCGTTTATTTTCATCTCTTTAACAAAATGTTTGAAATAAATTATTAGAATTTTCTTTGTTTTTGTTTCAAGATAATATGGATTATTTACATTAATATAATTCTATTTAATTTAATTTGTTTTTAACTAGTCTTACACTAATAATACTTATTAATGGCACTTTTGATTTTTTATTAAAACTTATAACCCTAGAAAAATATTATATATATATATATATATATATATATATATATATATATATATATATATATATATATATATATATATATATATATATATATATATATATATATATATATATATATATATATATATATATATATATATATATATATATATATATATATATATATATATATATATATATATATATATATATATATATATATATATATATATATATATATATATATATATATATATATATATATATATATATATATATATATATATATATATATATATATATTAAGTTATTGAAACTTGGAGAGAGGATGCCAATATAAACCTTCTCATAAATGAACATAGTGGCGCTTGTCACAAAACTCTTTCACCTTTTTCACAAGACTAGCATACTTACGTTATTCCTCTCTTAAAAATTCAAATTGAAAAAGAAAAGAAAACAAGATACTCAGCCCCACTTGCTCCACCACCATCATCCTTCAAGCTTTTTCCGACGATAATCATTTCGACCGCACAACCGTAACAAGGCAGCAACAACAAACCACCACATTACAACACGGCTGACGAACCGATTACCGCCAACAATTCACAATCTAGATTACGAGTAGCTTTCGTGTCATCTTTGAATCGGAACGGGACCGCCACTGCAAAATTATCAAATCTATCGGTAGACCACTTTTGATTCCCTTTTGTTTTTGTTATCATTCTTTGTTCGGTAGAAATAGTCATAGAAATGTGTTTTATATGGTTACTGTGAATATTTGTTAATGTGATAATATTAGTCCCTTGTGTGTGTACATTGTGTCATGCGTGCGTATTTTCGTTGCATTGGTGTATTTATTGGTTTATTTCTTACTATTAACATTTAATATTCTTTTTCTTTAGTAACAGATAAATCATGATTATTTTAGAGAACAAAGGACTAAGTTTATATATTTTAGTCAATTTTTCTAATTTTTTTTCTTTTATTTAGATAATTCTAAAAAAATGGGATGAAAAAATATTTTAATCATTTTTCTTTAATATTTGATTTTAAGTTTATTTGTTTATTTAAATTTTAGAAGAAAGCCACACACAAAAATATTTTGATCATTTATTTTTAATATTTTCACTTTTTAGTTTAATCATTTATTTGATTAAATATTTAAAAAAGGGTCAAACATTCATTTTATGTTATTTATGGTTGTTACTATAAGTTATGTTCCAGCAAAGTCTCACCTTGTTTAATATAGTGTTGATATCAATCATGCTTTGGTTACTAGTGATGTGCACATGCTAATTTGTTGTATCAAAATAAATTCAAATTTATTTCATTTTACTATCAACCCATTTATGTTTTTTTAAAAAATAAATCTAGTTCAAATTTTAGGGTTTATGGTAATATGGGATTAGGCCCGTTGATTCTTTTCACCTCTTCCATTTTGTATTTTAATTATCTATTTTCCTTTAATAATGTTTCCTTTGTTTGTATATTCTAAAAAACACTAAAAAATATTTTTTCTTTTCAATGTTATTTTACTTTTTTATTAGTTAATTTGAAAATACAATTGCTTATTATTCGCCGTTAAATCCCTCCGAAGGATTAGGTCTAAATAGTTTGACCGCCGAGTCAATAGTCCTCACCCTTTGACCATTTCAAACCCTAATAGTCTATATGTCCCGCCGTGAACGAAAATGCCCTTTACCCTAGCGTTAGGCCAGAGAGTCGCCGTACTCAGTTTTAGGGTTTTCCGCCGTGGAACATTTAGTCAACCCTAATTTAACCCTAAATTTCAATTAACAACTTTCAACGTAGAAATAGGAGTTTCAAGACTCCACATAAGCGCTTCCTTAAGAACGCTTACTCCCCTTGAAACTTTGACCATAATCAAGAAGTTTCTAACCTCCCTTTCAAGGGGAACTACGATTACTATAATTCCATTCCCTACCCAGGATACGTAGGCACAAGATGCAAATCTTGCCGAGTAAACTTAGGACTAACCCTTAGGTCTTTCAGTCACTTTATCCCTTAGCAATATATATCTTCAAGCAAATAATTAAAGTAAATAGTAAACAATAAACAAAAGGTTCCTTTAGACTACTACAGAAGTTTAGGGTGCCAATACCTTCCATAAGCTTAACCAACCCCTTACCTAGGTCTCTCCCCGCATTGTCTTTACGATGCAAAATTAGGGTTTTCCCTCTTTTGACTTTTTCCTTCGGATAAATCAAAGAGCGGTTGTGAACTAAAGATGCGATTCGAATTAATTAATAATTTGATATCCTATTCTAACCGCAACATTTGGCATTCACCTTGTTAGGATTCTCCTGACCAAATATAGTGCAGGCTAACATGTAGTAGAACACACAGATGGTTGGGTTATGGATCCTGGAAGCAAGTATTCCTTCAAAAGATGAAATATTAAAATTCGACAACCTGTGCCAGAAGGAAAATGCTTCCACAGACCATTCAGAATCTAGAGGTGCCTCACAAATAGCACCCGCACCAAAAGGAAATCCAAGCCTTTCCGCAAGTTCATCAGTACTAAACAAATATTCAACATTAAACATCCAGAACTGGAACGTGCCAACTGTACTAGCAGTGTCGGGTTTGACAACATAGATCAGGGAACTCAAGAATTCCCTGGTCAGCTAGTCAAAAGTAGGATCATGCCTGGCAAAAATCTCATGCAGGCCCAGAGTGTCTAATAAATGATATACGCTATGATAGATACCTAAAGAGTAAAGGCAGTTATCTTCCACGTACCTTGTTGAAGCAATGGCTCGATTTCGCAGTTTGTCGAGGATTTTCCTTTGTCTTTCCCCGGGTTTTCCTTGACGCAAAACATAGCCATCGTGCTCCATAGATGAATGTTGGAGGTTGAGGAAGATGAAGAATAGGTATTTTTTTGAGTTTTTTGAAGATGATTTTTTAGATGGATTTTTGTGAGAGAAATGAAAAATGGGAGATGGAATGATTAATGGTTTGGTGAGTGCAAGATAAATTTGTGAACTTTTGGTGACTTGGGGGAGGATTTTCGTGTAGGCAAAAATGGATTTTGGGAGAAAAAATGGTGGTTTCCTAACTTCTGCCCCGCATATAGTCCAGAATCCGTGGCAGGCGCCATGGACTATATGACGGGCGCCACCCTTTTGAAAAGGCATTTGGGCTGGATTTTTGGTGTTTTGGTTTGGGCCTTGGTTCCCCTCCTTATTTTTTTTTGGTATGCTGGAGTAGAAATCATCTGACCTGGCACACTGATTTTTTTCTTTCATACATATATATATATATATATATATATATATATATATATATATATATATATATATATATATATATATATATATATATATATATATATATATATATATATATATATATATATATATATATATATATATGTGTGTGTTTTTTTTATCGACATAAAAGAATAGAAAACATAAAAATTGAAAAAAATAAGTTAAATGACGTATCAAGCATTATGAATATAAATGGTATGATATAATGTATGAAAAATAAAAACATAATTGGAAATGTGATAAGTCAGTAAATGCAAAAGGAAATAAAATAAATACTAAAAGCAGTGAAATAGTGCCATCATGGAGGTGGTTGCTCGTCTGACTGATCTAGATGGCGGAATGAATGCAGCTCTCTGTGTAAATCTGAGATCTCCTGATACAGGATGTCTGTCTCAGTGGCATGGGTCATATCGGAAATCAAAACCTATCAAGTAAGATCTGCTACTGTTTGCTGAAGGTGAGCTACCTCTGAATGTAGCCCAGCTATCTGGGTATACAAGTCAGGTCTTTGTAATGCGTGATTATTGGAAAACACAACCGTCCTCGGAGAAGGTGGAGAGGGATGGTATTCCGCTGAAGGAAGTGTATGTGGCTCGTCGATCGTCTCGCCATACCCTTCCAATGCATAACTCCAGTTGGATGGATCATGCACACAGTTGCAACTTGGTCAGGTAGGGTGAAATAATGGACTATCTGGTAATCAATGAGAAGTCTGAAAACATCAGGCTGAAAGGAAGATCTCCTCATTAGTCCACGATCCAAACATAAATCAATATCAAGTGAAGTAGGTCCACAATATGGGGTCAGATGTAACAACTGATTGGTTAGTCCCAATGCAATGGTTATGTGTGTAACGGTGTCTCCGACATGAATAACTCCTTCGGATGATCTAGCTTGGCCTTCGAAATTGTACAACAAGAAATTCCCACATGCTACTGGACGCAACCTGTTAGCGCAGAATAGGAAGAATATTTCTTCCTCGCTAACATACATGTCATAATCTTCCTTTCCAAGGAAGGTGTGAGCCACATTCATCTGAAAATATCTTATGGTCAGGTTATGAATCACTGGAGACAGCTGAGCCGATAGATCTAGGCTCTCACCTCCTGTGATGTCTTTCCAGAACTGGTTAATGTCTCTGCTCATAAAGTATCTCATCGGAAGGTCGGGAGTGGAATCAAGAGTGATCGAAAATCCAAGTAGGTCTCCGAATCCTTTGTTGGTGAAGGCGTACTCTTCTAAAAAGCCTGAACGTAGCCAACCCTTCCTCACTGACGTATGTCTCGTAGTGGAATGAGCTGAGAAACTCTAATATGAGGTTCCTGTAAGTATGGTGCAAATCGTTAGCATATTGGCCCCATTGGAGTTGATGACAAAGGAATCGTATGTTGGGCTCGATCCATAGAGCCTCCATGCAAGCTTGATCCGGATATCGGGTCGGTGCCATGTGTCGCTTGCGCGAAAATAAGGTGCCGGCATGACAGAAGAGTCGCCACCTTTCGTTATTTATCCCTCAGAGCGGGAAAGGAAACGATCGGAAAAACCTGACGAAAAAAGGGTAAGACAAGGTCATCGCAACCATTGTCTGGGTTCGGGAGTCGGTTACGCAAGGGGAAGGTATTAGCACCCCTCACGTCCGTCGTACTCGACGGGATCCACGCTTGTTTGTTTACTTGGACGGGTTGGTTATAATCTATCTACCTATCAAGGCTGGCTGAAACAGAAAAAGAAAAATGACTCGGCAAAGCGTCACACTTTATGCCTACGTATTCTCATCAGAGAATGAGAAATCAGAGTCAACGTAGTTCGGCCTACGAAGGGTTATGGGGGAAAGGTTGCTCGCTAGGACATCGCATCCTATGCCTACGTACTTCCACACTGTATGGAAGATCAGAGCAAACGTAGTTCGGGAAACTACGGGTTATCTCCTGAAAGAAGTGTTTTTTATTGTATTTGCGATTTCAACCGCACTAGAGACTATGACCTGAGAGTGAATGCGTCGCCTGTCACCCAAAGGGTACCATACTAAACATCCATCCTCAGATGGCTTAAGGCTCGTAACGTACGAAAGAAATCATTCATGATTACTGTATCTTAAACTGCTTTGAGGTGAGAAGAGAACAGGCCCAACTAGGAGGGAGACTATCAAGTCCTACTGTTGTCATGCCATGGATTCATCCTATGGTTGAGGTTTGAACAGGGAACTCCTAGATGTTGTCATGCATAGGTTTCAACCTAAAAGTCTATCATCAAATCCTTATCAAAGGAAATGAGAGTCCTAAGGGATCATGTCAATGATACACCAAAACAGACAAAGCATCAACTTAACAGTAAAATGCATGCAATGCAAGTGAGGGAGGAAATGTGTGTGGGGCTTCAGCCTCCACAAGCTCGTCTCGACCTCAAGCCAGTCATGAAATAACAGTAATCATACTGAAAAATAAACAACATGCTATCAAGCAATAAACAGATAAAAGAAAGGAAGGGCCATCAGGCAAACAAACCACATGCTTGAGAAAGAAATTATCTACATCTAAGCTCTAATCCTAACCCTAAAACAAAAACCTAATCAAATCTAAGCAAAGCCCTAAAGCAAAAGAAATCAATCCCAGTCTTCAAGCTTCAGAACAAGCTTACCAAAGAAAGGGAGCTAAGTAGACAGACTCATAGTGTCTTCCTCTGGAAGGCACTAGGAGGCTTATACTCAGGAATTATATCCTACGTGGCTCAACCACTGTGATCAGTTTACATTCCTCCTCAGGAGAAATTAAACTCACATGAAGGCTCCAACATCACTGGATATTTAGGAAATCCTACCTGAACTAGTGGAACTAAGTGAATAGACCCATAGGACCTTCCTCAGGAAAGTACTAGGAGGCTCCCACTTAGGAATTGTATCCCATGTGGCTCAACAACATGTGATCAGTTTACGTTCCTCCTCAGGAGAAATTAAACTCACAAGTTGGCTCCGACATCATTGGATACTTACGAAATCCTAGATGAACTAAGGGAACTAAGTGAATAGACCCATAGGACCTTCCTCAGGAAAGTACTAGGAGGCTTCCACTTAGGAGTTGTATCCCATGTGGCTCAACAACTGTGATCAGTTTATATTCCTCCTCAGGAGAAATTAAACTCACAAGCTGGCTCCAACATCATTGGATACTTAAGAAAGAGGTGAGAAGAAAGAATGAAAGTCATTCATAGTGCCTTCCTCAGGAAAGTACCATGAACTTCCCTCAAACTTCAGGATCTCAAACCTCACAAACAGGGAATAATCTCCAAGCTCTGGGTCTCTGAGTCTTGATCTTCAATCTTCTCTTCCATCATGCTTTTCAACAAGATCTTCAAAACAAACTGAGCCCCACAACAAATTCCCAGAATAAACCCCAGGGGCAGACAAATAACCACAGAACAGACAAAACCACCAGTCAACTTCAGAAAATACCTAAAAATACTAACACAAGGGGGAAAATTCTAACAACTATTCATGAGGGTCTACAACATCTACCCATAACATCCCCATATGCCCTTACCCAAAGATCAACTCAAAACTCTCCAAAGAAAATGAATTACTTCACTTATGCATCCTAAAACCCTAATTATGATTACCCTAATGCTAACCTAATTAAACTAATCAAATTTTAATCTAAAAATCAAGAATTAAATCCTATGGGGAACTATGATTCAATATCTAATCACACCAAAAAGAATGAATTAAAAATCCTAAGGGAAAGGTCCTAAAAGAAATTATACAAAATTGAATACAATACTAAACGTTATAGAAAGATATTTAAATGGAAAATATACTAAAAATATCAAAAGAAAATTAAAATGGAATTTTATTTATTTATAATTTTCTGGACAAGATTATGAACATGTAGAAATTAAGAACAAAAGAAATTGATTAAAGGGGATGGGGGGTGTGAAAGGTAAAGCGCCTAGTTGGTTTTCTATGATGGGCCAGCGCAGGGGGTGGAAATAGAAGATGGCCTAAGCCCACCATGAGTCAGAAAAACAATACGAAAAAAATCAAGGAAAAATTAACAGAACCACGGTGCAAATAGCGAGTTTTTGTAGTTCAAATGGGGATTGGGCCGCTGGTGGGGGTGCAGATAGCAGTTAGGGCAAAGGCCCAAGCCAATTCACTCTGTCTCTCACGCAGGGGGGAATGAGCAACTGGAGGGTGCATCAGCAATTCACATTTGGGCTTGGCCCAACCGAAACCCTAACCCACACCATCAAGACACAAAACCTATCTTCCTCTCCCACAATCTGAACACTGTTCATCACCTAAACCTAAGACGCCGTTCATCTCCCAACCCTCCTCTCAAACAATCTCTGAAACCCCTCCAAATCCTCTCCAACACCCTCGCCCAGATCAATACCCTAAACAAATAACACTAAACCTCTATTCTCAAAAACAAGAAACCCTATCCTAATGTATGAACGACAATGGATATTGTGAAAAGGGGACAAACCTGAGACGATGCCGTTCTGGGATCTCTTGAAGGTTCCACGAAGGTGCGCTTGAGGAGCAACAATCTTTCTGGGAAGAAAACTGAGGAAGACGAAGACCTTAGAAGCGCGTGGATGATTTGGATGAAGAGATGTTCTTGAGACGTAGTTGAAGTTTTCTGGCGAATTGGTGATGAAGGTCTATGAGTTTCTGGACGAAGATTCAAGTGAATCTGGGCGCGTCTTTGAAGGACGATGGAGGTTGAAGGTCCTTGGACACTTGTGATTGAAGAACGATGAAGGTGCGAGGATTTTCTGGAAAAGATTTCTTGAAGAACGAAGGAGATGTGAACGTTCTGGAAAATCTGTTTGAAGTTCCCGGCGAAGTGGTTGAGTTCTCCGGCGAGTGGTGATGAAGGTGGACGGAGGAGAAAGATGAAGATCGGAGACGGTCAGAGGTGTTTCTGGGAAATTTCCAGATTCCGGCGAGATCACCAGTTTCCGGTGACCGGTACGGTGGATGGGAGTAGTCTGTCCGGCGGCTGCATGGCCGGCGATTGGGGCTCCGGTGTGGGATGTGGGGAGGACAAGTGGCAGGAGGCTGAGAAGGAAGGGGGGCACGTGTGGAGAGAGAGGGAGTAGTGGGACGCGTGTCAGGTTCTTGGGGAGTCTGAAGTGTGGCGTGGTGGGTTCTGGTTTGCACGCGTGGATAAGCTTTTATGCTGACAAGTGGCGTCAGCAATTCTGTGGACAAAACGAACAAAAAAAACAAATTGAACTCTGGGCCTTCAAAAATTCTCTTCTGGGCCCATACGAAATAAATGGCCAAAAAACCCTAAAAAACACTTGAAAAATTGATTAATAATTCTGAATAACATGCTTAGACATAATTAAAAAGTAATCAAAGATTAAACCCAACTAACTCTAAAACAATTAACTAAATGAACTCAATTATCCCTAACTAAAAGATTAAATCCTAATGAAATCTAAAAAGTGATTAATATCTAATTAACTCTATTTAAACAAAAAAATGATTAAAACTCTACTAATTTCTATAAAATTCTATTAAAATTCTAATAAACTCTACACTATTAATAAAAGAAGAAAAACTATACTTTCCTATATTATCTAAAACACTTAAAAACAATTTTAAAATCTATTATTCTAAAAATGATTTAAAAAACTATTAAACCAATTAAAACCTATTTAAACTCTAAAAAAATCTATAAAGCTCTAGAAAAAGATTTAAGCTATTTAAAAATGTTAAAAATCTATTTAAATCCTAAAAATGATTAAAAATCTAATTAAAATCCACAAAGGTCTATTAAGCCCTAAAAATGCAAACAGAGGCCAATAACCAACATAACAGAGCGTGCGACCAGATCAAATCAACCAGTAAACCCCTGGCATCAGAATATTCCCCAGTCACCGTGCAAGTTGAAAATCACCGAGGAGCGCACAATTTCCCGAAAATACAACCCTGATGATCTGGACTGGATCTGCCGTATCTAGTAAATGAAACCCAAACTGTAACTCTGATATCCTCTGTCTGTACACACATATCATGCATGCAAACATGAATCTAAACCACGAGCCAGCTAGGAGAACCGGTTGGTCAAATTTTGGGGTGCAACAGCTGCCCCTATTCGAACGGCTTGGACCTGACTGGGTGAGAAGCGAACGGCTCTCAGCCAATCAAGGTGCGAGACGGTTGAATACCAATAAACCCGAAAATTTGCCAACTGCACAAGCACACGATACTCTGCGGGGAACAAATCTTTAAACACTGCAATACTAGTTGCACGACAACTGGCTGGAGAAATACTGACCTGGTATCGCCGTCGGAAACAAACAATATATCCAACATCGCCGCTGGAGAACGAACCATCCAACATCACCGCTGGAGAACTGAATTAACTAACACACCCAACATCGCCGCTGAAAAACTGAGTCTGAAATCGCCGTCGATCAACCAAAATACCCCGCATCGCCGCTGGAGAAAATACAATACTGAACAAAATACCCCGCATCGCCGCTGGAGAACTACATCTGACATCGCCGTCGGACAATAAAAATACCCCGCATCGCCGCTGGAGAAAATACAATATTGAACAAAATACCCCGCATCGCCGCTGGAGAACTACATCTGACATCGCCGTCGGACAATCAAAATACCCCGCATCGCCGCTGGAGAACTAAAGGATCTGCATCACCTAACATCGCCTTCAGAAGACTGGATCAACTTGACATGCCCAACATCGCCGCTGGAAAACTGAATCTGACATCGCCGTCGGAAACAAACATCGCTCTGAGAGACACTCGACGTCGCCGTCGTACAAACATCATCTCTGCTGGGGATTTAAAGAGTCTGACCTCGCCGCCAAACAAACACTCAACCTCGCAGTCGGAAACAAACATTTAACCTCGCCGTCGAACAAACATCCAACCTTGCCGTCGAACACACATCCAACCTCGCCGCCGGACAAAATATAATCTGAAAATGAACATTCAACCTCGCCGTCGAACAAACATCCAACCTCGCCGTCGAACAAAATATAATCTGAAAACAAACATTCAACCTCGCCGTCGAACAAACATCCAACCTCGTCGTCGAACAAAATATAATCTGAAAACAAACATTCAACCTCGCCGTCGAACAAACATCCAACCTCGCCGTCGACAACAAACATTCAACCTCGCCGTCGAACAAAAATATAACATTGAACAAATCTAACCCGGGGTTCACCCCTGGTAAAGTACACTTGCGTATTTGAAACTACTCCGCTGGGAATGAGAGACGTAACCGAGCACACTCTGATCTGGGGTTCACCCTCAGAACCATAAGGAACATCGGAATACTACTGCACACTACCCACCGTAGAACTTTAACATCAAAGCTATATGAAACCCTGGCCCCTGGCCGCTTCCAGCTTCAGCTAGAAAAGGTCTTCAAGTATTTCTAAAGATAAGCATCCTTGGCCTTCAAGGATGTAAACTTTGCAAGAGGTATCTTCGACTTCAGTCTGAAGAAAATGTTCCTTGGCCTTCAAGGATACATGGACCTGCCTTCAGGCAACTCCGCCTCTGCTACAGAGTATCCGAGACTTCAGTCAGGGATATACTTCGGCCTTCAGTCCGAAAAAAATGAATCCTAGGTCATTCATGACCTTGGGGATAACCTTGCCTTCAGGCACCTTCGCTTTAGCTTGGGAAATCTGTGACTTCAGTCAGAGAAATGGTATCCTGAGCCATTCATGACTCTTCGAGGATTCAAACATTTTGCCTTCAGGCAAACTCCACTTCAGCTGGAGAAACATCTTCGACTTCAGTCAGAAGAAAAACTATTCACTTGATCGCAATCAATCATCACCTCAGGAGAACTGACTTGGTCTTTAGGCCAACACGGATCGCCTTGTTATATATACAAACTTTGGAACCTTGTCTTCAGCCACACGTTGATTCATCAACAAGGAAATCTGAACTCACAGGAACCTTCTGATATCGCCTTCAGGCGTTTACGAAGTCAATCTTCATATTAGACATCACTGTTGGAGCAAACATATCACGCTGCTATTCTCTTGACATCCTGTCAAGTCGTTGCTAAATAAAAGCAAACATGCCGGGTCACCGGACATAATTACCAGGTTAACAACTCTGTTGAGGAGAGAGGAATGAGGGTTCACCCAAACAATCCTGACGACTCACTGGGGAAAAGGAAGAAGGGTTCACCCAAACAACCTTGTAGACTTTGCTGCAGAAAGACGAGAGAGTTCCCCCAAACGACTTCAACAACTGCCGGAGAATAACGAAAGAGCTCACTCAGACGATTCCTACCAACTTTACTGGGGAGCGAGTACTTCTGTTCGAGAGCACGGTAACCACCTGGTTCAGGCTTCATATGCAAATGCTGGAAAAATGGGCGTAATGCTCCGCGCGAAACGGAATGCTACGCTTTTGAGAAAATGTTATGCAATCATGCAAGGAAATGCCCCAGCAAAATAAATGCTGGAGAGAGGAATCATCCTCTCAGGGAGAGTAACCATTATGCTGAGGAAGAGCTACCCTTCAAGGGAACCGCATTTTCTGCCAATCTCAACTGGACTTACACTTGAGGATGACGGACTCCTCCGGGGAACACAGTGCATCAGGATGATCAACACACTATCCTCTGCTATACTCTGCATGGGGAAAGCGATAAATGCCCTGAACGGCTCTCTGGGAAACGACCCTTCTGGGGAACATAGCCTTCAGGCTACAAGACACTCACGTCATTAAGTCTCAAACTTACGGGATAAACAAACTTCAGCTTGCTGGACGATCCTTTAGGATCTGCTTGGGGAAACATTTCATCTGCCACTCATGGCTGTGCTCGGCTGGGGATATCAATCTACCTGCCTGCTGCTGGGGAAGTGCCAACCACCTGCTGGGGAAAAGACCTCCACTCCGTTGGGGATTCCGGGAATCGTCCTGAACTGAAGACTTCGCTGGGGATCTCAAAAATCATCTTGAGCAAATGGCTTCGTTGGGGAGAATGTCGGGAATCATCCTGAGCAACTGACCTTTCGGCGGGACACCTGTAAAACAAGAGTGATAATAACCTAGATCATGTTTATGATGCATATGCTTCGGCGCCATGCCCCACATGGTGGAAATGCTATGCGTTTATGCTAAATGCCATGCAATCATGCAATATGCTATGCAATCCCGTCAGCAAAATAAATGTCGGGGGAAAAAAATCCTCCTGTCAAGGAGAAAAGCACTACTCAGATAGAGGAATCTTCCTGCTGAGGAGAACGTGGACACGCCAATATCAATTGGCTCCGTCTGGGGAACTGATCTTCAGTTGACTGCTGCAGGGAAAACAGCTTCAGTTGATTACTGCAGAGGAACGAAGCTCTACGAGAACCTGGACCTGCTGATATTAATCGCGAGAATAAACTGCGTGGCCGTCTCGGCTACTCTTCTGGGGATAACTACCCTGTGGGGAAACAACCTCAGCCGCTCCACACTCCACTGGGGAAGAACCAATCATGATCTGATCAACTTCCAAGGACTCGGCTCTCTTGGACATCTGCAAACTCGGCTAAGGAAGGAGAAGTCATTCTGCTTCGCTGGAGAGGGTGCGACTCTGGGGAAATACAGCATCAGCTGCCCCACGCTCTGCTAGGGAACATCCACTCAAGGTCCCAACTGCTTCCAAGGATTCTGCTCTTGAGGGTTTGCGGACTCAGCCGGGGAGAGAGAAATTATTCTACTTCGCTGGAGAGTACGACTCTGGTGCGGAATTTCAATTTCGCTGGGGAAGAAAGAATCATCTGACTTCGGGGGGAGAGTACAACTCTGCAGGGGAATCTCAACATCAGCTGTTCCAACACTCTACTGGGGGAAGAGGGAATCCTCCAACTTCAGGAGGGAATACAATTCTGGTGGGGAATCTCAATTCCGCTGGAGACTTCAGTCTGGCACCATCAGTTACTGCATACTTTGGCATACGAATGACTTCCTACAAGACTTGCACTTGTGACCCGGTGCTGGGGGGAACACCTGCTTCGGCGACTTTACTGGGGAAACCACGAGCTTCGGTACCCGAACACTTCTATGAAATCTGCACTTGTGACCCGGTGCTGGGGGTCATGAGCTTCGGCCCTTGATTCAGCTGATGAGGTGACGTTCCTTCAGGATGCGTCTGCTTGGGGAAGAGAATCATCTCTGCCTGGGGAGACATATCAATGCTAACTATCTTGCATTCAGATTCTATGGAGGAGAGACTACTGAACTCTGCTGGAGAAGGAGGACTCGCCCTGCTTCGGGGATATCAATCCTGGTCTGTTGAGGGTAATCTTGACCCTAATCTGATGAGGGATAAACGCCATCTCGATCTGCTGCAGTCTTAAACTGTACAGGGGGAACAACCTCAAACCGTACATCTCTGCTGAGAAACGATCTTGATTCAACAACATCAACACAGGGAATACAGGCTACCAATCATGGAGTCCAGTAACAGGTTAGGCTGTAGGATAACAACCCAATGACCGCAAGGCTTCTTCAGAAGACTCCGGTTTTGGAAGGGTAATGACACGATTCCCCGATGCTCAATTCTTGCTAGGGTGAACAAACTCATTTGAACAACTTGCCCCAGCGCAATTCAACTTGCCCCAATCCGACTTTTGGGAATAATTCATTCCGAACCGAAAACAACTGGCAACAAGACAATCTTCAGAGGGCTTGCCCCAACATCTGCACAACAGAAGGATTCATCCTCCACTAATCCACTCTCAGCATGGTCGACTTCAATATCTCTGAAGTAGTTTGCCCCTGAACGAGCGATGAGCGACTCAACATGTTCTGATCGAATACTGGAGGGATCTGCCCTCAAATCGCAAGAATTCTGGATAACTGCCTCTGATTGGGTCTCGAGAAGATTCACTCCCGACCAACCGCTTTTTGCATAAACTGCCCCATAATCAACTGATGCTCCGGGACTTGTCCTCAGGCAAACTGATCCCAAACTCACTGGAGGTCAATGCCCCAGATTCACAGGGCTTCGCAACATACCATTCTGATCCAGACCTCTGACGACTCGGTCCTGATTGATTATTCCCTGCTGAAGTTCCTTCGTATCAGCTACTGACCTGCAATTAAAATTGTCTATTCACGAATGGTAATTTTAATGCAGTGTTCATGCAAATTTCGAAAAATGTTGTACTGTCACTCATTTACGTGTCATGCTAGTGAGTGACGAATGAACCAAAGAGTTCCAACGTAGTGCTGATGTAATCAGTGAAAAATACATTAAGGATATGATTAGTAAATCATGAAGGAGTCAGGTTACTCAACCTTATCGTAATGCGCTTTCAGAATAAACCCTGCCTCAATTAGGTCTTTTAAGGGTTGTATCGTGGTCGGGTTCACGGTTCGTGAAACAAAGGGTATTTGGCTCAAATTATGGTTTGTACCCACCCCTTCTACGTGATGATCTCCGATCCTAAAGTCCAGTTAACTTAGCTCGAGCGCTCGCCTCTTCGAGAGGTATGTTGAACATTGGGAACAATTGGTTAAAGAATTCAGAAGGTGTTTCGGAGCGACAGTTACTCTTTTTTCGTTTTCAGTGTTCTGTATCTACACGACTTTGTCCTTGTTTGAGGATTTTTCTTTTTATATAATCCTTTCTTTTTCATTAATTTTTTTTTATTCCCTAATTTTTGCCTGGACTGACTCCTTAGAGTTCTTTTCGATTTTCTTTTGAAGTCCAGCGGGATACCCTGATTTTTGCCTAAGTATTTGCTTTCTAGCTTTTCTTTTCTTTTACTTAGCGGGATTTCTTCTTCTCTCTTTTTTCTTGGAACAAAGTCGTGCGACACTAGCTGTCTTGATTGCTCCGAAAGGATTATAATTGTTTCACTCCTGATTAGTGAGTTTTAACCATTGTGGTTGATGAGGTACGACCTCTGGCGAGGAATATGATGTGATTGGTCCTCGAAGGATAACACTCCTCTATAAGACTTGAACGCTCGATCAAGCTAACTGACAACTACCCTGCCCCGGGTTAAGATGTAAGAGTTAAAAAGTCCGAAAGAAATTCCTACTTCTCGGCTCGAAGTGGTTAACAAGGGATTCTCTTCCTTATCTCTCCGGTGTTTAGGGATTTGAAACAATGCCTTATACGTCATCGACAAGGTTTTATCTGAAAGCAATACGATCATTGGTTATGAGTATTCAGTTTCATCATCCTCCCTCCGCTCATTGCTAATCATAGTGATAAAGTGGAGTGAATAAAATGCAAGTGTCAGTGTAATGCAGTAAATGAGTGACAACGACATAATTAGTTCAGAAAAAAATGCATAGTCACTTTATTAATATTACCATTCGAAACATACAATGTTTAACAGCAAGTAGTAACTAACAGAAAAGAAACTACAAATGCAAATGGTAAAGAGTCCGAGGACTGTCAATGCTGAGGACGTCTGCCTGTCTGGATCACTGGCTTCTAGAAATAACCCTCTGAATCTGCGAGCTCAAACAGCCGAGAGGTTGTCACGTATCACCAAGACTCCGTCTGGAAAGGAAATACACCCTTGGTCGATCAATTGCTGCATTTTCGCCTGGAAAGCCTTGCAATCTTCAGTTGAATGCCCCGGAGATCCATCATGGTAATCGCACTGAGCATGAGGATTGTACCCTGGAGGGTAAGGTTCTGGCACGGGCTTGAGAGCTTTCGGTTCCACCAAGGAATTCTGAATCAACTGTGGAAGAATCTGGCTATACGGCACAGGCACTGGATGGGAAGAAGCATTCCTTCGTTCCAAGTGGTTGCGAGGTCTCTTGTGATCCTGGTGCTGGTATTCCTTCCGCCCAAGAGTAAGAGGTCGTCGTTTCTGAGTGGCAATGGTCCCTTGTTTAGGCGCTTGCGTCCTTGAACTTGATCCAGGCAGAAACTGCGAGCGAGGTGATTCAGTCACCAAAAGTCGCGGGACATATTCAAGAGCTTTCTCAGCTTCAGGCAAAGGAGTGGAATCATTCACCTCTTCTGCAGGGTACGGGATGAACTTTCCCGATGCTCTCATGCCGCCCGACACAAGCCTAATTGTCCTTGAGTCAATGAGGTCTTGAATCTTATTCTTGAGAGCCTTACATGTTTCAACATGGTGCCCCGGCGCTCCTGAGTAGAAATCACAACGCGTGTTGAGATCAACATCTGGTGACACGTCACTTGGTGGATCCGAGGTCCGAAGCTTGAGAATGCGGTTCTGAACCAACAGTGGCAACAGCTGGGCATAACTCACAGGTATGGGGTCCACAGCTCTATCCAGTAGCTTCTTCTTTTGATTATGACCTTCAGGGTTATGCTGAGATGCCCGGCGCGGCTGCTGACGAGACAGGTCTTGAGCTTCATGCTGTGTAGAGGATCTATGAGGTCCATTTGGCTTCAGCACAGGTGGCACGGCCGGTAACGGAGGAAGCACCTTGGTCTCCTCTTTGGGTGCTTGACCACTCTCCTTCTTTAGCATACTTCTCACCACTCCCATGAGAAAGCTCAACTGATTCTGCAGCTGCTGATTCTCTTCTCTGAGTACTTGCTGGTCCAGACGCACTGCCTGTATGTCGTTCATGACCTGCCCCAGCTGGCTTTGGATTCTTCCCAACTCAGCTTGTACCTGCTCCATTAGTCTGAGTCGCTCGATTCTGAGTCAAACCTGCAAACACAAGGGTTAGAAGACAAGCCCCGGCTTCTGTCATGCAAGATGAATTATGCTAATGCCATGGGTGTCTGTTCGTTTAGGAGATCACCCCTAATTCTGGTGTCAACGTGCCAACATAGTGTCAATGCAGTGATAAGACTGGATCCATTCATGGAAGAAAATATCTCATATTGCTCGGGACACCAGAATCAGGGTACGAAACACGCCTGCAGTACAGACACATGCTAATGGAATGCAAACATGAATATGCGAGCTAATGCAAAATGCAATCATGCAATAATATATCCAGGTAGCTGCTGTGGGGATTCTGGGTCAATAATCACTGACGAGAAGAAAACCCCGGTGTAGGACCACTAATCTGATCTGCTAGGAACGACCTTCTAACAGGACCATATACATAAGATCAAAACTCTGCTTTGTCTAGAGCAAATGTCTGGTAATAAGGACCCCGGGTGTACGGTCAAGAAATATCTGTTGCTGAAGTCTTCAGACCCCAAATCAAAAATCTTCCCTATCAAGAACAAACACACAACTGCTGATGAGATCTTCAGACCCCAAATCAAAAATCTGCCCTATCAAAAACAAACAACATCTGTTGATGAGGTCTTCAGACCCCACTCAAAATCTGCCCTATCAAGAACAAACAACATCTGTTGATGAGGTCTTCAGACCCCACTCAAAATCTGCTCCATCCAGAACAAACCTCTGATGACAATACTCTGATCGAAACCTGCTCTATCAGGAATAGACACACACCCGATGATAAAACCCTCTGATCAAAAAACTCGCTCTGTCGAGAACAGTCGAATCTGCAACTGAGAAACCCTGATACCAACATAACTGATTCACTGTCAAGAAAACCAGGTGGTCTGGAGGTCAAAGTTTCCTGCAATAAACCCGATCCCACTCACAGGTATGGACCTAATCCACGGACAAAGGTACGGCATCCTATGCGGTCATCAGCGTCACAGACTTTCACGAGTGATGATATGATTCCCAGAAGGAGTGGCATCATCTAGTCACGAAGAGGCCTCACTTAGCTGACTTCCAAATGATCAGTCCCCAGAGTCGACAATCCTCACGTCTGGACTCCCCTCAGATCCTCAGGACCGGAAAGGAGCACCTCTGCAAGAATCTCGTCTGAGCGCAGATTTTCGTTGGGAACTGTGCCTGCTCAGCAGACAGGTTCGTCTACTACTTCTCCGCAACTATATCTAGGTGTATACTCAAGCCCAGGTTCGGCTTCTCACTCATAGTAACATCCCTCTCCCACAGCAGCACAGATAATCATATCAAACTGGAAATAAAATGCGGGAAATAAAGTGCGGGAAGTAAAAATGCGATAAATAAACGCAATCCAACAAGCAAACATACACGCGCTAGGATTGACTCTCATAGGGAACCGGAGAACCAGAGATTCTGGATTTCTGTCCCCAGCAGAGTCGCCAGCTGTCGCTTGCGCGAAAATAAGGTGCCGGCATGACAGAAGAGTCGCCACCTTTCGTTATTTATCCCTCAGAGCGGGAAAGGAAACGATCGGAAAAACCTGACGAAAAAAGGGTAAGACAAGGTCATCGCAACCATTGTCTGGGTTCGGGAGTCGGTTACGCAAGGGGAAGGTATTAGCACCCCTCACGTCCGTCGTACTCGACGGGATCCACGCTTGTTTGTTTACTTGGACGGGTTGGTTATAATCTATCTACCTATCAAGGTTGGCTGAAACAGAAAAAGAAAAATGACTCGGCAAAGCGTCACACTTTATGCCTACGTATTCTCATCAGAGAATGAGAAATCAGAGTCAACGTAGTTCGGCCTACGAAGGGTTATGGGGGAAAGGTTGCTCGCTAGGACATTGCATCCTATGCCTACGTACTTCCACACTGTATGGAAGATCAGAGCAAACGTAGATCGGGAAACTACGGGTTATCTCCTGAAAGAAGTGTTTTTTATTGTATTTGCGATTTCAACCGCACTAGAGACTATGACCTGAGAGTGAATGCGTCGCCTGTCACCCAAAGGGTACCATACTAAACATCCATCCTCAGATGGCTTAAGGCTCGTAACGTACGAAAGAAATCATTCATGATTACTGTATCTTAAACTGCTTTGAGGTGAGAAGAGAACAGGCCCAACTAGGAGGGAGACTATCAAGTCCTACTGTTGTCATGCCATGGATTCATCCTATGGTTGAGGTTTGAACAGGGAACTCCTAGATGTTGTCATGCATAGGTTTCAACCTAAAAGTCTATCATCAAATCCTTATCAAAGGAAATGAGAGTCCTAAGGGATCATGTCAATGATACACCAAAATAGACAAAGCATCAGCTTAACAGTAAAATGCATGCAATGCAAGTGAGGGAGGAAATGTGTGTGGGGCTTCAGCCTCCACAAGCTCGTCTCGACCTCAAGCCAGTCATGAAATAACAGTAATCATACTGAAAAATAAACAACATGCTATCAAGCAATAAACAGATAAAAGAAAGGAAGGGCCATCAGGCAAACAAACCACATGCTTGAGAAAGAAATTATCTACATCTAAGCTCTAATCCTAACCCTAAAACAAAAACCTAATCAAATCTAAGTAAAGCCCTAAAGCAAAAGAAATCAATCCCAGTCTTCAAGCTTCAGAACAAGCTTACCAAAGAAAGGGAGCTAAGTAGACAGACTCATAGTGTCTTCCTCTGGAAGGCACTAGGAGGCTTATACTCAGGAATTATATCCTACGTGGCTCAACCACTGTGATCAGTTTACATTCCTCCTCAGGAGAAATTAAACTCACATGAAGGCTCCAACATCACTGGATATTTAGGAAATCCTACCTGAACTAGTGGAACTATGTGAATAGACCCATAGGACCTTCCTCAGGAAAGTACTAGGAGGCTCCCACTTAGGAATTGTATCCCATGTGGCTCAACAACATGTGATCAGTTTACGTTCCTCCTCAGGAGAAATTAAACTCACAAGTTGGCTCCGACATCATTGGATACTTACGAAATCCTAGATGAACTAAGGGAACTAAGTGAATAGACCCATAGGACCTTCCTCAGGAAAGTACTAGGAGGCTTCCACTTAGGAGTTGTATCCCATGTGGCTCAACAACTGTGATCAGTTTATATTCCTCCTCAGGAGAAATTAAACTCACAAGCTGGCTCCAACATCATTGGATACTTAAGAAAGAGGTGAGAAGAAAGAATGAAAGTCATTCATAGTGACTTCCTCAGGAAAGTACCATGAACTTCCCTTAAACTTCAGGATCTCAAACCTCACAAACAGGGAATAATCTCCAAGCTCTGGGTCTCTGAGTCTTGATCTTCAATCTTCTCTTCCATCATGCTTTTCAACAAGATCTTCAAAACAAACTGAGCCCCACAACAAATTCCCAGAATAAACCCCAGGGGCAGACAAATAACCACAGAACAGACAAAACCACCAGTCAACTTCAGAAAATACCTAAAAATACTAACACAAGGGGGAAAATTCTAACAACTATTCATGAGGGTCTACAACATCTACCCATAACATCCCCATATGCCCCTACCCAAAGATCAACTCAAAACTCTCCAAAGAAAATGAATTACTTCACTTATGCATCCTAAAACCCTAATTATGATTACCCTAATGCTAACCTAATTAAACTAATCACATTTTAATCTAAAAATCAAGAATTAAATCCTATGGGGAACTATGATTCAATATCTAATCACACCAAAAAGAATGAATTAAAAATCCTAAGGGAAAGGTCCTAAAAGAAATTATACAAAATTGAATACAATACTAAACGTTATAGAAAACTATTTAAATGGAAAATATACTAAAAATATCAAAAGAAAATTAAAATGGAATTTTATTTATTTATAATTTTCTGGACAAGATTATGAACATGTAGAAAAAACAAGAATTGAAAAACAATCATTTTTGGATTTTCTATGAATTTATTAAAATGCAAGAAAATTAAAAGAAATTAAGAACAAAAGAAATTGATTAAAGGGGATGGGGGGTGTGAAAGGTAAAACGCCTAGTTGGTTTTCTATGATGGGCCAGTGCAGGGGGTGGAAATAGAAGATGGCCTAAGCCCACCATGAGTCAGAAAAACAATACGAAAAAAATCAAGGAAAAATTAACAGAACCACGGTGCAAATAGCGAGTTTTTGTAGTTCAAATGGGGATTGGGCCGCTGGTGGGGGTGCAGATAGCAGTTAGGGCAAAGGCCCAAGCCAATTCACTCTGTCTCTCACGCAGGGGGGAATGAGCAACTGGAGGGTGCATCAGCAATTCACATTTGGGCTTGGCCCAACCGAAACCCTAACCCACACCATCAAGACACAAAACCTATCTTCCTCTCCCACAATCTGAACACTGTTCATCACCTAAACCTAAGACGCCGTTCATCTCCCAACCCTCCTCTCAAACAATCTCTGAAACCCCTCCAAATCCTCTCCAACACCCTCGCCCAGATCAATACCCTAAACAAATAACCCTAAACCTCTATTCTCAAAAACAAGAAACCCTATCCTAATGTATGAACGACAATGGATATTGTGAAAAGGGGACAAACCTGAGACGATGCCGTTCTGGGATCTCTTGAAGGTTCCACGAAGGTGCGCTTGAGGAGCAACAATCTTTCTGGGAAGAAAACTGAGGAAGACGAAGACCTTAGAAGCGCGTGGATGATTTGGATGAAGAGATGTTCTTGAGACGTAGTTGAAGTTTTCTGGCGAATTGGTGATGAAGGTCTATGAGTTTCTGGACGAAGATTCAAGTGAATCTGGGCGCGTCTTTGAAGGACGATGGAGGTTGAAGGTCCTTGGACACTTGTGATTGAAGAACGATGAAGGTGCGAGGATTTTCTGGAAAAGATTTCCTGAAGAACGAAGGAGATGTGAACATTCTGGAAAATCTGTTTGAAGTTCCCGGCGAAGTGGTTGAGTTCTCCGGCGAGTGGTGATGAAGGTGGACGGAGGAGAAAGATGAAGATCGGAGACGGTCAGAGGTGTTTCTGGGAAATTTCCAGATTCCGGCGAGATCACCAGTTTCCGGTGACCGGTACGGTGGATGGGAGTAGTCTGGCCGGCGGCTGCATGGCCGGCGGTTGGGGCTCCGGTGTGGGATGTGGGGAGGACAAGTGGCAGGAGGCTGAGAAGGAAGGGGGGCACGTGTGGAGAGAGAGGGAGTAGTGGGACGCGTGTCAGGTTCTTGGGGAGTCTGAAGTGTGGCGTGGTGGGTCCTGGTTTGCACGCGTGGATCAACTTTTATGCTGACAAGTGGCGTCAGCAATTCTGTGGACAAAACGGACAAAAAAAACAAATTGAACTCTGGGCCTTCAAAAATTCTCTTCTGGGCCCATACGAAATAAATGGCCAAAAAACCCTAAAAAACACTTGAAAAATTGATTAATAATTCTAAATAACATGCTTAGACCTAATTAAAAAGTAATCAAAGATTAAACCCAACTAACTCTAAAACAATTAACTAAATGAACTCAATTATCCCTAACTAAAAGATTAAATCCTAATGAAATCTAAAAAGTGATTAATATCTAATTAACTCTATTTAAACAAAAAAATGATTAAAACTCTACTAATTTCTATAAAATTCTATTAAAATTCTAATAAACTCTACACTATTAATAAAAGAAGAAAAACTATACTTTCCTATATTATCTAAAACACTTAAAAACAATTTTAAAATCTATTATTCTAAAAATGATTTAAAAAACTATTAAACCAATTAAAACCTATTTAAACTCTAAAAAAATCTATAAAGCTCTAGAAAAAGATTTAAGCTATTTAAAAATGTTAAAAATCTATTTAAATCCTAAAAATGATTAAAAATCTGATTAAAATTCACAAAGGTCTATTAAGCCCTAAAAATGCAAACAGAGGCCAATAACCAACATAACAGAGCGTGCGACCAGATCAAATCAACCAGTAAACCCCTGGCATCAGAATATTCCCCAGTCACCGTGCAAGTTGAAAATCACCGAGGAGCGCACAATTTCCCGAAAATATAACCCTGATGATCTGGACTGGATCTGCCGTATCTAGTAAATGAAACCCAAACTGTAACTCTGATATCCTCTGTCTGTACACACATATCATGCATGCGAACATGAATCTAAACCACGAGCCAGCTAGGAGAACCGGTTGGTCAAATTTTGGGGTGCAACACCATGGGACGTTGTTGGAGAATCAAGTACTTCTCTCTTTGCCTGTCATCTTTGAAGGCGACGTGCATGTCATCACGCTGCTGCATCCTGTAAAATAAAACTCAGAAAACCTAAAAGCATAATCATCATAAATCGTCAGTTGACACATAAAAGAAAATTAAATGAAGTAAAACGAAAATAAAATAAAATAAAAAGATAAAGAGTAAAGAAATCCATGGGTTTCCTCCCACGCATCGCTTGTTTAACGTTGTTAGCTTGACGAACAAAACCTATATGTCTGAACTAGGCAATGGTGGATCAATCAAGGTATGGTTGGAGTAATCGTCGAGAATGTCTCCTCCTTCGTAGAGTTTTAATCTTTGCCCTTTCACAACGAATGGACTACATGACTGATTCTGGATCTCGACTGCTCCTGATTGTAAAACTTTAGTAACTGTAAATGGACCTGTCCACCTTGAACGGAGCTTGCCAGGAAAGAGTCGTAATCTAGAGTTAAACAGGAGAACAGGGTCTCTTACATGAAAATCTTTCTTTACGATCTTCTTGTCGTGCTAGGCTTTGGTTCTTTCTTTATAGATAATGGCATTTTCATAGGCGGATTGGCGGAGTTCTTCTAGTGTATGTAAGTCAAGGATGCGGTTTTGCCCAGCGGTCAAATAATCAAAGTTTAGGGTTTTTATGCCCCAATAGGCCCTATGTTCTAATTCAAATGGGAGATGACAAGATTTTCCATAGACTAGTTGGTAAGGGGTTGTTCCAATTGGGATTTTGAAGGCAGTTCTATAGGCCCATAGTGCATCTTGCAGCTTTTGAGACCAGTCCTTTCTTGATATAGAGACCGTCTTTTCTAAAATTTGTTTTATTTCCCTATTGGATACTTCTACTTGGCCACTAGTCTGTGGGTGATAAGGTTTTGCTATCCTATGCTTAACTCCATATTTTCTTAAAAGTTTTTCGAAAATTCTTGATATGAAATGCGATCCTCCATCGCTGATAATAAGACGGGGGGTTCCAAATATAGGGAAAATATAATTCTTAAATAGCTTAATGACTACTCGTGTGTCATTGGTAGGGAAGGCTATGGCCTCGATCCATTTAGACACGTAATCGACTGCAACTAAGATGTACTTGTTTCCTAAGGAAGACGGAAAAGATCCCATAAAGTCTATACACCAAACATCAAAGAGTTCCACCTCTTGATTGTTTCGTAAAGGCATTTCGTCACATCTTGAGATGTTTCCAGTGCGCTGGCATCGGTCACATTTGGTTATATAGGTGTGTATATCACGCCACATTGTTGGCCAAAATAGGCCTGCTCTAAGAATCTTGGCGTGAGTTTTAGATGTACTAGAGTGTTCTCCATAAGGTGCAGAGTGGCAGTGTTCTAATATCTTTCTTAATTCTTCTTCTGGGATGCAACGACGGAGAATACCTTCAGTGCCTCTTTTAAATAAGAGCAGTTCGTCCCAATAAAAGTGTCTTACATCGCTAAAGAACTTCTTTCTCTGCTGGTAATTAAAATCAGGGGGTATAATATCAGCAACTAGGTAATTTACAAAATCTGCATACCAAGGTATGTTGCTTATTTCTAGAGCTCTCTCAGGGTTCTTAGAAGGTTCTAGGTTGCTTTCCATGGCCTCTATCCTAGCGATTAACCTGTCATAGGTAAAATCGTCGTTAATGGGGAGTGGGTCTGGTTTTAGATACTCGAGCCTAGAAAGGTGGTCGGCAACTATATTTTCCGTGCCTTTCTTGTCATTAATATCCAGATCAAACTTCTGTAACAGGAGGACCCATCGAAGTAACCTAGGTTTGGCATCCTTCTTGCTCAATAAGTAACAGATGGCAGCATGATCTGTGTAAACTATGATTTTGGGTCCTACCAGATAGGATCGAAACTTATCCATAACAAAAACTACGACAAGAAGCTCTTTCTCTGTGGTAGTGTAATTAAGATGAGCAACATCTAGGGTTCTACTAGCATAGTATATAACATGTAATTTCTTATCCTTTCTTTGTCCTAGAACGGCTCCTACAGCATAGTCGCTAGCGTCACACATGATTTCGAATGGTTGGTCCCAATCTGGAGGTTGAATGATGGGTGCCGAGATCAGGGCTTGTTTTAGAAAGTTAAATGCTTCAAGGCATTTTTCGCTAAAGTTGAACTCGACATCTTTCATTAGCAGGCCGGTTAAAGGTTTGGTAATTTTAGAGAAGTCTTTGATAAAACGCCGATAGAAACCAGCGTGTCCAAGAAAGCTTCGGACTTCTCTGACAGTGCTAGGGGGTTTAAGGTTTTCAATCACTTCTATTTTGGATTTATCTACTTCAATACCTCTCTCAGAAACTATATGTCCCAAGACTATACCTTCGGTGACCATAAAGTGACATTTCTCCCAGTTCAACACTAGGTTGATGTCAACACATGTTTTCAGGATTTTCTCAAGGTTAGCGAGGCAATTGTTGAAATCAAAACCACATACCGAGAAATCATCCATGAATACTTCCATGATTCCATCAAGGTAATCCGCGAAGATCGCCATCATGCAACGTCGGAAAGTAGCAGGTGCGTTACAGAGACCGAAAGGCATTCGTCTGTAGGCGAAAGTGCCATAAGGGCATGTGAAGGTAGTTTTCTCTTGATCCTCCGGGTGTATGGGAATTTGGAAAAATCCAGAATACCCATCCAGGTAGAAAAAATAGGAGTGTCGGGCCAAACGTTCTGACATTTGGTCTATAAAAGGTAAGGGAAAATGGTCCTTCCTAGTAGCTTCGTTTAATTTCCTATAATCTATACACATACGCCATCTTCCTTCTATCCGTTTTGCCACATGTTCACCTCTTTCGTTCTGTACAACCGTGATGCCTCCCTTTTTAGGTACTACATGCACGGGGCTTACCCACTTACTATCAGAGATCTGATAAATTATACCTACTTCTAGTAACTTGTGAACTTCCTTCTTAACAACATCACTCATTATAGGGTTTATTCTTCTATGGTGTTCTCTAGAGGTTTTTGAGTCTTCCTCGAGCGAGATCCGGTGCATGCATACGGATGGACTTATACCTTTTAGATCAGAGATGTTATATCCTAAGGCAGAGGGATATTTTCGTAAGATGACTAAGAGTTGGTCTGTCTCTCTTTGGTTTAGGGTAGCACGGACTATCACTGGACGATTAATTTCTTTGTCCAAGAATTCATATCTTAGGTTCTTAGGTAGTTCCTTAAGTTCTAAAGCTAGTTTTTTTAGGCATGGTATAAGATCTGGGGTAAGGGATAAACATTCGTACAGGTTATCATCAATGTAGGGTTCTACAAATCTATCATCTTTCCTTTATGAGGGTTGAAGGTATTTTGATGGTTTCTTCTAATTCTAGCTCTCTAACACATTCATTGATGATGTGTACGACATAACATGCGTCTCCTAATATTGGTGCCATAAGAAACTTTGACAGAATGAATTCTATCTTTTCGTCACCTACCTCAAAAGTCAACTTCCCTCTCTTAACATCTATTATGGCTCTAGCGGTCGATAAGAATGGTCTGCCTAGGAGGATAGGAATGTCATCATCTTCTTTAATGTCCATGACGACAAAATCGGTTGGGATGAACAATTCACCGATCCTAACTGGGACGTCTTCTAATATGCCAACCGGATATTTAATGGATCTGTCGGCTAACTGAAGTGACATCTTCGTAGGCTGTAATTCTCCTAATTTTAACCTTTCAAAAAATGCTAGGGGTATAAGGCTTACACTAGCTCCTAAATCTAGAAAACCTTTATTGATGACATGACTTCCCAAAATACAAGGTATGGAGAAATTTCCAGGATCTTTCTCTTTCTTGGCAAGTTTATTCCCGGAAATGGAATTGCATTCTAAAGGATTCGGGTCGTCAAGTCTACGTTTAGTGGTTAGGATGTCTTTGAGGAATTTTGCATATGACTGTATTTGGGTGATGGCTTCTATGAAAGGAACTTCTTCATGAAGTTTCTCTATGACTTTAATAAATTTTTGGTATTGGTTATTGATCTTGGTTTGTTTTAGTCTTTGTGGATATGGTATGGGAGGTTTATATGGCGGTGGTGGTTCGTTGGTTTTATCCTTGTCCTTCTGCTTTTCAGATCCTATTGGTTCCTCTACTTTGCTCGTGGGTATCATGCTTTCCTTAGGAGTCTTGGGTTCTCTTAATGTCGGGTTAACTGGTTCATCATAAGCGGTCCCACTTTGTAAGGTAATTGTATTAGCTTGCCCTCGGGGGTTATGTTGGGGTTGACCAGGGAACTGCCCTCCGGGTGTAGTCTCAGGAGCTTGTTTTAAAGCTATTTGAGATATTTGGGTTTCAAGCATCTTATTATGGGTGACTATTTGGTCTACTTTGGTTCCTAAATGGGTGATCAGTTCATTTACATGAATGTTCTGGTTCAGGAATTCCTTGTTTTGCTGGGTCTGAGCCGAAATGAAATCTTCCATGATTTTCTCAAGGTTTGGCTTAGGTTTCACATCTTGCATATGAGGGTTTTGTCTTTGAGCTTGATAACTGGATGGTCTCGGGGGTGCAGGGTTTTGGACGGGGTTATTGTTTTTTGTAGGAAAAGTTTGGGTGATTCTTCCATCCGGGGTTATAGGTATTTGAAAATGGGTTTCCTTGGGTGTAGTTGACTTCTCCTGAGTGAGTTTTGTTTTGCAGATTGCATTTTGCTGATTGGTGTCCTTAAGTATCGCATAGTTCACACTCAGTCAAAACTGTTGCTGCAGCTACTGGGTTTGTGTACATATGTTCGACTTTAAGGGCTAAAGCGTCCATCTTGGCTTGCATCATGTCTATAGAATTTATCCCATGTATTCCTTCTTGGGCTTCTTTTTTTTCCACTATTGCTCGCTCAATCCCCCATTGACAATGGTTTTGGGCCATATCCTCGATGAAAGCGCAAGCTTCAGGGTAAGGTTTATTCATCAGGGCGCCACCTGCGGCGATGTCGATGGCCATCTTTGTGTTATAATGAAGTCCATTATATAAGGTATGAATGATTAGCCATGATTCCAGGCCATGGTGAGGACATATTCTCAACAGGTCTTTATATCTTTCCCAAGCTTCGAAGAGAGATTCACCTTGGTTTTGGGTATATCTGGTTGTTTGGTTCCTAAGAATAGCGGTTTTGCTTGGGGGGAAATATCTAGCGAGAAATACTCTCCTAAGGTCTTCCCAAGTTGTTATAGAATTGGATGGAAGGGAATCTAACCAAGTGAGGGCTTTGTCTCTAAGGGAAAAAGGGAATAATCTTAACCTAATCGCCTTAGGGGTAGCACCATTGGTTTTAAAAGTATTAGCTAGCTGAATAAAAGTTTTTAAATGTTGGTTCGGGTTCTCGGTAGCGAGTCCCACAAACTGGTTTTGTTATACTAATTGTAATAGGGACGATTTTAGCTCGAAATTGTGAGCAGGAATATTAGGATTCACAATACTAGAACTAGGTTCGTTATTAGATGGTTGAGCGAAATCCTTAAGGGGTCTTTGGTTACGGTATTCGTCCATAGCTCTCTTAAATCTACGAACTAAGATATGTGCGCGAGCGTAATGTTCAGGTTCCTCTAAAGGATCTATAAGGGTACTGGTGTTGCGAGTTCCTCGCATTGACTGCTGGGTATAGCCTTAATCTAGACGGTGTAAGAACAAGGTACAAAATTTTGACGTAATTGATCCCCAGCAATGACGCCAAAAACTTGATGGGCGATTCGCAAGTGCATGAATAACGTCAAAGTAATACAAAAGATTATCGATCCCACAGAGATCAAACATCAATCAATCGAGTACTATTGTTAAGGTGTTTATCTAAGGCAAGTCAATTAAGGGGTTGGTTGTGCGAAATAAAAGTAAAATAGGCATAGATGCAATTCATATAGCTACGTAGTATTCCAGATGGGTACAGATAGGATTCATTTTAGGGTAATGTTTTCTACTTATGAAAAGAACTAATTTAACAGTAACTGTCACTTTCGCATATTCAGAACCGAGTTTATCCCTAATCGACCCCTCTTATTGTCACTTACAAGAAGGTGCGCATTGCGTTAGGACTAATAAACCTATTTTTAAGAAATATAGTTTCTAGACTTAGTTGAGAAGTATTTTAACTTGGAATTTCTAATAAAAAGAGGTTCTTACAAACCAAACTTCAAATCCATAAACGCGTCCGAAAAAAGTTTTAAAATCGGTTTTCTTAAACATTAAAGATTCCTAATTGACTGAGCCAAGCGCTTTCGCTTCCTTGGAACAATCAAAACTAACCAAATTTATCTAAAGGTTGGACGGATTTCGATCTTACCCAACAGATTTTAAGTGCAGAAAATAAGTGTTAAAAGTTAAAATAACCCTTAAGTAATTCTATCGACAATCGTTTGGAATACTAGTTATAACAATAATCCCCACATCCTAGCCTTTAAAGTTTAGCCAGACATGGTAAATAAATGCGGGAAAGTAAAGTGCAGATAAATAAATAAAGTGCGATAAAAAGGTGCGCTAAATAAAGGGCAAGTAAATAAACGCGCGACAATAAAAGGCAGGTAAGTAAAGGCAATAAACAGAAACCTGCTCAAACGAGAGGCTTTAAAATCTTGTACAACTAGAAGTAAATGCGGAAATAAAATGGCGGCAGGTTTAACTTTTACCCAAGTGCTCCAAACTTGATTACACAGTGTAATAACCCCTTGATGTGAGAAGTTTATTACTTTACAGATAAGTGAAACTTATGGCTTGAGTTATGTTCTCTAAGCTTGGATGGTTTGAAATGAATCAGAACTCTGCTATTTATGGAGGCAGGAAAGTACAGGCAAATACAGGAATGCCCCCTAACTTCTTTTGAGAGGGAAATGACCGTGTGAAGGTGGCGCCCGCCACCTCCTTGTGGCTCCCACCACATGTACTAGGGTGGAAGGGAGTGGGAGACAGGGAAGTTGTCAGCAGTTGGCTTGCATCCTACTCATGGCATCTCCTATGGCGCTCGCCATGGTGGAAGCCATGTGTACATTTCCTCAAAAAGTAGGGTTTTAGCTCGTTTTTCTTCATTTCTTCTCGAGTAGCCTTGAAAATACAAAAACCTGAAAAAGAAACAAAGTAGAGGCATAATACAAGAAAATGGAAATAAAATACTAAATAACGTGCGTAAAATCGAGTCAAATAAACAGTATATTTTAGGTCTATCAGTCCAACGTCGAGTCACTTTCCACCTTGTAAGTCAAATGCTTTTAAAGCACTGTCATCAATCTTTTAGTCACAATACACAACATTCAAAGCTTACTCTCAGGCTTTCTTACAGTGAGACCTATTCAATCAATTACCTTTAGTTGATCGTTTAGAAGACTGACCCATTTTTCTAGTACACACGATTAAAACTCAATTCAATTGCTTGTTCATTTATCGAAACCCTAAACTATACAAACGATATCACTTGTAAGTCGAGCACTTTTTCCTCGCGATCAACCTTACCCTATACCAATAGAACCTTTCTTCCATTAGTTCAACCTTTTTCGTTTTGCACGCAAATTCAAAACTCGATCAACATCTAGTATTTTCTTCAAATTAACTCAATATACTTAACCATACTTAAACACAATTTCAATAAAAGATGAAAATGGAGTTGGAATGGAGTCTTCGATTCCTCTTCTCGATTGTTTGGGCCCAATGAGCCTTTCTTAAGTTCAAACAATTGTCTTCTCTAAAATATTTAAAACGATAAACAAAATCAAACCTATTTTCCAAATACTTAGATGAAAACGAGGAGAGAGAGTTAAGTCTTTGACTCACTCTCCCGATTACTTGGGTCCGACTACTCTAACTATATCAAAGTTCTTTCATAATATAAGATGAAAAAGAGAGAGAGTCAAGCCTTTGACTCATTCTGATTACTTGGGCCCTAGGAGTCTTTCTTAAGCTTCGAGTAATCATCATCCATTTAAAATACTCTAATCATATTGAAATACTTTCACAATTGAGATGGAAAAGGGAGAGAGTCAAGCCTTTGACTCACTCTCCCGATTACTTGAGCCCGAGGAGCCTTTCTTAAGCTTCAAGTAATCGTCTCCCCAAACAAAACATCCAATACATCAAAGTCTCTTTTCTCGCCCCCGTGCAATTGAAACTTCTCAAAACACTAATTCCTCTCCCCTGTGAGATCCATAACTCAAACACCTTTCTCAAAGAATATTGTTTTAGTCCCTTCTTCTGCGCATATGAACTAGTGCTTCAGCCTCCCCTAGCGAGCAGACAAGCCAAAGTTTAGCAGTTAGAACATGACTTAAACACTTGTTCTCTTCAAACGCAAACCAACCAACCGTAGTGTAATACCCCAAATTTTGCCCTAAGATTAGTCGTTTCATCTTGCATCCCATTTCATTTTGCATTGCGTTTAAACTAACCACTAACGGGTTATGCAGTTGTTTGATTGTTGCAAGAAAATGTCATGTGGCGCGCTCTTTTAGTTTACAGGGTTTCTAGTGCCACTTTATTTTGAATGAATAAAATAGTACAATTGGCAAGAGACCGTGTGTAAGGAGTTGTGAGTGTGAAAGGTCGAGAGTTCGAATCCTACCTTCTTCACTTTTTGTTTTGCTTCTTTTATTTTTATTCTAACTTTTCTATTTTCATAAAAAAAAAAACAAAAATAGTTTTTTTTATTATTTAATTATTATTTTCGTATTTTATTTAAATTATTTTTTAAAAAATATTATTTTTTCACTTTTTTCAATATTTTTCATAAAAACATCCAAAAATCATAAAATTAAAAATATTAGAAAATATTTTATTCTTTTTATAACATTTTTAATGTTTAGTATAAATAAATAGAATTTTAAATTTATTTTAAATTATTTAAATTTTATTTAGTTTTAACTAAGTTGCATTTGATAAAAGGGAAGGAGACAAAAAGAGAAAAACGGCGGTCGTTCATCATCAACGAACTCCATCGTAGAAAAGCCACTTCAAACCCGTGAAAGGTGAGTAACTCTTGTTTCTAACGGATGTTTTCTTTTGATATTTTTTTTGCAGGAAAAGAAGAAGGGATCGTGGCCATGCAAAGAAGAAGAAAAAGCTTCAACAGGCAACAATGGCAGCAGCGCCGTATGCAAGAAGTTGAAGAGGGAGGGTTAAAACAAAAAACCTAGTAATAGGTTCAGCAGTAACCGTAACCCTCCCCCAATTTATCCCGTCTTATTGTTTTTTGTTGTTTTCTATTTTTCTTTCTTTTTCATTTATCATTTGTTTGTCTCATATTTTAATTAACTTGAAATGATATTATAAGGTAGTAACTAGTTCTACAATTTTTCTTTTGATTAAAATTAAAAACTCTCTGTTTTTTATAATTAATATTAAAACTTCTTTTTTTGTTATAATTAAAAATTAAAACTCTTTTTATTATAATTAATATTAAGATTTCTTTTATGTTACAATTAAAAAACTGAAAAAAAATTTAATTAAAAAACTTAACTCTTTTTCAAATAAATAAATAAAACTTGATTTTCTAGTTAAAAATTCAATTCTAACTCTTTCTTTAAAAAATTAGTTTTTTATAAAATTAAAATCCACTCTTTTTTTTCAAAAATTGAAATTAACTTCTTTCTTGTTTAAAATAAAAATTCCAACACCTCATTTCTTTTTAAATTAAAATTTATCTTTCATGTAATTAAAATTCTAATTGTTTGTTTAAGTTAAAATTTCTAACACTCTTTTTTAAATTAAGATCCTAGCACTTTAATCTCTTTTTCATATCATAAATTTCTAACTTTTTATTAAAACTCTAACTGTTTAACTCAAACTTTTTCTTAATAAATTTCTAACATTTCTAACATTTCACACTTTCATTCCAATTTTCTAACTAAAAAATACTAAAATAAAAATGCTTAATATTCCCGTTTAATGTTCATCTTTTGTCCTTGGATATTAATCCAGTACTTTTCACATTTTATTTTCTTTGGGTTGTAATTATGTGAGGTCATCGTCGCAATTATTGTTCTTGTTTATTTTTTCGGTTGTAATTTATGCGAGGCTATCGTCGCAGTTATTTATTTTTCGCATTTTTTGGGATTTGTAATTTACGCGAGTGATCGTCGCGACGCTTTCTTTACTTTCCGCACTTTAATTTCTGCCATATAATATTTTTCCATGTTTGCATGTTTTACCGTTAATTTTCTCCTCCGAAGGAATTAGGTTTAACCGTGGACCGCCGAGTCATTAACCCTAATTCTTGACCGTTTCCAAAACCCTAATAGCCTAGGTGTCCCGCCGTGGATGAAAATACCCTTTACCCTAGCTTTAGGTCAAAGAGTCGCCGTACTCTACTTTAGGGTTTCCTGCCGTGGATTCTATTTGTTACTACCACTCGACTCTAGACATATGTCGCGCTAGGTATAACAATCTGGTAGAGCATTGCAACCTCATGATCCGTGATATCCCATGGAGGTTGGAAAGCGCAATTCAAGACTTGGAAGGAAATGATATCCCTCCTTCTATTCATCACTTTATCCAGCTCTGCGACCAAATGGTTAGAAGATTCATGTTCGAGACAAAAAAGCTTGAAGAACGTCTTCAAAAGAAAAAGTTTTAGTTATTCAGTATTTTTCTTGTAGCATGAATTGTTATTTTCAGCTTATTCAGCAATCGTTTGTATTGAATTTTCTCTCAAATTAATGAAAGTTTGCTCTTTGGTCTAAATTGTGCATTCTTTATTATTCAGTCACAGTTCTATAATACTGATGATAATCATAAGCCTCGAAAGTCTCTTGAACATTGCATACGTTCGCGCATCATTTTTTTTGCATTCCCTAAAATCCGACCTTACACGTCGCTTACCCTTTCAGAGAGTAAAGCAAGCTGACTTCTCGACATCAGTACAACACAAGGAATAATCATAATAGAGTCATGGATCAGCTAGAGAAAGACCAGGCTACTATGAGGAGCGAGATGCTAGGTATGAAGACGCAGATGAATCAACTCATGGAGGTGATTCAGAACATGGCCAAGAGTCAAGAAGAGATAAGGCAAACAGCAGAGAGGAACACTAATCAGACTTTGGCTGGTGCAGTTCCTAACGCAAGTGGCGCAGTTCCAGTTCCAGCTCCTACCGATGCCATCCCAACCCCTGTTGAGGCAATTCCTACTTCTGCAGGTGCAGTACCTATCAACACAGTCCATCCCCCAGTCGGTGCAACTCATCCTCATGGTACCACGATTCCACCACCAGTTCACTATGATGATCATGAAGGCTTCTACGAGAATTCAGCTGAAGCGTATGCACCACAGACCGCTGAATTAGAGAAGAAGTTCAATGCTTTACAAGAAGTGGTAAGGTCGCTGCAAGGCCCCGATGTTTTGGGACTAGATGCCGTTGAAATATGTCTTGTACCTGAAGTTAAGATACCTCTGAAGTTCGTAATCCCAACCTTTGAGAAATACAAGGGTAACAGTTGTCCTAGGACCCATATAAGGTCTTACTGCAGGAAGATAGCCGCATATCCCGATGACGAGAAGCTGTTAATCCATTTCTTTCAAGATAGTTTGACAGAGGCTTCTCTGGAATGGTACATGCATCTTGAACGATCCAATGTGAAAATCTGGAAGGAGTTAGCAGACGCTTTTGTGAGACATTATCAATACAACACTGACATGGCTTCAAATTGGATGCAGCTTCAGAATTTAACCCAGAAACCAAATAAATCTTTCAAAGACTTTGCTCAGAGGTGGAGGGGAGTAGATGCAAGAGTACAACCCCCGTTGATGGAAAAATAGATGACAGACCTCTTCAAGGGCACGCTGCAAGGACCGATCCTTGAGCGTCTAGCGTCTACAACCTCTACAGTGTTTTCTGAACTTGTCACGGCTGGAGAAAGACTAGAGAGTTTTATGAAGGCAGGAAAGATTCAGAATGTTGACGGATCTTCAAGTGGGATCAAGAAGCCCTATCAAGGTTTCGTTAAGAAGAAAGAAGGCGAAACTAGTGTTGTGTTTACAGATAGAGGAAGAACTCATCAAGGTTATTACCATGTTGTTGCCGTCGCTCCACAACAACCATTGTCCATTCCAGCAAGTCAACCCGTAGTTCAACAAAACAGACAACAGCAATCCTATATACCAAGACAAAATCAGTACCAGGGTCAACAAAGACTGAGAAGACCAGAAAGAAAATTTGATCCAATTTCGTCAACTTACACCAGATTACTAACATTCTTGTTGAAAGGAGGCCTTGTTCAGCTTAGGGAAATGAAGAACCCTCCGGCCATTCTTCCCTTCAGATATGACGCCAATGCAAGATGCGAGTTCCATTCTGGCTCCCCGGGCCATAACATTGAAAATTGCAAAACTTTGAAGCACATCGTACAAGATCTCCTCGATTCAAAGGCGATAAACTTTACCTGAAACACCCCAAACATCAAAACCAATTCAATGTCGGCTCATCACTCAACAAACATGATTGAAGGCTCTAAAGGGATCCGATTAATTTCGGTTATTGACAAATTGAGAACTCCATTTTCCACTATTAAGGAGCAACTCCTGTTGAAGAACATTTATCCAGGCTGTTCAACTGATTGCCACGTTTTTTGGGCGGATCTCAAGGATGCACTGAGTTGAAGAAAGGCATCCAAAGCCTGATTGATCAAGGTGTATTAGTAGCCAAACAACTGTCAAAGTTTGAAGAAGTTGCTACTCTTGAAATTCCATTTGAAACATTGGAGATACCATATGATGATGGGTATGAGTTGTGGATTCCTTTTGATAATTTGACTCGTACACCATTGACCATACCGTGCAATGAGGAAGAATGGGACAACATGTATGGACAAACTTCTATCCCACTGCAGATCCCGTATGATTCGGTTGAGATACCTATGTCTCTACCATCAATGAACCAGCTTGTCATTTTGGCCCCAGCTTCGTTTCCATACGAAAGCACTAATGCTGTACCTTGGCTATATGGTGAGATTGTCTTTCTCAACCGGCAGAAGATAGGAGAAAAGGATATCTTGGAAGAGAAAAAGACTATCGAGAACATTGTGGGAACCAGTGGTGTCACTAGAAATGGTTGAATCTTCGCTCCAACGATACCACCTGTCAACAGCAGTGACAATACAAGGAAAGATACCGTCAGACCAAGCACCATTGAACAGGGGCAGTTATCTAAACATAAAGACGTCCCAAGTAATGAAGCAGAGGAGTTTCTAAGAATCATTCAGAAAAGCGATTACAAAGAGATCGACCAGCTCAATCAGACTCCCTTGAAGATATTCATGCTATCATTATTAATGTGTTCGAAAGCTCATCAAGAAGCACGGTTAAAATTCTTGAAGGCAGCTCACGTGTCAGAGGAGATATCAATAGTGCAGTTTGAAGAAGTGGTGGGAAATATAGCATCAGGTCATATTTTGAGCTTTAATGATAGTGAATTACCTCCCGAAGGTAAGAATCATAATAAGGCCTTGCACATTATTATCGAATGTGTGGATGTTGTATTCTCTAGAGTGCTTGTTGATACTGGATCATCGCTGAATATGCTACCAAAGAGCTCGTTGTGCAAGCTGTCATTTGAAGGACTTGTGATGAAGCCAAGTCAAACCATTGTAAAAGCTTTTGATGGAGCTAAGAGAACTGTGGTAGGCGAGGTTGATCTCCCGATCAAGATTGGACCTCATACTTTTATCATTACATTTTATGTAATGGATATATATCCCGCTTACAGTTGCCTCCTTGGTCGTCCGTGGATTCATTCCGCAGGTGCTGTAACTTCAACCTTGCATCAAAAGATCAAATTTATGATTAACAATCAGATGGTCATCATTGAGGGTGAATAAGATGTTCTTGTGAGCCATCTTGCTTCTTTCCGCTATGTGGAAGTAGGAGATGAAGTGCATGAGACCCCATTTCAAGCCTTTGAAGTGATCAATGTTGAAATGATTTACGAAAAGCCAGTGTCTTCAATAGTGACTTGGAAGGACGCAAGGATAGTGATAGAGGAAGGACATCCATGAGGATGGGGCAGAGTGTTGGAATTTCTCGTTAACAAAAATGGAGCTGGTCTAGGTTACAAGCAGAAGAATGCAACTGATAGGGGCAAAGGGCTTGCAACTCCGTTGGTTTTTACTAGTGGGGGCCACCTTGTCGATGGTCAAGTCATGTTCTTGGAAACTGAAGCCGAAGATCATGAAGAGTTGTGCATGGTGTATCCTAGGGTGCCTAATCAAGCTTTGAACAATTGGAGAATCGTCAAAATCCCTAAAGTTACTCTAGTAGACGAGTAATTCCCTATTTTTTAATTTTACCTAAAAAATCCTATGCTCTGCCCAAGGCATATGGATCATGTTGTAGGGATTTTTTTGCTTTTAAAGCATAACTTATCATCAATAAATAAACTTTCGCATCCAATTACGCTCTCTTTCTTTCATCTTTACTTTTTGCACATAAAATTATTTTTTTTGAAAGGCAATGTTTTGTTTTACTTTTCTTCTTTTTGTCAATCTTTTCTAAAAAAATAAAAGCATGAACAATAACGACCCCGCTATGGTCTGATATGACTTTGATAACCCGATCTACCAAGCCGACGAAGACTGCGAGGAAGATTGTGATCTCCTAGAAGAGCTAGCTAGACTACTAAAGCAAGAGTCAAAGGTCATTCAATCGTATCAAGAAGAGGTCGAAGTTATCAACATGGGAACTAAAGAGGATGCCAAAGAGATCAAGATAGGTGCAGGTTTGAAGTCAGAGATTAAATCAAAATTGGTCATATTGCTTCGAGAGTATGTTGACATATTTTCTTAGTCCTACAAGGATATGCCGGGTCTAGATGAAGAGATTGTGATGCACAAGCTGCCTCTCAAGGAAGGTTGCCCGCCAGTGAAGCAAAAGTTGAGGAGAACGAAGCCAGAGATGTCCTTCAAGATCAAAGAAGAAGTGCAAAAGCAATTAGACGCTGGTTTTCTGGCAGTATCCAGCTATCCACAATGGGTAGCGAATATTGTCCCAGTACCAAAGAAGGATGAGAAGGTGCGAACGTGTGTCGATTATAGAGACCTCAACAGAGTGAGTCTGAAAGATGACTTCCCTATACCACACATTGACGTACTAGTAGAAAACACAGCCCAGTTCTCTGTCTTCTCGTTTATGGATGGCTTTTCTGGATATAACCAGATTAAGATGGCGCCCGAAGATATGGAAAAAACGACTTTCATCATCCCATGGGGAACTTTCTGTTACAAGGTCATGCCGTTTGGACTTAAGAATGCAGGCGCGACATATCAGTGAGTAATGGTCACTCTATTTCATGACATGATACATAAAGAGATTGAGTGTTGTGTAGACGATATGATTGCGAAATCCCAGACTGAGGAAGAACACCTCATTCACTTGGAAAAGCTATTCGCCAGACTAAGGAAATTCCAGCTGAGATTAAATCCCAACAAATGCACTTTTGGTGTAAGATCTGGTAAACTTCTAGGTTTTATTGTGAGCCAAAAAGGGATTGAAGTCGATCCAGATAAGGTCAAAGCTATCCAAGAGATGTCGGCACCCAAAACTGAAAAGGAAGTCCGAGGTTTCCTTGGGAGATTGAACTACATCGCTAGGTTCATATCTCATCTAACGGCCACTTCTGAGCCCATCTTCAAACTACTTCAAAAAGATCAAGTGGTGGCGTGGAATGATAATTGTCAGAAAGCCTTTGAGAAAATAAAGGAATATCTACAAGAACCGCCGATCTTGATGCCTCCAGTACCCGTACGACCCCTAATCATGTACTTGACTGTGCTAGAAGGATCCATGGGATGCATGTTGGGTCAACATGACGAAACTGGTAGAAAGGAGCATGCAATTTACTACCTCGACAAGAAGTTTAACGACTGTGAATCAAGATATTCGATGCTCGAGAAGACATGTTATGCATTGGCTTGGACAGAAAAACGCTTGAGACAATATATGCTCACCCATACGACCTTGTTGATCTCTAAGATGGACCCTGTCAAATACATATTTGAGAAGCCGACTCTCACCGGACGAGTGGCCCGTTGGCAAATTGTATTAACAGAATATGACATCCAGTATGTTACGCAAAAAGCTATCAAAGGAAGTGTACTCTCCGACTACCTTGCCCACCAACCTATAGACAACTACCAGTCTATGCGCTTTGATTTCCCCGACGAAGACGTCATGTTTGCCAGAGACTATACCACACCAGGCCTAAATGATGGACCCGAACTAGGATCGTGATGGACGCTCGTGTTCGACGGTGCCACAAATGCTAAAGGTTGTGGAATTGGGGCAATCATCACTTCTCCAACTGGTTTTCACCTACCATTCACCACCAGATTATGCTTCAAATGTACTAACAACATGGCTGAATATGAACCTTATATTTTCGGAATTGAAGCTGCCATTGATAATAGGATCAAGATTCTAGAAGTCTATGGAGATTCTGCGTTTGTCATATGTCAGATTAAAGGGGAATAGGAAACACTTGACCTCAAGTTGATTCCTTACAAAGATCACGTCTTGAAACTAATCCCGTACTTTGATGAGATCACCTTTCATCACATTCCCAGAGGAGAAAATCAGTTGGCTGGCGCTCTAGCAACACTAGCATCCATGTTTCAAGTCAAGTGGAAGAATGAAGCGCCATCCATCCGTCTGGAGTATCTGGACGAACCCGCTTATTGCTTGGCAGCCGATGCGGAAGAACCTAAAGTTGATGATCATCCTTGGTTCTATGATATCCAACGGTATCTAGAGATACATGAATATCCAGAAGGCATAATTATCACTGACAAGAAGTACCTCAGAAAGCTCTCCTTGAAGTTCTTCCTCACCGGTGACGTATTGTACAAGCGGAATTATGATTTGGTTCTACTTAGATGCGTGGATAAACATGAAGCAGAACATATCATAAATGAAGTGCACGAAGGATCTTTTGGAATACATGCTAGTGGTCATACTATGGTTAAGAAGATCTTAAGGGCAGGATACTATTGGATGACGATGGAAACAGATTGTTGTCTCCATGTCCAGTCATGCCACAAGTGCCAAATTTACGCAGACAAAGTTCATACTTCACCACTCCCTCTGAATGTGTTGACTTCGCCTTGGCCTTTCACCATGTGGGGTATAGATGTAATCGGACGAATCCAGCCAGCGGCTTCGAATGGACACCGTTTTATCTTAGTGGCTATCGACTACTTTACCAAATGGGTAGAAGCTGCATCTTATGCCAACGTCACTAAGCAAGTGGTGACTCGCTTCATCAAGAAAGAGATTATTTGTCGATATGGAATCCCGAACAAGATCATTACGGACAATGGTTCAAACCTCAACAATAAGATGGTGAAAGAGTTGTGTAAAAGCTTCAAGATTGAACACCATAATTAAACACCTTATCGTCCCAAAATGAATGGAGCTGTTGAGGCGACAAATAAGAATATTAAGAAAATCTTCCAGAAGATGGTGAAGACTTACAAAGACTAGCACGAGATGTTGCCATTTGCGCTGCATGGCTACCGTACCTTAGTGCGCACTTCCACAGGGGCAACCCCGTTTTCTCTCGTATATGGCATGGAAGCAGTATTGCCCATTGAAGTATAGATTCCCTCCTTGAGGATTTTGGCAGACGTCAAGCTAGATGAAGCCGAACGGATACAAGCCAGACTCGACCAGCTTAATCTTATCGACGAGAAGCGCATGTCAACCATCTGTCATGGACAGTTATACCAGAAACGGTTGAAGAGGGCCTTTGACAAGAAAGTTCGCCCACGACACATCCAAGCAAGAGATTTGGTACTGAGAAAAATTCAGCCAACTCACGTTGATCCAAGGGGAAAATGGGCACCGAACTACGAGGGTCTATATATAGTAAAGAAGTTTTCTCCGGAGGAGCCTTGATCCTCTCAACCATGGACGGTGACGATCTTCCATCCCCTGCGAATTCGGATGCAGTTAAAAAATATTATGCCTGAAAAATAGACCTGGTGGACCAAAAAGAGAAT
This sequence comes from Lathyrus sativus, assembly GCA_963859935.3. NCBI lineage: Eukaryota > Viridiplantae > Streptophyta > Magnoliopsida > Fabales > Fabaceae > Lathyrus > Lathyrus sativus. The sequence continues at coordinate 472,939,659 of OZ012738.1, forward strand.
CCACGCAAAAATGGGCGTCCTGGTGGACCATAAAGATGGTTCAGGCAAAAATTAGGGACTAAAAAAAAATTAAAAATATCCTGGTAGGATGAAAAACCGAAAGGGCAACTTAGGCAAAAGTTAGGGATTCAAAAAGGCAAAACTTCATCTTGAAAAGAAGTGTGAACCCTCCTCCATAATCATCAAGCTCTTGACTGAAAAAGATCAATTCAATCGTTGCGCTCAAAAGCAAGGCATGAAGGGTCTTCAGAGACATATGTGCCATAGCGGATTTGAAACTTGGCAGGAATCGTTTCCAAAATTGTCTTAGTTTTTTTTTATATATCTCTTTCAAAAGCAGTTACCTCTTTTAGGAATTGCCTCCTTTTGTAATTTTCCCATTTATGAGTTTTCATCAATAAAAATTACTTTCATCAAAGTTTTCTCTGCTCTTTTTATTACCATATGGTTGCAAGTTTCGTTTATTTGATGATGGGTTTTGCATATAATGACATTATGGTAAATTGAATTAAGGGATGGCTTGCTCTCTTAGGGTAACTAAAGGGTGACCATGACTCTAAGGAGTACACAGGAACACCATTTTAAATCTTGAAACGACTTGACTGACAAGGCCGTCAAGCCTAGCAAAGCGGGCCCCGAGTTGAGGGTATCAGCACCTCCAAGTTTTATTACATCATGAAGAAATGATGTCAGAAAGCCAGGCTTGCCCTCCACTTTCCCACCTGATCCAAAGTCCAATCCGCATTGGCAACTACCAAAGTCCACCACGTCGGCACCTGCATTTCCAATCACCCGTTTGCAATCGTATGCATCATACGCATCGCATTTGGCATCATAAGCATCTTGCATCATATGCATACCCAGAACCATATCATCTCCCCCTAGCTCTTGCATCTTCGTGTTCTATCATTTGTATATGCATTTCCATTTATGGAACGTCGTTATCATTAAGCATTTGAATTTGCGAGTTCAGGTCCAAGATTAAATTTCGAAGATTTCCAAGGTTATATCAGCCCCGTCAAGGGCGTTCTCCGCAAGACCGTGGGTGTTCCCCACGAAGTTGTGCAACTTTTGTTGCACAAACTCAAGGGCTTCAAAGCAATCATCAGCCCAGTCAGGGGCATTGTCTGCAAAAAGCATGGGTCTATCAAAAGCAAATTCAGCCTGATAAGGGACACATCATTCAGGGCCATGAGCGTTCCTCATGGGAGTTATCATCATCCCCCTTTTTGGTAATAGCTTCTAGCGTTTCCGCTTCATCATCCTTTTGGTGATGGGTCTGGCATCCTTTTGGTGTCAGGATTAGCGTATTTTCCATTATCTTTTTGGTAATGGATTCCCTACATCCTTTTGGTGTTATGGTCGATTTTGTTTCCGCTTCATCATCCTTTTGGTGATGGGTCTGGCATCCTTTTGGTGTCATGATTAGTGTTTTTTTCCATTATCCTTTTGGTAATGGATTCCCTACATCCTTTTGGTGTTAGGGTCGATTTTGTTTCCGCTCCATCATCCTTTTGGTGATGGATCTGGCATCCTTTTGGTGTCATGATTAGCGTTTTTTCCATTATCCTTTTGGTAATGGATTTCCTACACCCTTTTGGTGTTAGGTTTGATTTTGTTTCCGCTTCATCATCCTTTTGGTGATGGGTCTGGCATCCTTTTGGTGTCATGATTAGCGTATTTTTCCATTATCATTTTGGTAATGGATTCCCTACTCCCTTTTGGTGTTAGGTTTGATTTTGTTTATGCTTCATCATCCTTTTGGTGATGGGTCTGGCATCCTTTTGGTGTCATGATTAGCGTTTTTTCCATTATCTTTTTTGTAATGGATTCCCTACATCCTTTTGGTGTTAGGGTTGATTTTGCTTCGCTCCATTGTCCTTTTAGTAGTGGGTCCCTTACTTTCTTTTAATGTCAGAGCAGTGTGTGTGAGTGTACTATCATCCTTTTGGTGATAGGTTTGTCATCCTTTGGATGTCAAGTTTTCTCTGTTAACATCCGTTTGGTGTTAGCGACCTTTACAAGATATCCAATATTTCATTCCCAAGCAGTTTCTTTCTTTTCGGAAAAATTCAGGGTCTTCTATATCTAATCATCTTCTACCTCGAAAGAATGAATGTCGTAGCATTTCGTCTTACCAGGTTTAAGCCGATTAGATAGGGGCATCTGTCATCCCTAAATGTTCCCTTACTTTTTTTGTTAATCAAAGGCATTGGTACAAACCATCAGAGGGTTGTCAAGAAATTTTGAGGTTTCATAATTGGTAGAGGCATGAGGTAGAAGTTTGTTGAGCACCTCAGAGGTCATGGTGGAGTTGGAATGATCACCCAGTTCATCTGCACGATGCCCAAGCAAAAAGGGTGAAATTAGTGTTTCAATTTTAATCAGGATAAATCTTTTTTCGGGAGCAAGACTTGTTTCCATGGCCTTCCATGTGTCCTAAGGTGTTTGGGGATGAGAGATTGACCATCAATTTTAATCAGAAGAGCTTCAATTGATCAGTTAATTAAAAATCAAGAGATTTGGGGAAAAAGTTAACTGTAGTTTGAATTTTGATTTAAAAGGTGTTCCAATGATGGAATTATGGTCCATGAAGATCATATGGCTTAGTGAAGTCCACTCAAGAAGTTTCAAGGCCTCAGAAGATCCAGAACATCAACAACCGACTCGGTAGTCATCGATCGATCGTTTCGTTGACCAAAAAGTAAACCCTTCAACCATAAGGAATTTGACCTCAAAGTGTGAAGAATTTTTTTTCCTAATTCCATATTACACCTATCCATGAAGTTTCATGACCATTGGATCAAGGATGGAGGAGAAATCGAGAAATCGGGAATTAGGGTTTTGAAAGGGGCAAGACCATAATTTCTTAACCACACATCCAATTGAGTTGGTTCAAAACTTGTTGGAAAGGTCTTGACAAATCCTACAAAAGTATCACAGAGGTCCATGTGCAAAAAATGAGTAGATTGGGAGTTAGGATCAAAATCATTACAAGAGGGGAAAACACTTAGAAAATTTCTAAGTTTTCTGGCCTTGGAAATCATGTTTTCAGCCAACTTTGAAGGGATTTTTGACCTAGTTCCACTTGGAATCTGAAGATCATGAAAGCATGAAAGTTGTAGAGCTCCATGAGGGTTTTCCAAAAAGTACTAGAACTCCTTCATAGCCCTTATGAGTTGAGAGTTATGAATCCAGCAAGTTGGGGTCTCAACACTTGAGTGCACCATTTCCACTTTTTCACAAATTCACTTTTCAACCACTTGAACCATTCTCAGCCATTTGATCATGTTTTTATCTGATAATTAGAGAGCTTGATGAATGAAAATGCAGTAGTTGAAAGCTTGGCAAGATTGGCAAGACAAGTTGCAATATTTTAATCAAAAAGCAAGAGGAAAGAGAAACTTTTTTATAAGGTAACTTGCAGCTGCAACTCCCTATTGTCTAGCCTCACTTCAGTCACCTCATGTCCTTCATTTCACTTAAGTTTTTCCATGCATTGAGCCATGGGACTGATGAGCACAACTGCCACATGATATTGGATAGATTTTCTTCCAAAACTCCCCCAAAAGCTTGAAACTTCAAATCTGCCCCAATGCCTCTCTTGGCCTATAAATAGAGACCTCATCCCACTCTTCAAATCACACCAGAGCCCTCTAAAACCCAGGATAAAACACAGCTCTCATTCCATCTTGCCTTACTTATAAGTGAAAAAAGACAAAACCACCAAAATTGCCTTGTTGCAAGTTTCACACCAGCACCATTTCTAACCATTAAACCACCATAAAAACCATCCACACAAACTCAAAATCATTATTGGAAGGGTCATAACCTTTGTTTCCATCAAAAACACCATAAATTCAAAAGTCAACTTCTCACTCACTTAAGTTTGACTTTTATGCATAATATGGAACAACTCACTACCTAGATCGATTTCCATCACTTTGACACTTGGAACACCTTCCATTTATGTCATACTAACTGGCTAGGACCTTAAGCAGAAGTTGGAAATCCATTTGCACAAACTGTCCTAAAAAATCACTTGTTGCTTCAAAAGGAAGAAAGTTCAAAGGTTTGCATCAAAAGAGGGAGATTTGGCAGATAGCTTATTGTGGGAAGACTACAAGAGGTATGAGACCCTAAACCTCCTCATTGATGTGCATCATATGTTTGAAATTGATTTTATGCTTGTTTGAGGGTTGTAACTCATGAAAAAGTATGATTAATCTTGGCATTGACATGTGAAGTTTCTGTGCTATTTTGGTTATACTTGCTGTCAGAACTTGGTTCTCATGCTAGTTTCTGTTTGTTTGAAGTAATAACTATCATAAGGGTAATTTTTTGAGCTAGTGTTTGAAATTGTAATGCCAAACTTTATTTTTGTTTCTTTTTTAAACAAACTGTATTGATTTGTGTGGCTGAGAAAAGCTGTTAATCATGTTTATGCATACTAGCTTGTAAAGTTATTGTCTAGATCAGTTTGAATTATGTGTGTGTGTGTTTTGTCTTTGTGAAAGCATTATTGTTAGAATTCATCATGAATGCTGCTGAGATATGATATATTGGTACTTACTGTCCTGATTTGTTTTGAGGTTGGTTAATCTTTTGTGCTGTCAAACTTTATTTGTTTCTAGATTCCATGTATTTCCAAGTTTATGTCATGACTACTGGATGAAATTGACTTAGATTGCTAGGTTGTTGATTAAACCAAGTTAAATGTTGATAAAATCCCTGCATAATGCATCTTTGTTGCTGCTTGCAAATGACTTAAAATTGTGAACCATATACCAAGATGTGGATTAAATCTGTTTGCTATGGTAAAGATTGATTGTTGGCTTTCTATATGAACTTGTTGTCTAGATTGATTGAAATGGTTTGTCAACCTAAAATTATGATCAGAATTCCATTTAGTCTGTTAGAGTACATATACGTTAGATCTTTGGCTTAGTTGTCTAGTTGAGTTATTTTGGGTTTGTAAGTTTCTGCTTAGGTTGTTGATGCTGTCAAATTCATTTTTAAGATATGTCTTATTATGGAAAAATATTGCTGCTAACTAATCATGTTTGCTTTTGAAAGACATTTCCCTGTGCTTACTGTCCAATTTCTGCCTTGAGGTTGTCAACCTCTATTCCCATCTGGATTTCAGTGAGCCTCATGTCTTGTTGTTGCATTATTTTGTATTGGAGTACAAATCTGTTGGCATTTTAGATGATGCCATTATGCATGATAATGATATCACACATTCTGTTTTGAAGCAAAGAACTTGTTTTCACTAAACTTGCAACTTGATAATCACATTTTGACTCATTGAGAGAATGCGCTTTTCTCTTGGAGCATAACCATAAGTGAGACATTTAGAACATGTGCAAATTTGTTTTGAATTGGATTGCAACTATTTCATTCCATAATTTCCAAAATGCATCTCAAACTATTTTGGCAAGGGTCCCCCTTGCAAGTCATGAATATTGGTTGCTACTCATGTGTCATATATTGATTCAATAAGGATTTGAACTTTTCTCTTGGAGCATAATCATGAGTAACATGTTTAAAGCATGTGCAGACCTTTTAAGTGATTTAGAAGCCTGAGCCTGCACTGTCTGATTGGAGTAGGTTATCAGGTTGAAACATCATGTATGTTCCCTAAAGGCATCTTTGTTGTTAGACCCTCTATGCATTACAGTTTTGCATTTTTTATTTGAAAAAGCCAAGTTTCTGTCAAGCTTTGGGAATCCTATGATGTTTTGCAATTCAACCTACACTTTAACCCCTTATATCATTGAGTGTCCATTTCAATGTGTATGTGTTAAGTTCATGTCTTAACTGCTGCCAGATTTGGTGGAAAGGACTGTCATAGGCCTGTTTTGGATTTTCTTTAAAATTTCAAACCTTGTTGACATACTAAAACTGCTGGCTGTAGTTCTATTGGGGGGTTTACCAATTGAGACTCAGTTTTGCTTTTGATCTTTTAAGAATTCACTTAGAACCAACTCATATCTTGGCTGAATTGTGAGATTTCTGCTTCTGCTGTTGTAAGGCCAATAATGTTTAGATTAATGTATTGACATGCTGCCAGCCTTTGGTCTGAGGTTTTAATTAACCTCTGCTGTCATTAGGTTTCAAGATTACAAATGTGTTGAGTATGCCTTGACCATGTCTGGTTTAATACTTTCAATTCATCCTGGAATCTGCTCTGATTGGTCTGTTAATCTCATGAGCCATTGTTTTGAATACTTGTGTCAACATGCTATTGTTTTTCTGTTGTAAACCTCAATTGCCATGGCTTGGCAGCCCCCTAGATTTCAAATCTTTTAAACTGACGGTGTGTTTTGGAAGTTCATTGGCCATGTGATTCAATGCTTGTGTCAAGATCCTGTTAAGGATCAGCTGTCATGGTTTGACAGCGTCAATCTAGTTACCAAGATTTTCTGTTAATCTTTGTGTTTCTTTACTGTCAACTCAGTATCTTGAGGGTGGGTTAATTTCTGTTGGCATGTGAAACTTCATTACTCAACTACTATGTTTTGTGTATTGAGAGCATTGACTTGTGGCATTTTGATTGAAATTTGGTTGTTACCTTTATGCATTGATTTAACCTTGTAATAGTACTGCATCATTAGTTTACTAGGTTGACAGTTGGATTATCACATTGTGGTCTATGACAGAAACCCATTTATCTTCCTAAAATTATCCATGAGGATTGTGTTTACAACTTACACAACCCTTTGTTTGATCTTGAGGAATTTGTTTTGAGCATCTGGTGTTGTTCATAGGCAACTCATACTCATTAATGCAACTCATATACCAATTTTATGTTCTAATTCCTTTTGATTGTTTCTTGCTGTTGTAACTCATTCTATATTGAATTTGAAATGTGTTCAGACCCTCATTTGTTCTTAATCCCACCTGCTGTGATCAATTGAACTTAAAATGCATCTCAAAACTCTCATTTGCATGTTCTATCGAGTTTTATTGTGTGTGCATCATTTGTAATTTTGGTTGGTACCATTGTGATCCTTGTGAAAAATCAAGCAAGTTAGGCTTTTGTTTCACTGAATTTGGTTGAGATTTGATTAAGTTATGGCGAAATCGTATTTTGGATTTTTGCCTTGAGTCTAGCCTAGCCCAGCCCAGAAATTTGCGCGTGTTTAGGTATTTATTCATATGGGGTGGCGTTATACAATGGATGTATCGCCACCCCAGTGGTTACTAACTTGCCTTGCCATGCCTTGAATTTGTGTTCGAGCCCCGGTGGGGGCATTTTTATGTTTTATTTTATTATTTTCTTTGTTTTGTTATTTTTCTTTCTTTCTCCACCCATTATCACCTGCGCATGTTTGGTTGAGTTGGTGAGGTTTCAGTTTGTGAACCATGATGTCATAGGTTCACCCATGGTAAGGCTCTTTTTCCTTTTTTAGCATTTTTGTTATTTATTCATTTTCTCTTTTCTCATTTCTTTTATTTATTTTTAAAATAACTTTAAATACCATAAAATTCCAAAAACTCTTTATTTATTTGTTTTTTATATTTTAATGAGCCATTTTATTTTCTATTATTTTAATTCTCATTTCATTTATTTTTTTGTTATTTTGGGCTTTTTAGCCCATTTTAAAACTATTCAATGAAGAAAAACAAATATCTCCTTGTATTGAATTAAAAAGAGAAGATTAAGTGTAGACTTCTTCCTCTCCGAGTGCTGGGATGTTCACTGTAGTGTGGGTGGTTTCGACACTTGTCATTCAATACGAAGACGCTTGTACGTTTTCAATCCCTTTTCTCCTAAAAAACTCGGCCCCGTACCAATTGTATTTTCAAAACACTTCCATAAAACAATAATATCTCTTTGTATTGAATTAAAAGAGAGGATTAAGTGTAGACTTCTTCCTCTTCGAGTGTTGGGATGCTCATTGTAGTGTGGGTGGTCTCGATACTCGTCTTTCAATATGAAGATGCGACTTTATCCATCACCTATCTCTTTCTACCACCTCATTTCCCAACTTCCTTCCGCAACCTTTCTCACCTAAAACCTCGGTCCCGTACCGAGTGCTTTTTCAAACTCTTTTATTAACAAAACTTGAATGGTCATGGAGTGGTTAGGCGTAGGCCTTCTCCTATCCCGAGTGCTTGACGTTTACCCTAGGGTTCTCTGTCGCAAAAGCACTTACCATTCAAAATAAAAAACATCTTTAATAAGAGAATTAAGTTCTCTTTGTATTGAATTAAAGAGAGAGGATTGAGTGTAGTCTTCTTCCTCTCCGAGCGTCAGGATACTCACTGTATGTGTGTGGTCTTGATACTCGTCTTTCAATACAAAGACGCTACGTTCTCCACACCTTTCATAACAAAAACTTTGAGATAAAGAATTGGGTACTACCCGCAAGGGGTTACTATATGAGGATCTACCTCACCCCTAAAAAACAATCTCACAAATCAAATGTGACATCTTGCCTCGCATGGCGAAAACTTAATCATTTCAAAAAGGATATGATACGTCAGTTCTATCGCAAACAGGTAACGCTTAAGTCTCCTCACATGCAAGCCGCAAAACACCTAAAATGCTAGAACGCGCATGACAACATCATCCATAAAAACATTAACAAACCGTAGGCCGAACTACGGCTGCTCTGATTCTTTACTTCGTTTAAGTAAAGATACGTAGGCACAAGGGCCACAATCCTTGTCGAGCACATTCCCCCCTATATATGTAGTTCCCCGAACTATGTCGACTATGACTTTGTCATACCTTTTGAGAATACGTAGGCCTAGGACCGCGAAGTCCTACCGAGTCTGTTCTTTCTCCCTCTTTCCTCCTAATCTCTATTTCTAACCCTTTTCTCTTTACCCCTAGGAACACTCTTTTATAGCATAATATTTAAGCAAATATAATCACACATCGACAAACAAATGGTTCCCATCGAGTACGATGGATGCGATGGGTGCTAATACCTTCCCTTTGCATAACTGGCTTCTGAACCTGTTCATGGTTGCGAGACCATCTTATCCGTTTCTTTCTTAAGGTTTTCTCGATATTTTCCTTTCCCCTCATGGGATAGATAAGTTTGGTGGAGACTCTTCTATCTATCTTTTTCGCCTCTCCGTCGTTGCACGGTGCATTTTTCGAGTAGCTACAACTGCAGAATAATCTGCAGGTTATGTGCCCAACTGATCTGATCAGTTGAGGGGGAGAACACCAGAGTGTTACTAAAAGAGATGTGGCATCTGTAGTGATAACTACCAGATGATTAACAGAGTGAGTCATAATAGTGAGAGCTAACTATGAGGACTCGGAGTGGCTTGAGCTAGGAACTAGCTGTGTGACAGGACACATCATAAGTCTTCTGCTGTGTGTAAACTCTGATATGTTAACAGGTTGTTTTAGCCAAAAATTTGCCAAAGGGGGAGTTTGTGAGTGCTCTTGATTGGCTGCATTTTGTGGCAAAACTTTAGTGTGTGCTTGTATGTCATACTAAATGTTAGGACATACTTAATAATGTATGTGCAGGGTAAGTTAACTATAAGCTAACTTAGTTAAGCTGAATGTCATACAGAATTTCATAACATTGAATGTATGACATCCAGCGGGCAAGGTTGTTTTTCTGGTATCTATAAAATAGGAAACAGAATAAATGCTCAAGCTGGATATCAGGAGACTTTCTAGAAGCCCTAGGCAAACTAGAAGATCCCTGAATTAAGTGGCAAGTGTGCAAATCTTTGAGAATAGGTTTTGATATGGATAAAACCTAATTAATGCACCAAGGCCCAAGGACTGACAGCTACTATAAAGATTAGAAGATGCAATCCTGAACAGCAGCTCTGGAGAACAGAAGAAGATAAAGTGAAAATTAGAGAGTCCTTAGAAGTGAAGAATGCTAGTCTTCACGTGTGAATTCTGTTGCACCCCAAAATTTTCCCAACATTTCTTTACCTAGCTTATGTTTCATTTCATTCACATTAGCATTATCATTTGCATTTCATTGACATGTGTGCAGGAGATCAAGAGGTATGATTACCAATAAAGAGCTACACAAGACCTTGAAGCTAGCTAAGAAGCTTATTCAAGTGTTCAAGGGTTGATATCCTTGTCAGAGAAGTTAAGAGATTCTCAGAGAGAGTGGTTGAAACCAGGAGTGTGTGTCTCCTAACTTGAGAGTTATGGGGAAGACCATCAGATGATTCTGAAGCCATGAAGTTAGACTTGAGGTCTTGAGAGATCTCATGAGAAGTGTTGAAGGTCACTTTGAAGCCTAGACAGGTCATTATGCAAGATTAAGAAGACTCAGCCATGAGTGGTGTAATTAGGGTTTGACTGGGTCCACCCTAGGTCAACTGATGATTTAAACAAGGTTGAGACCTAATTCAAAGGCCATGTGATCATGGATTGATACATTGAGATGTTATAAGGATTATTCCAAGGTCAACTCATCATGATTGAAGAGTTTGAGAAGTTTCAAGCTAGGGTTTCTAAGGCTTGATAGTGTAAAATCCCCTAGTTTAACCCCTATCTTCAAGGCAATTTAGCTCAAGATGTGATTTTCATATCATATTTCCCCTAACATGAATGTTGTAGAGCTTGATCTTAGCTTTAATTTGAGTGCTATAAGTCCTTGATAGGATTTGTAGAACTCAAGTTATGACTTTGACAAGTTACAGGTCATCTGAGGTCTGTGGATTTGGGAGCTTGAAAGTTACCCAACTTGCATGAAACCTTTGCCTGAGAAGGATGATTCCTATGGACTTTTGGTCAACATGAATGTTGTTCCTTATCCTCTTATCTTTCTAGAGAGTACTATAAGTCCTTGATAGGATTTGTAGAACTCAAGTTATGGCTTTTACAAGTCAAGGGTATTTTGGTCATTTGGAGATTACAAGTCATTTCAATCATAAGGCCATAACTCCTATTTCCAAGCCTCAAATGGGAAAATGTTCAACATGAAACTTGTTCAAAATGATGTTTTAAGGCTATTAAAGAAGTCATGAGATGTTGTAAGTGCTTGTAGCTCAAAGTTGCAAAAATGACCTAAAATAAGGGTATAAGTTAAATAAACCAAAGTTGGAAATTGATATTTCTGATCTACACATCCAAACCAAGGCATGTAATATATCATTTTGACTCTAAAAAGCATTTTAAGAACATTGGTTTAGCCACATTTTTGAGTTGAGGTGTAATTTGAGGACTTGCTTTGAAAAGTAGTTACTTACATCTTAAGTAACATTTGCAAAACACATGAGAGATCAATGCACAAGCTTCCAAGGCATTGTAACACATCTAATATCTCATTTGGAGAGATTTTGGGATCATAACAAGCTGCTGCAACAAGTGAAACCAGAATTGGGGTGAGTATGGCATGGGATGGTATTTTTGATGACATGAGAAATTCAACATCTCCTTGGATGATTCCAGAAGATTCTAGAGAGGTCCAACATCATCTATATATTGATTAGAAGGGGTTCAAGTGCAAAGTTGGTGAGAATTGAGGGAGAGAAGAGAGTTTGCAACTTCACATTGTTCATTGCAACTTGAATTCTGTTTCAGCATTCCACACCATTTTGATCTTTTCTTTTGATCCTAACAACTTTCTTGAATGTGTGTGAGTGTTTCCATAGCAAATCCTAAGCAAATCCACGGCTGAATCGTGTATGAGCAATTGAATTTCAGCACCTGCAAGTCACTATCGGGTTTGGAGTTCCAAGCATTTGCACTCAATTCTCTTGCATACAGAAGCAAGAACTTGGTACATTGAATGATTTTGGAGCAGTAGAAGAGTTGAATTGAAGAATTGCTACATCTGTTATTCAAGAATTCACAGGTTTGAATCTTTCATCCCTCACCTTAATTTAAGAAGAATTACCTCAGTTTGTTAGGTTAGATTGATAGTATGTGGTTAGGAGATCGTTTCTGGAAACTTAGAGAGGATTTGGTGATGATCAATGAGATGACACAATTTCTGTTTGGATCAAGAACATGTTGGATATTGAGAGATAATGTGAGTATTATAGCAAGAACTGATCAAGGTAATGTGGTGAACATTTTAGACCAAACAATTTGAAGAATGATGATGCTTGAGGATTGAGTGATTTCTGTTTCTTTGATCGTGTTTTGAGTTTGAATGAGTTTCAAGAGATTCTGAGGCTAGGGTTAGATTCAGCGTTCAATTTAGAGTGATTTAGTGATTTAGATCTTGAATTTTGATGGAGATTTGGTGAGATGCGAATGTGATGAAGATGAGCATGAGAGCTCTGTTTCAATGGAGGTCCTTCCCTCCAGAATTGTTCAAATGAAGGTGATGATGTTAGCACCCTTGGATTAACGAGACTCTTTGACCCCAAACAAGATCTCACGACCCAACTTTGTCCTCAGATTGTGAAGGGTTCAGAAACATTGAAACACACCGTTTCATTTAAACGGTGGCATTGGGCTTAAGTCTGAAACAACTATCCACACCCCCCAGCGAGCCCAATCCATGAATTGAACTGATTGTGTTTACTATCTGCACCGTGTGTTTATCTTTTTCTTTTGATTTTCTTTAATTTCTTCATTTTATTCATGGTTCATGATTAAATCATATAAAATTGAAAAATGATCCAATTAACCCCATTCTTTTTGCATTATATTCATGATTGAATATAGTATTGTTTAGATCAAAAATATTTTTATTTCATGCATTTTCTGAATTTATGGGAATTTTCATATTTTAATTGACATTAAAATGGTTATGTTTGATACTTGATTTTGTGGAATTTTGTGTGATCATGTGATGATGATTTTGATCCTGATTTTTTGTGATTTGTTAGCATAGATATGCATGCTCCCCATAGAATTTTCTCACATTTTTGTGATGAACATAGGTGGTATTTTAGGTTGAAACCTTTAGAAGCTCCATTTTTAGGGTTTTTGGTTGATACCTTTGGGGTTAGGACTTAATTTTAGGACTTGATAGATGATTTAGTCCCTGGTTTTTGTATGAGGCATTCTTAATTGAATTAGGATCCATTAGGAATTTTTGTAGAAATTTATAAGATAGTTTGCTATTTTTGATTGATTTTAGTTTAGGTGCTAGTTTTAGATGATTCTAAGGCACTAACTCAACTAGATTAACATCTTTAGTTCCCTTAGATTAGGGTTGTGCTTTGCTTGTTCCTGGGTGATGATGAAGACAAGTTGAAGATGCATTGGATTGCTTGAAGAGGCTTGGATTTGAAGATCTTCCCTTCTTATGGTGTAGTTTTGATTAGGTTAAGATTAGGGTTTTGTAGGCAGAGCTTCTAGATAGTTCTCTTCCTTCATAAACATGGAATATGTTGATCAATTCCATTCTTCCCTATGATGTAAGGTCCCTTGTAAAGGCCTCATACCTCCTTTGGTAGGATGTCTGGTTCTTTGCAAATTTGTAGAACCTTTGAGGGTCCCTTTCTCTGATGACAGGATGCTTAGTGGTGACCTTTGGTCTTCACTCTGCTACCAGCCATCCCAACTTTGCTCTTGATAGATGCATCTTTCTCCCTTGATTAGAGGATAGAGTTCCTTACTTGAAGAAGATTGAAGAATGAAGTTGATACTTCCTGGTGATTGAAGATTACTCTGAGAAGCTGAAGCTTGTAGATGAAGAGGAGCTAGCTGATGCGGGTGAAGAGAAGAGAGCTGAAGCTTGAAGATTAAGTTGATACTTATGAAGAAGATCCAATTGAGATTGAGTGAAGAGCTGAGGCTTGAGGAATAAAGGATAAGTTGACACTTATGTTGATGCATTGAGGGCCTGAAGGAATCAAGTTGATACTTGCAGTTAGGAGTGAAGCTTGAAGGTGGAATTGACTGAAGAGCTGAAGCTTGGAGAAGAGAGAACAAGTTGATACTTATGTTTGATGGGTTGAAACCTTGGAGAATCAAGTTGATACTTGCCATGGAAGATGGTAGCCCTGAAGAGCTGCTGAAGATTGATGACTGGACTGCTGTTAAGTTGGTTTAGTTGCAGAAGCTGTTGATCTGCTTTCTTTCTTGTCTGTTTTCTTTTCTGTATTGATGTGCCTTGTTTGACTTGCTTGATGCATTAGAATAAGTTCATATCTAGACTGACTGTAAGCTAGGAGCATGATTGAACTAGAGGTTGAGTTGCTCCCTCCGCTTGTATTGTTACTGTATGGCTTTGCTTGCGGGTATTCAGTAGAGCCCTGCTCCCTTGCCCATGTGGTTTGTGTGTGCTTGATAGCATGTTACTTCTTCTGTATGATTGCAGTTGTTATTGTATTTTTCTTGATAGCTTGTTATATCTTTTGTATGATTGCAGTTATTCATATCTGGCTTGAGGTTGAGATGAGCTTGTAGAGGCTGATGCCCCACACACATTTCCTCCCTCACTTGCATTGCATGCATTTTACTGTATATCTGTTTACTGTTTAAGCTGATGCTTTATCTGTTTATCATTGACATGATCCCCTAGGAATCTCACTTCCTTTGATGAGGAAGTGATGATTAGAACTTTAGGTTGAAACCTATGCATGATAACTTCTAGGAGTTCCCTGTTTCAAACCTTAACCATAGGATGAATCCTTGGCATGACAACATTAGGACTTGATAGTCTTCCCCTTAGTTGAACCTGTTCGTTCTCTCTTCTCATCTCAAAACAAATCAAAATACAGTAATAAAGGTTAACTGACGTCGTACGTTACGAGCCTTAAGCTATCTGAGAAAGGGTTGTTGGAGAGCTTCTTTTCAACAGCTTGGATGTTTAGTATGGTGCCCTTTGGGTGACATGCGACGCATTCACTCTCAGGTCATAGTCTCTAGTGCGATACTATTTGCAAACACAATAAAAAACAGTTCTTTCGTAAAAGACAGAAAATAAACTTCAAACCTTTTTGCCCCGTGGGCCCGTAATTCAAAGGAAGCTTTTCTGAAGAAAAGAGTGTCGTTAACTCCCAGTTCTACCGCAAACGGTAACGCCTAAGCCTCCAAGGGTCGAGCTGCGTACACCAAACTGCTGGAACTGTTTGTTAACCATACTCGATAAAACAGATGAATCTGAACCCCCGTAATCCATATTATCCCGAACTACGTAAGCTCTGATCTCTCATACCTGTTGAGAGTACGTAGGCACAATACTGATGCATTGGCGAGCCACCTTCCCCATAACCCGTAGTAGGGCGAACTACGTTGACTCTGATTTCTCATTCTCTGATGAGAATACGTAGGCATAAAGCGCGACGCTTTGCCGAGTCATTTTCTTTTCTTTTTTAAGCCAACCTTGATAGGTAGATAGATAAAACCAACTCGTCCAGTAAACACAACAAGCGTGGATCCCATCGAGTACGATGGACGTGAGGGGTGCTAATACCTTCCCCTTGCGTAACCGACTCCCGAACCCAGATAATGGTTGCGATGACCTTGTCTTATACCTCTTCGTCAGGTTTTTCCGATCGTTTCCTTTCCCGTTCCGAGGGATAAATAACGAAAGGTGGCGACTCTTCTGTTTTGCCAGCATCTTATTTTCGCGGAAGCGACAGCTGGCGACTCTGCTGGGGACTTGATAGTTTCCTGGGATCCAACGTCCCGTATGTCGACGCCCCCTGCGAGAGTCAATCCTAACGCTTGTATGATTACTTGTTGGGTTGTGTTTATTTATCGCATTTTTATTTCCCGCACGTTATTTTCAGTATGATATGATTATCTGTGCTGTTGTGGGAGGGGCATTCTGATGAGTGAGAAGCCAGACCCAGGCTTGTGTGAACCTAGCATTAGTTGTGGAAATTAGTGGGCGCGTGCTTGCTTGGCAGGCACTAGTGTCTCATGAAATCCACGCTCAGACGAGGTTCTCCCGATTGACTTCTTTTTCAAACCTTTGGGTTGAGGGGGTTGTTGGTTTGGAGGATTGTCGACTCTGGGGACCGATCATTTGGGATTCACCCGAGTGAGGCCGCTTCATGAGCTGGTGATGCCACACCTTCTGGGTATCGTATCACCCCTCGTGAATGTCTATGACGCTGATGACCGCATAAGATGCCGAACTTGAGTCAGTTTAGGTCCATACCTGTGAGCAGGGTTGGGTTTGTTGCAGGAAACCCTAACCTTCAGACTACCTGGTTTTCTTGATAGTGAATCAGTTTTGTTGGGATCTGAGGATCTCATCTGCAGATGTATGTTTGTTCTTGACAGAGCAGAGTTTTGGTCCTGTATCAGAGGTCCTTATTATCAGATGTGTGTTTGTTCTTGACAGAGCATAGTTTTGGTCCTGTATCAGAGGTCCTGTATCAGACGTTTGTTCTTGACAGAGCAGATTTATGGTCCTATGTGTGTGTGTTCTTGACAGAGCAGATTTGTGGTCCGATACCGGGGTTTTCTTATTATCAGATATAGTGGTTGTTCTTGACAGAGCAGCATCATGGTTTCGTTGATACAGAATCTCCACAACACAGTTGCCTTGATCTCCTGCTGCATGATTGCATTTTACATTGCTTTGCATACCCATTTGCATTTCATTAACATGTGTCTGTGTTGCAGGTACCGTTTCCTCCGACTCAGGATTTCCGGCCTTCTGTTGTATTGTTATGGGTTCTCTGAGGAAGATCGTGGCTTACAAGCTCCCTGCCCCTGATGTTGTTCAGCTGAATGGTTTGATTGCTTTAGCAGATGATTCTGTGAGAGATGAGTTCAGAAAATCTTACGGCAAATTGCTCAGTTTGGTTCGTAAACCTTCTGCGTTTGAGTTGAATGGGTTGCACGCCTTGCTGCAGTTCTACGATCCTCCATTGAGATGCTTTACTTTCCAGGACTTCGTTCTCGCACCCACACTAGAGGAGTATGTTGATTTGTTAGGTGTGCCTATCAAGAGTCAGATGCCCTTTGTTCATATGGATGCTGAGCCTAATCTGGCTAGTCTAGCTCCTTTACTTCATTTGGATGCCTCTGAGTTGGTATTGTCTAGTTGGAACAAGGTTCCCGGTTTCTCCTTGCAGTTCTTAGTGGGAAAGGCTCAGCAGTGCGCCAAAGACGGATGTTGGGTCGTGTTCAACGCCATCCTCGCTCTGTGCATATATGGCATCATTCTGTTCCCTAATATGCCCGACTTTGTAGACTTCGACGCTTTTCACATCTTTGCTTCAGGGAATCCAGTCCCTACCTTGATAGGAGATGTCTACCATTCCATCCACTACAAAAACGAGAACAGAAGGGGTAAGAATGTCTCGTGTTGTGTGCCCTTGCTTTATAAATGGTTTGATAGTCATCTACCCGATAGGGGTCCCTTTGCTTCGTCTGCAGCCACGACTGAGTGGTCCGAGCGTTTGATGAGTCTATCAGCGGAGGATATTGACTGGTTTGACAGAGATAGGTTGGGTACCGAGATTATCTTCAGCTGCAGCGGGTTTCCGAACGTAGCTTTGATAGGCAGGAAGGGCTGTATAAACTATAATCCATCTCTGCTGGTCCGACAGTTTTCTTATGCTTTGAGAGCTCCGCCGAAGGATGAAGAGGTGCAGGAATCTATGTACCTCACTGGTCTTCTAGAGGGGGATATGTTATCTAAGCTTCAGCGTGCTTGGAATGGTATCAGTAAGAGGGGAAAACCATTGCTGGGGAAAAGCAATAGCCAAGCCTACGCTCCATATGTGACTTGGATCAGAGCAAGAGCAGATGCTATAGGGATGTCGTTTCCTCCTACCAAGCCAGAAAGCCCTCCAGTGATTGAAGAGCCTACCACCATGCCTATCCAGCAGCATAATCAGGTGTTAGCTGAAAGAGATGAGCTAAAGAAGGCAAATGAAGAACTGGAGAAAGAATTGGTTCAACTCAGAAGCGAGAGAAACGAAGCCGTTCATTCCTTCAAGAGGCAAACAGAGATGGTGAACCAGTTGGGGACAGATCTGACTAAGCAGATAGTTGAGCGTGAGCGCATGGGTCGAGACTTCAAAGCTGTCAACGATGTACTGGCCACGAAAAAGCAACACTTAGATGAAGCGTATCGGAGGATATCCAAGTTTAACCAGAACTGGAAGGCCTCCCTAGCCAACAGGAAAGAGCAGGAGGATAAGCTGATACAACAGATCTCCAAGCTGAAAGCCCAGGTGAAGGCTAGTGAGAAAAGGTTTGGTGAAGAAACCGCTCGCCGATATGCCGCTGAAGGCCAGCTCAACAAAGCTCTTGCTAACTTGAAGGAGCACAAACTGACGTTTGAGTCCAAGAAGCGGAAGTTAGAAGATTGTTTCGGCGAAGGAGCATGGGAAGATTCGGTCGAAGGTCTTCAACACACCATTATGCAGAGAGAGTTACTCGTCGAAGGGTTACTCACTCGGCCTGATCATCCAGAAACGAGGAATTTGTTAGAAGAGTTTCGCGCCCGTGGCCGTACTTGACTATATTTGTAATCCTTTTGTGTTGATCATTGTTGGATGCTGACCATCACCAGGCTTATTGGCTGAGGTCATGCTATTGATTCGTCTTGTACTCACTGACGTTGTGTACTGCCTTAATGGGCTTTCTTTATATATGAGATGTTATTTCCGTGACCGGGCTCGAACTTCTTATTATCAGCACTGGCACTCAGGCACTAGGATCGGGGGAAACCTCCCTAACACACAGAAACATGTTTGCATTTGCATGAAGCATCTGCATGACGAGCACTTTGTCGTTTTTCCTAACCCTTTTAAATTTTTCAGAGTTGTTTCAGGTTGTTCCAGGATTGATCAGAGACCAATCCACCGCTATCCGACCAGAGCAAATCAAACCAGAATCATGGAGCAAGTGCAGACTGATGTTCAGGAACTCCGCGAAAGAATGGATCGCTTCATGGAGCTCATGCAAGCGGTCGCCAACGGCCAGGATCAGCTCAGAACCTTGGTTCAGCCTCTGACTTCAAGGGTCGACAGTAATGGTGTACTCCATGGTGGGACTGTGCCCACCCCTCCACCAGTTGAAACTCCTCAGAATGGCGTCCCCGTGATCGGGGGGAATGGCAGTGCCAACGGCCATGTGATAGCTAACATGGGACTCAATGGTAATACGACGGACGTCGATAATGGGAATTTGGAAGCTAACATCAATGTTGGGCTGGGCAACGACAATGCAGGTGTTGGAAATCTGTTTGGGCCTCAGCCGTGGTAAGAAGATCGTCAAGACGATGTGTTCTCTCAGAGAGGTGCCGAAGGTGAGCTGACTACTGAAGCACGTCTAAGGTTCAAGGCACTCGAGGATAAGATGAGAAATATCCAGAACCAGGACACCCTGGGCGATGATATGTCCAAGTTGGGACTGATTGCTGATTTCAAGGTGCCTCTCAAGTTCAAGGTACCTGACTTTGAAAAGTACAAGGGAACCACTTGCCCTCGCGTCCACCTGAGATCATATTACCGGAAAATGTCCGCTCATTCTGAGGACGAGAAGTTGCTGATGCACTTCTTTCAAGACAGTCTGTCCGGGCCATCCCTCGAATGGTACATGAGTCTGGAGCCTACCAGTGTATGCACGTGGAAGGACCTTGCTGAAGCATTCGTGCACCACTACCAATATAACAGTGACTTGGCCCCGAACTGAGTCCAACTGCAGAATCTGTCGCAAAGGAACAACGAAGGGTTCAAGGAATACGCCCAGCGATGGCGTGAATTGGCAGCCAGGGTTCATCCGCCGATGGTTGAAAGTGAGCTTGTGCAAATGTTCGTAGCCACCCTCCTGGGGGTTTATTATGAGAAATTGGTCAGCGGTATGTCTGGAACCTTCTCAGATCTCATTATCACGGGTGAGCACATCGAAAATGGGATCAAACTGGGGAAAATTCAAGGTGATTTGTCCTCAGCTGGAGGAGGCAAGAAACCTTATGGTGGCAAAAGACGGGAAGGAGAAACAAGCGCCGTGACCAACGCTCGAAGGAAGGGTAAAGGCCCTCACCAATAGGTGGCCAGCATAACTATCCCAGCAGTTCAGCAGCTACAGCAGCAGCCGAATCAACAAGGGTACAAAAAGTATTAGAACCGGGCACCTCTGTCGAGCCGTCACCTCGAGACTCCCCCCATGTCCTATGCTCAGCTGTTACAGATTTTGCTTCAACTACAGTTGATCCAGAAGAGAACCCTGGCTCCCTTGACAGGGGCACCTCCGCCAGGTTATGACGCGAATGCAACTTGTGAGTTTCACACAGGGGCACCAGGCCACACGATAGAGAATTGCAAAGCCTTCAAACACAAGGTGCAGGACATGGTGGACGCTAAGATCATCAACTTCTCAGATAATGTGCCAAACGTCACGAAGAACCCTATGCCGAATCATAGGGGATGTGGAGTAAATGCCATTATTGAAGACGAGAGCTTGGATTTGTTGACTGACGTCAGAGATCTGAAGACACCACTTAGCTTCGTTAAAGCCAAGCTGATGAAAAGAGGTTACTTCCCGGGTTGTGGAGAACAGTGTATGGGCTGTGCGACTAGTCCTGATGGATGTGAACAGTTGGTAGAGGGGATTCAAAGTCTGATGACCGAAGGACTCCTGCAGTTTAGCCGAAGGGCCGAAAGCGGATCGGGAGAGGTAATGCTGAAGCAAGATGATGAAGTTGCCACCATCACCATCCCTCGCCGGACGATAACTATTTCTGCACCTAGACCGCCCACGATCACCATCACCAAAGCTGGGCCGATACCGTTTGAAAGCACTAATGATGTCCCATGGCACTATGGGGCAGAGGTCTACTGCAACGGACAGAAGTTGGAACTAGAACCGTTTGGGTCGTCTGTGGAGAACCTAGCGGGCGTTAGCGGAATTACTCGCAGCAGGAGAGTGTTTGCACCACCTGAGGTCGTGGCGGACAAAGCGGACAGAGCTGATGCAACTGATAAAGGTAAAAGTAAAGTCGTTGAAGAGATCCCTTGCGGGGTAGAAAAAGACTTACTCGTTAAAGACGCCGAGGAATTTATGAGGTTGATTAAAAAGAGTGACTACAAGATCGTGGATCATCTCCATCAGACACCCTCGAGGATTTCCATCCTGAATCTGTTGCTGTGTTCTGAGGCACACCGCAACGCGCTGCTGAAGGTGTTGAACGCCACATATGTACCGCAGGAAATATCGGTAAAACAGTTGGAAGAGGTCGTAGCCCACGTGAATGCTGGAAATGGGTTAGGGTTCACTGGCCTGGAGCTGACGCCGAAAGGGAGGAACCACAACAGTGCCCTGCACATCTCGATAGAGTGTAGGGGAACGATTATGTCTCACGTGTTGGTCGACACAGGGTCATCGCTCAATGTTCTTCCGAAGAAGGCATTGATGAAGTTGGATACTCGTGGAGTGATTTGCACACCCAGTGATCTGGTTGTGAAAGCATTCGATGGAACCAAACGCCATGTTTTCGGGGAGGTGACGTTGCCGATCCAAGTTGGGCCGGAAACGTTCGACGCGATCTTTTACATTATGGACATCATGCCTGCCTACAGCTGTCTCTTGGGCCGGCCATGGATCCATTCGGCGGGTGCCGTGACCTCCACGTTGCACCAGAAACTCAAGTACGCTGTCGGAGGTAGCATCGTGACCGTATGTGGCGAGGAAGACATAATGGTGAGCCATTTGTCGTCCTTCAAGTATGTTGAGATGGATGGGGAAATCCACGAAACCATATGCCAAGCGTTCGAAGCTATTAAAGTCAAGAACGTAGCTCCTGCGATCACTGGGAAGCCAGAGATGACTCTCTCCTCCTTCAAGGAAGCCCAGGCCGTTGTTCAAGCCGGATCTACCCCAGGCTGGGGGCGAATTTTGGAGATACCTAACAAGCAAGACAAGTTTGGGTTGAGATATTCTCCTGCGGCTGAAGCCTCCTCTTCTAGCAGTGCGTCGCGAGGTAAAGGGCCAATCCAGTTTACCAGTGGCGGGGTGATATTTGAAAGCGTCAACACAGTGTCTGAAGACAGCGGAGATAGCGACTGTGACTTAGACTCTTGGATCCAGCCAAGCAAGCCAGGCGAGAGCCTCAACAACTGGTTCATCAAGGATATCATCCAGATGACAAACGAAGAGTAATGATTTACTTTTTCCAATCATTGTACGACCCTATGTCCTACCCGGGGCATAGTGGTTTTATTGTCAGGGCCTTGTTTAATTATGTACATGCATTTTATCAATAAATCAAAAGGCGTTTTCTTCGCATTCAAATGTTGTGATCTCTGTTATTCCTGTTTTATATTTGTTTTGAAAAACAATAAAATGGCAATGGGGTTTGTGCTAACCTGCATATCCTTATTTTAAGCTTAACCCTTGTTATTGCAGGATCCACATAACAAATGACATCGACCCTGGACCTTCTACGACTCACTTCGACTTCGATTTCCCGATCTATCAAGCCAAAGAAGAGATTGATGAAGACGAAGACCTTCCCGAAGAGTTGGCCCGCTTGTTGAAACAAGAAGAAAAAGTTATTCTGCCTCATGAGGAAGAGATTGAGATCGTGAATCTGGGTTCTGAAGAACTAGTCAGGAATGTCAGGATAGGGGCTGCGTTGCAGTGTGATGTCAAGCAGAGATTGGTTGAGATGCTAAGAGAGTATAGTGACGTCTTTGCTTGGTCATACGAGGATATGCCCGGACTCGACACTGACATCGTGGTCCACCACTTGCCGCTGCGAGAAGATTGTCCTCCCGTCAAGCAGAAGCTTAGAAGGACGCGACCAGATATGGCCGTTAAGATCAAAGAAGAAGTGCAGAAACAGCTTGATGTTGGCTTCTTAGCGATCACTACTTACCATCCGTGGGTCGCCAACATAGTGCCTGTACCGAAGAAGGACGGTAAGGTACGAATGTGCGTCGATTATCGGGACCTGAACAGGGCGAGCCCTAAAGATGATTTCCCGCTGCCTCATATTGATGTGTTGGTCGACAATACAGCTCAGTTCTCCGTATTTTCGTTCATGGATGGCTTCTCCGGTTACAATCAGATCAAGATGGCGCCGGAAGACATGGAGAAAACTACGTTTATTACACCTTGGGGAACGTTTTGCTACAAGGTAATGCCTTTCGGTCTGAAGAACGCAGGGGCCACTTACCAACGAACTATGGTTACTTTGTTTCATGATATGATTCATCATGAGATTGAAGTCTATGTTGATGACATGATTGCGAAGTCCCAAACGGAGGAGGGACATCTGGTCAATTTGCTGAAGCTTTTTGAGAGGCTTAGGAAGTTCAGGTTGAGGCTGAATCCTAACAAATGTACTTTCGGAGTACGGTCCGGAAAACTACTGGGGTTTATCGTGAGCGAAAGAGGCATCGAGGTTGATCCTGCGAAGATAAAAATGATACAAGAAATGCCAGCGCCAAAAACCGAAAAAGAAGTTCATGGTTTCCTGGGCAGAATAAATTACATTGCAAGGTTTATCTCTCAGCTCACGACCACGTGTGAACCGATGTTCAAACCGTTAAAGAAAGATCAGGCGATTATCTGGAACGAGGATTTCCAGAAGGCATTTGATAAGATAAAACAGTATCTACAGGAACCTCCGATCTTGATTCCCCCAGTGGCCGAAAGACCTTTAATCATGTACTTGACAGTTCTTGAGAATAGTATGGGGTGTGTTCTCGGTCAGCACGACGAGACGGGCAGAAAGGAGCATGCCATTTACTATTTGAGTAAAAAGTTCACAGATTGTGAATCTCATTACTCGATGCTGGAGAAGACGTGTTATGCGCTAGCCTGGGCTGCCAAACGTTTATGACAGTACATGCTCAATCACACGACCATGCTAATTTCGAAGATGGATCCGATCAAGTACGTCTTCGAGAAGCAAGCGCTTTCGGGCAGGATTGCCAGATGGCAAATGGTGTTGACGAAATATGATATTCAGTACGTTTCCCAGAAGGCCATCAAGGGAAGCGTATTGTCTGAATACCTTGCCGAACAGCCGATCGAGGATTATCAGCCTATGAAATTTGAATTCCCTGATGAGGATATCATGTTTCTCAAAGCGAAAGATTGCGATGAACCGTTGCCCGACGAGGGGCTAGACAGAAGATCCCAATGGAAACTGATATTTGACGGGGCGGTTAACTCTTACGGAAGTGGCATTGGGGAAATCATCACGACTCCCCATGGATCCCACATCCCGTTCACCGCTAGACTGACGTTTCTGGTCACCAATAATGAAGTGGAGTACGAAGCATGCATCCTGGGTCTAGAAGAGGCAATTGATTTGAGAATTAAGAACCTAGACGTATATGGTGACTCGGCCCTTGTGATCAACCAAATTAAAGGGAAGTGGGAGACTCGCCAATCGAATTTGGTGTCGTACATGAGTTATGCCAGAAGGCTGCTTCCGTTCTTTGATCGAGTGGAACTCCATCATGTGCCCAGGGCCGAAAATCAGATGGCTGATGCCTTAGCCACGTTGGCTTCGATGTATAAAGTCAATTTTTGGAATGAAGCTCCAAGAATTGTCCTATCTCGTCTTGATAGACCTGCATTTGTCTTTGCGATCGAGGAAGCCTCCGACGGCAAGCCATGGTTCCATGACATCCAGACTTTCCTTATGACTAAGGAATATCCTGCGGGAGCGTCAACCCAGGATAAGAAGACTCTGAGGAGGCTGTCTGGAAATTTTTATCTCAATCCTGATGGAGTTTTGTATAAAAGAAACTACGATCTCGTGCTACTCAGATGTGTAGATGAGAAAGAAGCGAGTATGCTCATGGAAGAAGTCCATGAAGGCACATTTGGTACGCACGCCAGCGGGCATGCTATGACGAGAAAGATCCTGAGAGCAGGATATTACTGGCTGACGATGGAATCGAATTGCTTTAAATTCGCGAAGAGATGTCATAAATGCCAGATTTATGCTGATAAAGTTCATGTGCCGCCGTGCCCGTTAAATGTCATGTCCTCGCCGTGGCCGTTCTTCATGTGGGGCATCGACATGATAGGCAAGATCGAGCCCACAACATCTAACGGTCATCGCTTCATTCTAGTAGCTATCGACTACTTCACCAAGTGGGTGGAGGCAGCCTCATATGCTAATGTGACCAAGCAGGTGGTGGCTAAATTCATAAAGAGGGACATCATCTGTCGTTACGGAATTCCCGAGTGGATCATTACTAATAATGGTTTGAATCTGAATAACAAGATGATGAAGGAGCTGTGCCAGAGTTTCAAGATTGAACACCATAACTCATCTCCTTACCGGCCGAAGATGAATGGCGTCGTTGAAGCGGCCAATAAGAACATTAAGAAGATTGTACAGAAGATGGTTGTGACCTACAAAGGTTGGCACGAGATGCTGCCATTTGCACTGCACGGTTATCGTACGACGGTACGTACATCAACCGGAGCAACTCCTTTCTCACTGGTGTACGGTATGGAAGCTGTCCTACCGTTAGAAGTGGAGATCCCTTCTTTGTGAGTTTTGGTTGACGTGAAACTCGACGAGGCAGAATGGATTAAGAACCGACTAAACCAACTCAGCCTGATGGACGAGAAAAGATTAGCATCAATTGCATATGGTCGTCTGTACCAAAGCCGAATGAAGAAAGCTTATGATAAGAAAGTGCACCCTAGAAGCTTTCAGACGGGTGATCTCGTCCTGAAGAAGATTCTTCCTCCACACTCCGATCACCGGGGCAAGTGGACTCCCAATTACGAAGGTCCGTACGTCGTCAGCAAGGTCTTCTCGGGAGGAGCTTTGTTGTTATCCACGATGGATGGCGAAGATTTTGCATCCCCGGTGAACGCAGGCGCAATTAAAGAAATACTTTGCTTAAAGAATGACCCGCTGGAAAGAAAAAGAATATCCAGGCAAAAAAGGGGCATCCCGGCGAACCGTAAAAAAGGGAAAAAGGTTCGGGAAAAAATTAGGGATATAAAGAAAAGAATGTACACCCTCAAAGTCGAAAACCTGGAAGGGCGACTTTGGCAAAAAAGGGTATCCCGGTGAATCAAAAACCCGAAAGGGCGATTCAGGCAAAAGTTAGGGATTTGAAAAAGTAAATGACTGCGTTCCGCATGTGGACTTTCATTGTTTAGTGGTTTGGAAGACCTGAGGGCCGTTTATCTGAATCAATCTCTTCTGAAGCTGAAGCGTCGGAGAAGTATCGAAGTCGAGTGGGTCATAGAGGGATCAACTCATGGTGTTCGTCTACGTCACATTGCCGACATTTGTGTATATACTGATGTATATTTATGTTTTATTTTTGCGCAGCTTCCTCATTCCAGGGGCTTGCATCTGTTGTAAAACATTCTTACCCATTCAGGGGTTCGTTATCAATAAAATGTATACTATTCAGCAATTCTGTTCGTCTGTTTAGCATTTATCTGTTTTGTTTGTGAAAAAGAACGCCGATGTTTTTGACAAAATGCGCATACATAAACTTACTGGCCTAGGCCACTGATTGTTGAAACAATGAATTACTTGAACATATTCACAAGATGATAACCTTGATAGGTCCCTTTTGAGAAGGGTATCTTGTCTGTTTGTTTGTGTTGTTGCAGGTATAGCATATTCCAGGCAGTACGCCGTATGCGTCCCCAAGCAGGATGATTCCTTCTTCTCCAGCGAAGTTCAGCAGCCTCTCCCTGCAGAGTCTGAACGTGAGATCGTAAGCATTGATATGTCTTCCCCAGGCAGAGAGGATTCACTCCCCAATCAGATACATCCCGAAGGGTCGTCATCTCCCTAGCTGAGTCACATACTGAAGTGTGCAGCAATTGATAGTTCCAGACTGAAGTCTTCAGCAGAATTGAAATTCCCCGCAGAGTTGTACTCTCCCCTGTAAGCAGGACGATTCCTTCTTCCCCAGTCGAGTTTGCAGATCCCCAAGAGAGCCGAGTCCTTGGAAGCCGTTGGGCCATGATTGGTTTTCCCCAGTAGAGTGTTGAATAGCTGATGCTGTATTTCCCCGCCGGAGTCGTTACCTCCAGGAAAGGTTGGCTGCGAATGTCGTGCAGTTTATTTCTACGATTGACATCGTTTTCCTCAGCAGGTCCAGATTCTCGTAGAGCTTCGTTCCCCTGCAGCAGTCAACTGAAGATCATTTCCCCAGGCGGAATCCATTTGAGATTGGTGTTACTTTTTCTCCTCGGCAGGATGATTCCTTCCCCCACCAGAGTGGTTCTTTCTCCTTGACAGGAGGATTCTCCCTTCATCATTTATTTTGCTGATGGGATCGTAGCATTTTGCATGATTGCATAGCATTTACCCAAAAAAACGCGTAGCATTTCCACCGTGTGGAACCTTGCGTCGTTGTCAAAGCATATGCATATGAAACATGAGCTAGGTCGTTACCGTTCTTGTTTTGCAGGTGCTCCCCAGCAAAGTCGTTTGCTCAAGATGATTCTTGAATTCCCCAGCAAAGTTGTTTGCTTAAGATGATTCTTAAAATCCCCAGTGAAGTTGCTCAAGTTGACGCTTAGAGTTCCCGGCAGAGTGAGTGCTCGGGATGATTCCCGAAATCTCCAGCAGAGTTATTGGTTCAGGATGATTCTTGAAGTCCCCACGGAGTTATTTGTTCAAGATGACTCTTGATTTCCTCAGCAGAGATAACTCATCCAGAATGATTTCTGAAGCCCCGAAGCAGAGTTACTTGATAGTTCTCCAGAATCTCCAGCAGAGGTGCGTCATCCCCAGCAGGTTTCTGAACAGCGAAGTTGAAACTTCCCTTGAAGACTTGATGATTGAAGTCCAACCGTATTGACGAAGCAGTTCTCCCAGCCGACGCAGGGTGCCTGATGGCAGAAGTTTGAATATCCCAATTTGGTTCATGATTGACCGAGAATTCTATTCCCAACTTAGTGACGAAGTTCGGCTGACGCCCAAAGATTTCTTTGAGTGCCCGATGGCACGATCAACTTGATTGTTGATCTGATGAGTCCCGAGGAATCTTGGTGCCTGACGGCATGATCGACCATGTATCACCGGTTACCGTGTGACCAATTCCCCAGCTAGTTGTTGGGCAGCTAATATTTCAGTTTTCGAAGATTTGTTCCCATCAGAGTACCGTGTACTTGTGCAGTTGGAAAATTTCCGGGTTTATTGGTATTCAACCGTCTCTCACCTTGATTGGTTAAGAGCCATTCGCTTCTCATCCAGTCAGGTTCAAGCCGTTTGAATAGGGGCAGCTGTTGCACCCCAAAATTTGCCCAACATTTCTTTACCTAGCTTATGTTTCATTTCATTCACATTAGCATTATCATTTGCATTTCATTGACATGTGTGCAGGAGATCAAGAGGTATGATTACCAATCAAGAGCTACACAAGACCTTGAAGCTAGCTAAGAAGCTTATTCAAGTGTTCAAGGGTTGATATCCTTGTCAGAGAGGTTAAGAGATTCTCAGAGAGAGTGGTTGAAACCAGGAGTGTGTGTCTCCTAACTTGAGAGTTATGGGGAAGACCATCAGATGATTCTGAAGCCATGAAGTTAGACTTGAGGTCTTGAGAGAGCTCATGAGAAGTGTTGAAGGTCACTTTGAAGTCTAGACAGGTCATTGTGCAAGATTAAGAAGACTCAGCCATGAGTGGTGTAATTAGGGTTTGATTGGGTCCACCCTAGGTCAACTGATGATTTGAACAAGGTTGAGACCTAACTCAAAGGCCATGTGATCATGGATTGATACATTGAGATGTTATAAGGATGATTCCAAGGTCAACTCATCATGATTGAAGAGTTTGAGAAGTTTCAAGCTAGGGTTTCTAAGGCTTGACAGTGTAAAATCCCCTAGTTTGACCCCTATCTTCAAGGTAATTTAGCTCAAGATGTGATTGTAATCTCATCTTACCCCTAACATGAATGTTATAGATCTTGATCTTAGCTTTAATTTGAGTGCTAGAAGTCCTTGATAGGATTTGTATAACTCAAGTTATGACTTTGACAAGTTACAGGTCATCTGAGGTCTGTGGATTTGGGAGCTTGAAAGTTACCCAATTTGCATGAAACTTTTTCCCAAGAAGGATGATTCCTATGGACTTTTGGTCAACATGAATGTTGTTCCTTATCCTCTTATATTTCTAGAGAGTACTATAAGTCCTTGATAGGATTTGTAGAACTCAAGTTATGGCTTTGACAAGTCAAGGGTATTTTGGTCATTTGGAGATTACAGGTCATTTCAATCATAAGGCCATAACTCCTATTTCCAAGCCTCAAATGGGAAAATGTTCAACATAAAACTTGTTAAAAATGATGTTTTAAGGCTAGTAAAGAGGTCATGATATGTTGGAAGTGCTTGTAGCTCAAAGTTGCAAAAATGACCTAAAATAAGGGTATAAGTTAAATAAACCAAAGTTGGAAATTGATATTTCTGATCTACACATCCAAACCAAGGCATGTAATATATCATTTTGACTCTAAAAAACATTTTAAGAACATTGGTTTAGCCACATTTTTGAGTTGAGGTGTAATTTGTGGACTTGCTTTGAAAAGTAGTTACTTACATGTTAAGTAACATTTGCAAAACACATGAGAGATCAATGCACAAGCTTCCAAGGCATTGTAACACATCTAATATCTCATTTGGAGAGATTTTGGGATCATAACAAGCTGCTGCAATAAGTGAAACCAGAATTGGGGTGACTATGGCATGAGATGGTATTTTTGATGACATGAGAAATTCAACATCTCCTTGGATGATTCCAGAAGATTCTAGAGAGGTCCAACATCATCTATATATTGATTAGAAGGGGTTCAAGTGCAAAGTTGGTGAGAATTGAGGGAGAGAAGAGAGTTTGCAACTTCACATTGTTCATTGCAACTTGAATTCTGTTTCAGCATTCCACACCATTTTGATCTTTTCTTTTGATCCTAACAACTTTCTTGAATGTGTGTGAGTGTTTCCCAAGAAAATCCATGGCTGAATCGTGTATGAGCAATTGAATTTCAGCACCTGCAAGTCACTATCGGGTTTGGAGTTCCAAGCATTTGCACTCAATTCTCTTGCATACAGAAGCAAGAAATTGGTACATTGAATGATTCTGGAGCAGTAGAAGAGTTGAATTGAAGAATTGCTACATCTGTTATTCAAGAATTCACAGGTTTGAATCTTTCATCCCTCACCTTAATTTAATAAGAATTACCTCAGTTTTTTAGGTTAGATTGATAATATGTGGTTAGGAGATCGTTTCTGGAAACTTAGAGAGGATTTGGTGATGATCAATGAGATGACACAATTTCTATTTGGATCAAGAACATGCTGGATATTGAGAGATAATGTGAGTATTATAGCAAGAACTGATCAGGGTAATATGGTGAACATTTTAGACCAAACAATTTGAAGAATGATGATGCTTGAGGATTGAGTGATTTATGTTTCTTTGATCGTGTTTTGAGTTTGATTGAGTTTCAAGAGATTTTGAGGCTAGGGTTAGATTCAGCTTTCAATTTAGAGTGATTTAGTGTTTTAGATCTTGAATTTTGATGGAGATTTGGTGAGATGCAAATGTGATGAAGATGAGCATGAGAGCTCTGTTTCAATGGAGGTTCTTCCCTCCAGAATTTTTCAAATGAAGGTGATGATGTTAGCACTCTTGGATTAACGAGACTCTTTGACCCCAAACAAGATCTCACGACCCAGCTTTGTCCTCAGATTGTGAAGGGTTCAGAAACATTGAAACGCACCGTTTCATTTAAACGGTGGCATTGGGCTTAAGTCTGAAACAACTATCCACACCCCCCAGCGAGCCCAATCCATGAATTGAACTTATTGTGTTTACTATCTGCACCGTGTGTTTATCTTTTTCTTTTGATTTTCTTTAATTTCTTCATTTTATTCATGGTTCATGATTAAATCATATAAAATTGAAAAATGATCCAATTAACCCCATTCTTTTTGCATTATATTCATGATTGAATCTAGTATTTTTTAGATAAAAAATATTTTTATTTCATGCATTTTCTGATTTTATGGAAAGTTTCATATTTTAATTGACATTAAAATGGTTATGTTTGATACTTGATTTTGTGAAATTTTGTGTGATCATGTGATGATTATTTTGATCCTGATTTTTTGTGAGTTGTTAGCATAGATATGCATGCTCCCCATAGAATTTTCTCACAGTTTTTTGATGAACATAGGTGGTAGTTTAGGTTGAAACCTTTAGAAGCTCCATTTTTAGGGTTTTTGGTTGATACCTTTGGGGTTAGGACTTAAATTTAGGACTTGATAGATGATTTAGTCCCTGGTTTTTGTATGAGGCATTCTTAATTGAATTAGGATCCATTAGGAATTTTTGTAGAAATTTATAAGATAGTTTGCTATTTTTGATTGATTTTAGTTTAGGTGCTAGTTTTAGATGATTCTAAGGCACTAACTCAACTAGATTAACATCTTTAGTTCCCTTAGATTAGGGTTGTGCTTTGCTTGTTCCTGGGTGATGATGAAGACAAGTTGAAGATGCATTGGATTGCTTGAAGAGGCTTGGATTTGAAGATCTTCCCTTCTTATGGTGTAGTTTTGATTAGGTTAAGATTAGGGTTTTGTAGGCAGAGCTTCTAGATAGTTCTCTTCCTTCATAAACATGGAATATGTTGATCAATTCCATTCTTCCCTATGATGTAAGGTCCCTTGTAAAGGCCTCATCCCTCCTTTGGTAGGATGTGTGGTTCTTTGCAAATTGGTAGAACCTTTGAGGGTCCCTTTCTCTGATGACAGGATGCTTAGTGGTGACCTTTGGTCTTCACTCTGCTACCAGCCATCCCAACTTTGCTCTTGATAGATGCATCTTTCTCCCTTGATTAGATGATGGAGTTCCTTACTTGAAGAAAATTTAATAATGAAGTTGATACTTCCTGGTGATTGAAGATTACTCTGAGAAGCTGAAGCTTGTAGATGAAGAGGAGCTAGCTGATGCTGGTGAAGAGAAGAGAGTTGAAGCTTGAAGACTAAGTTGATACTTATGAATAAGATCCAATTGAGATTGAGTGAAGAGCTGAGGCTTGAGGAATAAAGGATAAGTTGACACTTATGTTGATGCATTGAGGGCCTGAAGGAATCAAGTTGATACTTGCAGTTAGGAGTGAAGCCTGAAGGTGGAATTGACTGAAGAGCTGAAGCTTGGAGAAGAGAGAACAAGTTGATACTTATGTTTGATGGGTTGAAACCTTGGAGAAGCAAGTTGATACTTGTCATGGAAGATGGTAGCCCTGAAGAGCTGCTAAAGATTGATGACTGGACTGCTGTTAAGTTGGTTTAGTTGTAGAAGCTGTTGATCTGCTTTCTGTCCTGTCTGTTTTCTTTTCTGTATTGATGTGCCTTGTTTGACTTGCTTGATGCATTAGAATAAATTCATATCTAAACTGACTGTAAGCTAGGAGCATGATTGCACTAGAGGTTGAGTTGATCCCTCTGCTTGTATTGTTACTGTATGGCTTTGCTTGTGGGTATTCGGTAGAGCCCTGCTCCCTTGCCCATGTGGTTTGTGTGTGCTTGATAGCATGTTACTTCTTCTGTATGATTGCAGTTGTTATTGTATTTTACTTGATAGCTTGTTATTTCTTCTGTATGATTGCAGTTATTCATATCTGGCTTGAGGTTGAGATGAGCTTGTGGAGGCTGATGCCCCACACACATTTCCTCCCTCACTTGCATTGCATGCATTTTACTGTATATCTGTTTATTGTTTAAGCTGATGCTTTATCTGCTTATCATTGACATGATCCCCTAGGAATCTCACTTCCTTTGATGAGGAAGTGATGATTAGAACTTTAGGTTGAAACCTATGCATGATAACTTCTAGGAGTTCCCTGTTTCAAACCTTAACCATAGGATGAATCCTTGGCATGACAACATTAGGACTTGATAGTCTTCCCCTTAGTTGAACCTGTTCGTTCTCTCTTCTCATCTCAAAACAAATCAAAATACAGTAATAAAGGTTAACTGACGTCGTATGTTACGAGCCTTAAGCTATCTGAGAAAGGGTTGTTGGAGAGCTTCTTTTCAATAGCTTGGATGTCTAGTATGGTGCCCTTTGGGTGACATGCGACGCATTCACTCTCAGGTCATAGTCTCTAGTGCGATACTAGTTGCAAACACAATAAAAAACAGTTCTTTCGTAAAAGACAGAAAACAAACTTCAAACCTTTTTGCCCCGTGGGCCCGTAATTCAAAGGAAGCTTTTCTAAAGAAAAGAGTGTCGTTAACTCCCAGTTCTACCGCAAACGGTAACGCCTAAGCCTCCAAGGGTCGAGCTGCGTACACCAAACTACTGGAACTGTTTGTTAACCCTACTCGATAAAACAGATGAATCTGAACCCCCGTAATCCGTATTATCCCGAACTACGTAAGCTCTGATCTCTCATACCTGTTGAGAGTACGTAGGCACAATACTGATGTATTGGCGAGCCACCTTCCCTATAACCCGTAGTAGGGCGAACTACGTTGACTCTGAATTTTGATTCTCTGATGAGAATACGTAGGCATAAAGCGTGACGCTTTGCCGAGTCATTTTCTTTTCTTTTTTAAGCCAACCTTGATAGGTAGATAGATAAAACCAACCCGTCCAGTAAACACAAAAAGCGTGGATCCCATCGAGTACGATGGACGTGAGGGGTGCTAATACCTTCCCCTTGTGTAACCGACTCCCGAACCCAGACAATGGTTGCGATGACCTTGTCTTATACCTCTTCGTCAGGTTTTTCCGATCGTTTCCTTTCCCGTTCCGAGGGATAAATAACGAAAGGTGGCGACTCTTCTGTTTTGCCGACACCTTATTTTCGCGGAAGCGACAAATTCTATCTAGGAATACTTGTAATCCAAGCAATTGTCTGGTGGATGATTTGCATTGGATAGATAGATTCTAGGTTGTGTCTCACTGGAAACTTTGAAGCAAGAGTGTGTGAGTTCCTTGATCAAAGCTGTGAAGCAAGATCAAGGTGTGTATGAAGTGTCTCTTCATATTGTCTTCTGTAATTGTTAAATATCACTGTTATGTGATTGAGGGGGAGTGAGTGGGCATACTCAGATCTAGAGTGTCTCTAGGTTGAAGTGTCATTGGGTAGGGATTAAGTGAGGAGTGTAAACTGGAGGTTTAACTCTGAATTGATTCTACTGATAGTGAATTTCCTCCCTGGCTTGGTAGCCCCCAGATGTAAGTGTTGTTGACACTGAACTGGGTAAACAATTGTTGTGTTATTTACTGCTTTTATTATTGCTGAGTATTAGCTGTTAAGTAGCAGATGTCACAGTGGATGTTATAACTTTGGGAATAACATCCATCGTGTGCTTGCCAAAATTTTCACACAGGTTCTTTATAGCGTGGCGCGCTTTGTGAGGATAAAGAGAATGACGGGCGGTACCCTAAACCAAACCTGTCATGCTTGTGGGGAATCTCCAATACCTGGCCCCAACCTTGCGCTGCCCCAGCCTGTACTACTGCTTGGGCCTCTTTAAAAGAAGACATGGTCACTTTCGGCGCTTTGCTCACAACAGGAGATTTATCTTTAATCTTGACTGCTTCAAAAGCCTGACAAAGGGTTTCATGTATCTCTCCGTCCACCTCGACATACTTAAAGGATGATAAGTGAATGACCATTATATCCTCCTCCCCGCACACTGTAACAACACACTACCGCCAACCATATACTTTAGCTTTTGATGCAGCGTGGAGGTCACAACTCCTGCTGAATGAATCTATGGACGGCCTAATAAGCAACTGTAGGCTGGCTGAATATCCATAATGTAAAACACTGCATCAAACACTTCCGATCCCACCTTAATGGGCAATGTCACTTCTCTGAACACAGACCTTCGGGTACCATCAAAAGCGCGCACCACCAAATCACTTGGTGTGCAAATTAATCCCTGCGTGTCCAGCTTCATTAGGGATTTCTTTGGAAGTACGTTCAAGGATGATCCCGTATCCATGAGTACATGAGACATAACAACCCCTCGGCATTCTAATGATATGTGCAACGCACAGTTATGGTTCCTTCCCCTTAGCGTTAAATCCAAGTTTGTAAAACCCAAGTCGTTCCCTGCATTTACGTGTGCAAAAACCCCTTCAAGTTGATTAACCGAAATTTCTTGCGGCACGTAAGCAGTATTCAGTATTCTCAATAGTGCATTCCTATGCGCTTCAGAACATAGTAACAAAGACTTGATAGATATCTTAGAAGGAGTTTGCTACAAATGATCGACTATCTTGTAGTCACTTTTTCGTATTAGCCTCATAAACTCTTATGCGTCCTTTAACAAAGATTCCTTCTCCCCAGACTGAGAAGTTTCCTCCACCACTGGTCTATTCCCCTTGTCAACCTTATCAACAATCACTTCAGGTGACGAAAAGACCCGGCCACTACGGGTAAATGCCTCCTGCTCCCACCAGATTATCTACTGAATTCGCAGGGGGACCATTCAAGTCTAGTTTCTGTCCATTGCGATACACTTCAGCTCTGTAATTCTACGGAATAGCCTTGGTGCTTTCAAACGGTAGGGGACTAGATTTAGTTATGGTTATTGTTGGTGGTTTTGGCGCATAAATGGTAACAGTTTTGTACGGAATGGAAATTGTCGCAATCTCATCCCTTTCCTCAGCCACCAACTCTTCAGGCTCTCTTCCAACAGACCGGTCAAATTGTAAAACTCCATTATCCATCATCTCTTGAATACATCTTTTCAACTGCCCACATCCCTTAGGATTACTCAAACACTCAGCACAGTTTTCAACACAACTTGGGAAAACACCCCCCTTCAGCAATCTAGCTTTCACAAAGCTCAAAGGTGTCTTCAGCTCATTAACATATGTTACCAAATCCATAACATCCTCCTCAATAATTGCATTGACCCCAGCTTGCCCATGATTCGGCATGGGATTTTATACGACATTAGGAACATCATTTGAGAAGTTAATTGATTTACTATCAATCATGTCCTGCACCTTATGCTTAAAGGCTTTATAATTATCAATGTTATGCCCCGGGGCACCTGAATGAAACTCACAACGAGCATTTGCGTCATACCCAGGCGGAGGCGTTCCTATCAATGGAGCTAAGGTCCTTTTCTGAATAAGTTGCAGCTGCAACAAAGCTTAAAATAACTGGTAATATGGCATCAGTGGTGTATCGAATCGTGTATTTGACGCTTGAGCCCAATCCGGATATCTTCTGTACCCCTGTTGATTCTGCTGCGGTTGTTGTTGACGTGGTTGTTGCGGAACTGCGGGAATTGTAATACTGGAAATCTGTTGCTGCTGCCGATTC
Source organism: Lathyrus sativus (assembly GCA_963859935.3). Lineage (NCBI taxonomy): Eukaryota > Viridiplantae > Streptophyta > Magnoliopsida > Fabales > Fabaceae > Lathyrus > Lathyrus sativus. Next base: position 472,975,783 of record OZ012738.1, read on the forward strand.
TGACCTCTACCTCTCTCGCGAAAACTGGAAACTAAGTTGGTATCTCTTTCTCGTCTCTTGTTACCGAACACCTTCTTGCCTCCTCTAGCTGAGGGCATTTCACCAACACTTATCTTCTCTAACTTGATACTATTTTCCACCCTCTCTCCAGAGATGATTAAGTCAGAGAAACTACCCTACATACTACTAATGAGCTTCTCATAATAAACGCCTGGCAGAGTGGCGATAAACATATCAACAAGCTCATGTTCCACCATAGGCGGTTGCACCCTGGCTGCTAACTCCCGCCATCTTTGAGCATATTCTTTGAAACATTCATTGTTCTTTTGTGAAAGATTCTGAAGTTGGACCCTGTTAGGAGCAAGGTCGTTGTTGTATTGATAATGTTTCACAAAGTTCCCTCCAACTGCGTTCATTCACAAGTTCCAGGCTCATGTACCATTCCAACGAAGGACCAGACAGACTATCCTGGAAGAAATGCATGAGTAATTTCTCATCGTCTGAGTAGGTAGACATCTTACAGTAGTAGGATCTCAGATGAACTCTCGGACAGGTGGTACCCTTGCACTTATCAAATTTTGTGACTTTGAACTTTGGTGGCACTCTCAAGTCCGGGATCAATCCCAGGTTAGCCATATCAAGGCCCATAGAGTTTTGACTTTCAAGGGACTTCATTTTTTCTTCTATCATCTTAATCCTCTTATCAGCTTCAGAGGGTAACTCAGCAGCCACAACCCTCGGCGAGAACACACCTCTTGCCTGTCTTCATTCTAGAGGTGATCCATATTACCATGTATAGCACAAGTGGTGTCAGGACCATAACCATTCCCATTCCCATTACCACCATTACCAAAACCAGTGTTGTTGAACCCTACAGCATTACCAGCACCAGCAGCATTACCACTCCCTCCAGCAGTAGGGATAACCAAAGTAGGCATGGAATTATCAGCTCTAGGAGTCTCAATATGCGGAGGGTTAGCAGCATTCCCACCATGCAACACACCATTGCCATCAACACGTGTAATCAAGGGCTGCACTAGAGTCCGGAGTTTCTCTTATCCATTAGCCACTCCTTGCATTACTTCCATGAACTGGGCCATCCGGTCCCTCATTTCCTGCATCTTTGCTTGCATCTGCTCCATTACTCTCTTTTGATTCCCCCTAGTTGCATACCGGTGAGCCGTTAGATCGGCAATCCTGAAACACTAGTGAACCACAGGAAAAATAAGATTAACAGTTCCGATGCACCTGCAATGCGAAAAATCAAAAATGCAGACATGTATGTATGCAACATGGAAATTTCCCCCTCGATTCTAGTTTCTGGGAGAAACACAACAACGGAGAACCCTACAGACAAGCATAGAATAGAAACTCCTCGTATATAATCACAGGCCAACAGGAAATTTACAAGCTACAACTGAGTACAATAAGGAAAAGACCTCGACCAACAAGCCTGGTGATGGTCAGTAAAACAATCAATAAGCATCAAACTACAACAGAGATAAACAAAATAGTCAAGCCAAATGATGAGACTGAAATTCCTCTAGCAACTTCAGTGTCTCAGGATGATCTGGTCTAGCAAGCAGTCCCTGAATAAGTAACTCCTGCTGGCTAATAGTATGTTGTAGACTCTCAACATGGCCTTCCCAAGCTCCTTCCCCGAAACACGCCTCAAGCCTGCATCTCTTGGAATCAGCTCTCAACCTGAAATCCTTCAAGTTCGCAATCGCGTCATTCAACCTGTACTCACTATCTCGTCTGAGTGATGCCTCTGCTGCAATCTCCCCGTCTTTGGCATTGAGTTGCGTCTTCAACTTGCCAATCTGTAGCTTTAACATGTCTTTACGCTCTTTGTTGTTGGTGAGCGTGGCATTCCATTGGTTCTCGAACTTAGAAATCTTCAAGTAAGATCTATCCAAATCTTCCTTCTTGGAGGCAAGAACACTATTAATAGCCTTGAAATCCAAACCCAAACGCTCCCGAGAATTGGTTTCCTTGGTCAGATTCGTACCCAATTTGTTTACAAGCTCAGTTTGTTTCTTGAAGGAATGAACATCATCAATCTTCTCACTTCGAAGCTGAATGATTTATTTTTCCAATTCCTCATTAGCTTTTCTCAACTCTTCCTTCTCAAACAGCAACTGATTTTATTTCTGAATGTCTACTGTAGTGGGTTCCTCAATCATGAGAGGATACAGAGGAGCAACTGAAGGAAATGGCATCAGAAACTTTGCAGCTCTATCATGAATCCAAGTCAGGTAAGGGTCATATGCTCGACTATTACTCTTCCCCAAGGCTACTTTCCCTCTCCGATGAATACTACTCCAAGCATACTCTAATCTGGCTAAGGCATCACCCTCCAATAAACCGGTGAGATACATAGATTCTTGTATCTCCTCTTCTTTAGGAGGATCCCTCAGTGCATATCCAAATTGTCTGACCAATAAAGAAGGGTTATAGTTGATGCAACATTTCCTTCCGACCAAAGGGATGTTAGGAAATCCACCGCAACTATAAATAATATTTGTACCAAGCAGGTCTCTGTCAAACCAAGTGATATTCTCGGCAGACAAACCCATCAACCTATCGAACCACTCTGAAGTACCAGCGGTAGCAACAAACGGACCTGCCTTGGGCATGTGACTAGAAAACCACTTGTATAATAAAGGGACACAGCAAGATACATTCTTTCCCCTTCGTTTCTCATTCTTATGGTGCACATAATGATAAACATCTCCGAGAAGTGTGGGTACCGCATTCCCTGAAGCTAGCAAGTAGAAAGCATCCACATCTACAAAGTCTGGCAGATTAGGAAACAATACAATGCCATATATACAAAGAGCTAGAATAGCGCCAAACACGATCCAACACCCATCCTTGGCAAACTGCTGAACTTTCTCCACCAGAAAAGGCAAAAGAAAACCATATGTCCCACTCTTCTTAACCAGCTTCCCCTTCAACTCTGAAGCATCCAAGTGCAATATAACAGCGAGCTTAGCCAGATCAGGCTCAGCATCAACATGGACAAACAACATCTGATCAATAAGAGGTACTCCTAACAGCTCAGAATACTCCTCTAGGGTAGGAGCCAGGACATATTCAAGAAAGACGAAGCACCTCAATTGGGCATCATAGAACTGTAGAAGAGTATAGACACCACTAATCTCATATGTTGAAGGCTTGCATAAAAACTTCACCAACCTCCCATAAGACTGCCTAAAATCCTCCATCACCTCCCTGTCGGCCAAAGCAATCAGACTCCGCAAAGAACTGACATTTGGGGAAGGGAACCTGTAAGCTATTGTTCTCTTCAAGGGCTCCATAATAAGATCACTAGAATCGCGTAGGAATTATGCACCTGCAACACAAATACATGTTAATGAAATGCAAATGAAAATGAAAATGCAAATGCACACAGGGGATCAAGATTGTTGTGTTGTTGGTCGAGAAGAACCAGCGCTTCGCTTTAGCAAGAACAAAGTACCGACAATAGGACCCACTGATCTCAGGAACATAGATTCACACTGTAAAGAACCGGGTAATCTGAAAGCCAAGGTTTCCTGCACAACCCAATCCCTCTCACAGGTATGGACCTATCCACTGACAAGGTTCGACATCCTATGCGTTCATCAGCATCACAGACTTTCGAGAAATGATGATACGTTCACCATTTCTGGTTTGGCATCATCATCTCACGAAGAGGCCTCACTTAGCTGACTCACAAATGATCGGTTCCCAGAGTCGACAACCCTCAGATCCAACTCCCGTCGAGCCCTAAGGGCCAGAGGAGAAGTCATCAAAGAGAATCTCGTCTGAGTGTGAATTTCATGGGAAACTGTACCTGCTAAGCAAGCAAGCCCCCCCACTAATCTCCACTACTAATGCTAGGTTTGTACTCAAGCCCGGGTCCGACTTATCACTCATCAGAACTTCCCTCCCCACAGTACAACAATAATGATACAATGCAGAAAGTAAAATGCGAAAGTAAATAAAGCACATATATACAACACCCAAAGATAAACAAACAAGCGCTAGAATTGACTTGCATAGGGAACCAGAGACTCTGGGTTCGATCCCCAGCAGAGTCGCCAGCTGTCGCAACTGCGAAAAACACCCGGCGGAAGACAGAAGAGTCTCCACCTTTCGTTATTTATCCCAAAGAGAGGGAAAGGAAACAATCGGAAAAACCTGACGAAAAGGGAAAGACAAGGTCATCGCAACCAAGTCTGGATTCGGGAGTCGGTTACGCACGGGGAAGGTATTAGCACCCCTCACATTCGTCGTACTCGACGGGATCCACACATTGTTGTCTATCTAAAAGGGTGATCATTTATCTAGCTAAAGGTCAAGGGACAAAAGAAAAATAAAGGAGACTCGGCAGAGCATCGCCGCTCTGTGCCTACGTATTCCCTCGTGCAATGGGAAAGTCAGAGTCAACGTAGTTCAGCTAACTACGGGTGAAAGGGGGGAAGGTTGCTCGCCAAGACATCGTGTCTTGTGCCTACGTACTTTCATCTGGTATGAAAGATCAGAGCAAACGTAGTTCGGGTTAGAAAGACCACAGGTTGGTTCAAAAGTTTTTAGGCCCGAGTAGAGTTAACAAGTAGTTCTAGTAGTTGGTGTATTCAGCTCGACCATTGGAGACTTAGGTGTTACCGTTTATGGTAGAACTAAAAGTTAATAACACTCTTTTATCTGAAAAGATTTTCCTGATTAAGAACCCCAAAGGGTGAAAAATATTTGAAGTGTTTTTTTGTTTTTTAGAGAAGAAGTGTTTTAAATTATTGAGTGTTCATAATGTATGTTGTACTAAAGTCTAAAACCTAGGATCGAATGCGTCGCATATCGTCCTAAGGACATATACTAAACACTCTAGGCAATTGAGAGGTAACCGCTTAATCACCATTTCCCAAGTACAAGGCTCATGGCACAACATCCATTATCTTTATTAAGTATGTTAAGATTGTATGAAGATGAGAAGAGAAGAAAGAACCACTAATGGGAGACTAATCAATCCTAAAAGTTATCATGCAAAGTGGACTTAAAATTGGGATACACAAGGGGACTACCTAATGTTATCATGCATGGTTAAGCACCTAATGTTTATCATAGCCTCTCTTTAAGAAGAGAGATTAGAGATCCTAAGGGAAAGAGAGACAAAAGAAGAAGAAGAAGAAGAAGAAAGAACATAAAAATGCAAGAATGCAAACATAGAATGCACAAGTAAGATGGAAGTGAGGGAGGAAATGTGTGTGGGGCAGTAGCCTCCACAAGCTCATCTCAACCTCAAGCATGCATATGAGAATGTAAAATAAGAAGAGAGAAAGAAATGCACAAGATGAGATCAAACAACAAGGAAAAACCACACAAAAATGCACCAAAAGTGGGATGAAATGACCTAAGTCAAACAACATCAACCACAAGTGCCAAAAGCCAAACCAAATGAAATGAAAAGAATCTCAAAACAAAAGTGAGTATGGGAGACTATATGAGGACAGCAAGGAACTCATAATATGCACTCAACCATAAGCATCACAAACAAAGTGCAAAAGAAGCACAAAGGAGTCCTCAAGGATTCATCATTTTAGGTATGCTTCAAGTACCTCCTAAGGAGGGACTAAGCCACCTTAAATGATACTCCAAAGTCATGGGACAGAATGGGAGATGAGAGAAGAGAGCTCAAAAGCAAAAGCAACCACATCATAAGAGAAAACAAGCTTAAACATAAAGGAATGCAAGCATGTCCAAAATGGAAACCCTAAATGGAAGCATAAAAAAGAAACACACAAATGAACAAGCACAACACAATATCATGACCTAAATTTGAGCAACCAGCAACCTTAACATGTTAGCAACATGAATCAAAAGGAATCAAAGGCTCAAACAATCCATCAAAGTCATATCCAAGGCAAACTAGGTCAATGTGTATGTATGAACCTCCCTTTGGGGTAACTTGACTTGCAAGTTACCTCAAAATTAGGAAAATGATTCAAAAGTAACCAAATAAAATGCACAAAGTCCATAAACATGTTGGCAAACAGAAGTCAAGATATCACAATCAAAATCAATTCACAACACCACCAAAGAAATTGATTCACAAGGGTGTCCCATTGTGAATGAGGATTGTCGAGGGTCAAATGAAATGCAATCAAAGTCAAACCAAAGGTCAACCAAACAGGGGCAAAATGGTCCTCAAAAATTCATCAACTCATCATGGATATGAGGATTAATTTTCAATCATTGGACCAAAGGGAGATGGAAGAAACAAATTAAAAACCAAACAATGTCAAAAATTAACTCAAATAATACCACTCCAATTAATACTTCTTTTTTTTAATGAAAAATAATCCAATAAAATAAAATAAAAATTCTAAAAAATAAAAGACATTTTAAATTATTCAGAAAGTATTTTTTATGAATTTATCAATTGGAGGGATATTTTATGTTGAATTAATTCAAAACAGTCACAAAACAAAAATAAAAAGAAAAGGAAATAAAATAAAATAAACCCACGATGTGAATAGCAGTCCAATAACGTGTAAAATCAATGGGCCTGTGTGCAGGGGGTGCCAAAAGCAATGATGGCCCTGTCCAATTAAACTCAGTCAGCCAATCCAAGGAATGACCTCAACCACACGATGACATTACCAATCAATCAATCCAAGAGTCCATAATATGCCACACGTGCTTCATAATAAAAAATAAAAACCAAATAAAATCACAGCAACGCGATTAAGTACAGTCAAACGATCCAAGGGCTGAAAAGCAAGCTAGCGAAACACACCGTTTCACTTAAAGCCCAGTCAACAAGATCTCAACCACACATTACAGTCTGAGTCAAATAAATCAACGACAAAGGACATGCCACGCAATTAATGAATTCCAGCACAAAAATGAAATTAAATCATGACCATCAGATCTAGTCTTAGTCAAAAAAATCAACATGGATCCAACGCACACCAACAGGACACGCATCATCTTACACATTCAAACACAAAATGGAGGGAAAACCAGATGGTCGGAGCACGGCGGCTCCAGTCATCTTCTCCGGCGAAGCAAAAACACAGGTGAATCCAGACATCACCAAACCATGCAAAACCATAGTCAAAAATCATCTACATCTCATGTAGATCTCAAATATGAACTTAGTTTTCATTAAACATGCTTAACCAAGCCAAATCGAAGCAAACAAAAAACATATGTCATACTGCAATGTTCACAATCAATAACCAATTGCATCTAGAATCCAAGCATGAAGTTCATACATCACAACAACACACAAATGGCAAGATAAATCATCATGGATTGAGAGAATTTTGGAATTGTAGCTTACCTAGTGGAGAGCTTCCACTGAGCCTTGAAATGAGGTTGATTCTTGATGAAAAGCTTTCAGAAACAATGCTTGATCTTCACTAAAGCTTTAGGAATGCTCAATTCTTCTTGAAACTTGATGAAATGCCAAAAACGATTTTCACTTTTCTCTCACTTTTTCAAACCGTTTTCTCAGCAATTCTCGATCCAAAACTTATGCTGATGCATTGTTCATGATCCTAAGGTTATATACAATGGATCCTAATCACTTTGAAGCCCAATTAAAGCTTGCTTAGCCCAATTGCAAATCCAAAATTTCCTCACTTGGCAAGCTTCCGAAACGTGAAAATAGAGTTGCAATGCCTTCAAACTTAGCTCAGGTAGCTTGCGGGTAATGAGTATTGATCCAAGGGCCAAGAATTGCTCCTCAATTTAATCTTGTGGTATGATTTGCATTTGTTACTTTCACTTGAAGTAAGCTGGAAAATGGCATGGTTTTGGACCTCAACTTGCAATTCTGAAAATGCCATTGTGTTTAGAATGTGATTTGCACTCAAAATATGCACAAACTTGCACAAAATTGGTCCAATATGATTTAATTTGATTTTTGGGTTTTTAATGACTTTTTCATGGAAATTCCTTCATCCAATCTTTCATCTAAGCCAAATCAATGGTTCCTTGATTTTTGGTTGAGCAAATGACCCCATTTAGAGCAAGTTTCATGTCGAGAAATATTTCATTTGAAGTGTGCAAGATAGTGAAATGGACCTATAATGAAAATGACCTGTAATCTTATTTTCCCAAAATACCCCTGCCTTGCAAGCCTCGTAACTTGAGTTCTACAAATAAGATGAAGGACTTCTAGTACTCTTTGGAAAGCTAAGATCATAAGGAACAACTTTCATGTTTGGGTCAAAGTTAGGAGAAACATCCTTCTAGGTCAAAAATGTCTTGGAAGTTGGTTGACTTTTGTTGACCAAAATCACATTCATCTGAGGACCTATAACTTGTCAGCATCATAACTTGAGTTCTAGAAATCAGATGAAAGACTTATAGTACTTAAAAGAAATCTAGAAACATGATCTACAAGTTTAATGTTGGGGTCAAGATGAGATGAGACTTGTATCTTGAGATAAGTGGTCTTGAAGTTGAGCACTAAATAGGGGATTTTACACTGAGAACCCTAATTTAGCAACTTCTCACACTCTTGATTCTTCTTAATTTGATCTTAAAATGATATATTAGGCATCTCAACATAACATTCCATGATCACAAATACTTGGAATTGAGTCTTAATCTTCTTCAATTTCACAATTGACTGAGGGTTGACCAGATGAAAACCCTAGGTGCAACACCTTTAGCTGTGGCTTCTTACACATGACACAAAAACTTAAACCAATTCCAATATGGCTCTCAAAGCCTTCAATGAGCTTTATCAACATCGCATATCTATAACCATGAATTCACAATCCTCTGATGATCTTCAATTGGCCTCCAAGTTGGGAGATGATCCACACACACCCATCAATTCTTTCAAGGAGCCTTGACCACCTTTTGATGACCTTGATGACTACTCATGCTTGAATAAACCCCTTGCTTAGGCTCAACACTCTTGGTGACCCTCTCTTGTTATTCACAACCTCTTGATCCCCTGCTAAATGAACAATGCTATGCAATGCAAATGCTAGAAGAAAATGAAATGAAACATAAACTAAGTTAAGAAAAGGTTAGGAAAATTTTGGGGTGCAACAGGATTGAATTTTTGGTGAGAGATACCAACTTTTGATCCCAATCATGAACATTCATGGTCTTGATCATGTAGATATCTTCATAGAGGTGAGAGATGAGCCATTGGCATAAGATAGGGATACAACAGCACAACAACCCTCTCTTTTTGTCATGACGAGTATATGGGGTATAATACACATCATCAAGGAGAGCAGGTAGCGGGTATATCCTTTGATTCTTTACAGCCCAAAACATACGGATAACAGTAGAGTCAATGAAGTTGTTGACGTTTGGAAAAAGGACTAACCCAAAAATTAGCGAGGCCAATACATCTGGAAAGGACTCCCATTTTTGTGTATTTGCAAAACCTTGAGCTACTATCTCCAAGGAATTCCTTTTGAGTCACGGGGATTCAATATCTTCCTTGTAACGAGTAATAAATCATCAATGGGTATATTAGACTTATGTGGGTGACCCCTCCCTCTGAAATAGTAATTCGGATATGGTGCTCTTTGCTCGTCTTTGCATTCAGTGAAGTCAAGAACAGTCCTGTTTAGAGTATTGAAGCACACAAAGAGAGATCGATTCTGATTAGTAGCAATTTCATCCATAGTATCAAAACTTCTAAGGACTCTGGAGGCAAACAAATCAAAGTTTTCACTTTGAGCTTGGATCTGACCCTATAAAGTTGTGTACCTTTCCTCTTAAATAGTAGAAATTTTTTGTTGTTGAAGCTGCACATTCCTCAACATTTTCAAGACTTCAGAGTTATCCGGTTGGTATTGAGGTGGAGATGAGGGCATGTAGGATGAGCCTTGGTTAGTCCAGCATGTGTGTTACCATTCTCCCCAGCCTTGGTTAACATAGGGATCATGTCCAGGTGAATCACCTAACCAATTACCATGACCGTCAGCAGGATGGTCAACCTCCTCCTTGTGATGAGCTTCCTCATCCTCCTCTTTGTCATCCTCTTCATCCTCATCTAAATTCTGAACCCTTGCACCTGAGGTTTTTGACCTGACCAAATATCTTTTCCCTTGACGATCCCAAAGGTAACCCATCAAGGTCATGGTCTTTTGGCTAAATTCTTAATTAGTCATCAAAGAGATGTATGGAATACCTTGAACAAAAATCTCAGCCTGATTAGAAACACTTTAAATGAAAGAAGCATAGCATAAAGTTGTACCTCAACATGATTCCTTTAGAGCAAATATCCTACTGGAAATGTAGTATGGCCAGTGAACTCTATTCTTATTTTTCAGCAAATAGACCAAATGTACCCTAGCTGGGTCAACTCTAGAATAACCTCCCTTCCTAGGACGGAGAATGTGAGCTACAATCCACTTTAGAATCATGTCAATCAGCTTCAACCAACCGATAGTAACAGATTTAGGAAACAAATCACTAGCAAGAATATCTTCAGGATATGGATCCTTTAACATTGAATTCAGAGTAGATTTGAATTCATAGTCCAGAGCCAAATTGGTGTCGGTTATGGCCAAATGAGGAGACTCAACAGGATACATTCTAAACAAATCTTCCCAAACTTTATCATCAAGCTTCAAGCTCCTACCACCAATCTTGTAACCGAAATCAAAATCATAAAACTTTCCATGTATACCAGTATAGAATAGCCTGACCAAGTCTTCATTATATTTTGTATCACACTCTAAGAACTCATAAAACTTTTGAAAATCAAGCAGTTCAACAATTTTTGGAATGTGCATGTGTTTATCCAGTTTCAGATAATACACAAATTGCTTGATAACTGATCTTTTACTAAATTCTTCTCATAATTTTCAGCCAGCTCATCAGAAAGTAAGGAAAGAGCATTTACCAGAACTCTAGATCAAAGTTGTGAAGTACCTTCCCGAGAAGTGGAAGCTTAAGTGGACCTCTTTCTTCTGCTTTTGTAGAAACCATGGAAACTCTAATTTTATGAGTAATGACAGTACCCAAGTGGAGCTTGGTGATGAGAAACCAAATTGTAAACTTATGTGAACTTAAAATTTTTTACTTGAGGGAGATTTGGAAATGGGTTTTAGGGTTTGTAGAGAAATTTGAGAGAGTGTTGGTGAAGAGAAATAAGATGAAAAGATGCAAATGATAATGATAATGAAAATTTGAAATGAGAAAGCACATTGAATGACCATAATTTCCTAAGAAAAGTGGTTACGCTGCATTTTCCAAGGAGAAATTCTGAGTTTCGCAGCGATGCGTCGACTTAAGCCTAGGATGCATCGATGCATGCAGGTTGAAAATTCAAAATTCTGAAGCTTTATAGTATCAGTCGATGCCTGGGGTCGACGCGTACAGACCCAAATCAAAATATGTTGAAATTTGAAGAGCATGAGTCGACCTATGCCCTGTTCTGGTTGATGCATGTAGCGTAATAATGGAAAAATGAAGAAAAAAATGTTATGTATGCATCACACAAAATAAATAACAAGCCCACACATACTTCAAACATAAAAATGGATAAAAAATGGGTCCAAACAATATAATAAACATCAAGATAACACACATCATAGTATAATTTCATACATATATGATCAAGATAAGTCAAATAGATAGGAACAATATTACCTCCAATGAAGATGAATAATGAATGCCCTCACATAGCTTGCGCTTTTCAATGTAGTTAATCAAAGTATAGACAAGCATAGATATAGAGTATACAACTATTCAATTTAAACACGATCTGAGATATCTTGAACGCCAAGTTCCCTACGGATGTTGAAGAAGGGTTCTTTCGCAAGTGGTTTTGTAAAACTGTTGGCAAGTTGATTCTTATTATCAACATGCTTGAATATGACATCACCTTTCACTACATGATCCCTAAGGAAATGATGGCGGATTTCAATATGTTTCGTGCATGAATGTAGTACAAGATTTTTTGGTTAAGTTAATGGCGCTTGCATTGTTACACAAAATGGGAATACATTCATGTTTAACAATAAAGTCAAGTAATTGTTGCTTGAGCCACAAGATTTGGACACAACAACTACCAGCTGCAACGTACTCTGCCTCGGTTGTTGACAAAGCAACAAAAAATTACTTTTTGCTATGCCAACTCACTAAGGAATTTGTGAAGAAATGACAAATACTACTAGTGCTCTTCCTATTCGATTCGCAGCTGGAAAAGTCGGAATCAGAATAGCCAGCCAAAGTACAATCACTTTCCTTAGAAAACCAAAGCTCATACTTCGGAGTACCACATAGGTATCTAAGTATGCGCTTGACGACTTTTAATTATGATTCCTTGGTACATGATTGATACCTAGCACACATACATACACTAAACATGATATTTGGTCGATAAGTAGTGAGATAGAGAATAGACACTATCATACCTCTATACCTCTTTACATCGATGATCCACTATCGCGCACGAATCAAAAACGAGTATTTTTGAAAATATAGTAAAGGAAAGCGACACTCGGATGTCGTATCGCAAGGATTCTTGTATTATTTCAACCAATTAAAGAAAAGGTTTATGGGGGATTTTAAGTTTTGTTTTATAAAACAAGAGAAAAAGTTATTAAAATAAGTGATTATCAATTAAGCTAAAACGACTAATCCTACTGATTCAGATTCCGACTTATCATCGGTTATTATAACATCAATCTCTAAGCGGCTTCAATCCTATTCGATTATGATATTAATCAAACAAGGGCTTATCAAAATCATACGAATTATGTTCCTGTTACCGAATTAAGCAAACAGTTAAGAATATGACGAGTTAATGAATTAAGCAAACGATAACACACAATTAAATTTAGGAACATGCATACAATAGAATTTAATCAATCGAATTAAGAAAAAGATTGCAATAAAATTAAGAAAACAATTTCATAGAAAAGAATTGAACATAAATCGAATTAAATTGGTATTATAATAACCTCATAGTGATGGAACCCGTAAGCAGCAGGATTTGCCTTGTGAATTAGTTTTCCATGAAAATCGTACAAAACACAATTAAATTCGTAAAAAGAAGGTTCAACGACAGTAGTACGACTGCTAGGTATAAGAAAGCATCAACATTTCTGGTTTTAACCCAACTGGATCGAAAAACATAAAAAACCCGACCCAAAACTAAATATTTCAAACGGTAGATTTTGGGTCCTGACTTAAACGAATTATTTGGACCTGCTACACTCTGAATCATCCTCTTCCTCAAACATAAAAATTGTATTTCTCTGTCTTAGCTTTTCAACACCTATTAGAACGTGCAAATCTGATTCTCGCAGCTTCAGTTATGATTCAAACAGTGGACAAATATCAAATAACCGCTAAAGCTGAAAATAAGCTGCAAAAATAAAAGAAAGGTAAAACAAACTTAAATATGAAAAAACATTAAAATAGTAAAAATACCCAAATAAACTGTAGGAATGCCTAATTATAACAATGGAAGAATGTGTATGAAGATGTACTAATCAAATTCCCCCACACTTAAACTTTTGCACTCCGAGCAAAATATTATCAAGACTCATGAAAAACAAAAGCATTTAGATACTCATTCTAGGCTGTAAACCCTTCTTCGGTCAAGATTGCATCGATAGGTACTAAATTTGCATACTAAGGATATCGTAAGAACACAAATCTGCAATTGTGCAGTCATAAAACTCTCTCCTATACAAACCAATCCAAATCATGTTATTATGCTTAAGTCTAACTTACCCATTCTCCTTTTTGCTCTCTTTCATTCTAATGCAATCACATTAAGCCCTTAATCTATTCACACACATGGTAAATAAGCTTGTTAGTGACTATGATCCATATCTTGTCAACAATTCCAAATTAACCAATTAAATAACAACAACAATAGTTTTTTTTCTTTTTTTTTTAAGTTTTCGCAACCGTTAGCCTAACTGACCAGGTGAGGGTCACCTAACTTAAAAGGCGGATTCCTATTTAGATTTCTTATTAAGCACATGATCATTCACTTATTTGCATCAGCTTAATTATTTAGTGTGTGATTTCTAGATGGTGTTGACTGTTAGATAAACTACTTAAGAGCTATTAAATGATGAGAACTCAAGGTTATGTCATAACAAGTATTTAAATCAAATTCCATATTCGAGAGACTTAAGATGTTAAAATGATACTGATGTTATGAGTTTTCCCAAGTCTCCACAATCTAACCTCAAATTAATCTATAGCCTAAAAATTTCAAAAGGCATTTTGTTTCAATGTAAAAAAAATTATTATTTTTTATTTAAGAACAAAACTAAAACTAAACAAAGAAAATAAAATTAAAAAGTGTTTCCCTCCCCCACACTTAAAATATACATTGTCCTCAATGAAAGAACATAAATATAAAATAAGAGTGAGAGAAAGGAAAGAACACACTCGAGTAGTCAAGGTGGATATGTGATCACAAAAGCAGCCTTTCTTAAAGAGAGATCTTCTGTAGGCTCCTTTTCCAAGGTGGGGATGTCATGCAATAGCTTTGGGTAGCATCCATTGAACTTGAAATTATTATTAGTGCATTCTTCTTTTATTTCAGGATCAAAAAAGAATCTTCGATAAATAAAAATTTCGAACAGGCACGTGAATGTGATATCCTTTTCCACAACATCAAGAATCAAAGGATTAAGGGGCTCCCTCACTAATTTTGTTCCATCTTCAATTAAGACCCTACGCATACTCGTGGATGGGTTAAAATTACGAGTGTCAACCAAGGTCCATCCAATTTCCTTTCTATTCTTCTTCAAAACCTGCAAAAGCTTATTTTCTTGATCGAAACCAAGGTTAGAAGAAATTATAATAGATATATTTTCATTCCTCTCTAAATAGGTATATTTTAGATTTTTGGGAAGTGGTTCAAGCTCTAAGGAAAGAGGTTGTTCAATGGAAGGCATGGTCGGGGCAGTCGGGATATCAAGAGTTTCAGCTACATAAACGGAATCATGAAAAGTATTGCCCTACAAGGCTACATTAATCTCAGCACAAACAGAGCAAAGTTAGTGTCAGTATATAAATTGCAAGAGTAAGTATCATCATAATCTAATAAAGATGGAAATTTAGATAACAACTCAGGATAAATATCATCAACTAAATCAGACAATAACTCTTATGGATTCACTACTATTTGGGTAGGTAGTTGGTTTGATTCTTGATCTTGTTGCGTGGCATTCACTATAGTGGCAAGTTGTCTAATCTGTGTCTAGAAAGCCTAAAGACTGGAATCTGTTCGTTGCTAAAACTGAAAATTATTTATAGCCATTTGCTTTACAAGGTCCTCTAGTGAAGGTTCATAAGGTTTAAAGCATACAATTTGGAATTCCTTCATATGCTTATTCGGATCCTCGTCTGCAAATCCATTAAACCTTGGCAACAAGTGTACTAAACCAAATTTTAACTCAAAAGAAACATCAACATCAGTATATTCAATACTTAAACCATTATAATGAAAATCAGGAGCAGCAAGCTCTCTTAATGTTCTTTGTTCAGCCATGTTATCAAAATGAAAAAAAAAAACAAAGAATTAGAAATCACAAAACTAATTTAGCAATGCAGTAAACAATTTAAAAAATATCAACAATGTCCCTAATTAGAAAAAGAATGGAAAAATAGAAAACTGAATAAAATAAAATCTAAAAATTATGAAAATATAACTACAAATCAAATCAAATCAAATTAGAATAAATCTCTACAAAAAATTTCAGATTTTTTTGAAAATATGAAAATAGAAAATAAATCAAATAAAATAGGAAAAGAAGGAATTTGTGATTTTCAGTGTCAAAATATTTTAGAATTTTATTCTAAAGGAGTATTGTTTATCGATTTGTTTCAGATTTTCTGGAAACAATTCGGAGCAAATCAAAACAGTAGCTTCCAACTTACCTAATAGGCTAAAATGCTTACCCCTGTTCTGCAACCCTGAAAATTAACACACAAAAACAAAAAAAATAAAAAACCATAAAATTAAAATTCTAAAATGCCTAAAATTAATAAGAAACCCCGACAATGGCGCCAATTTGATCCGCTGTTGCGCACGGATCAAAAACGAGTATTTTTGAAAATGTAGTAAATAGAAGCGACACTCGGATATCGTATCGCAAGGATTCTTGTATTATTTCAACCAATTAAAGAAAACTTTTATGGGGGGGGGTTTTAAGTTTTGATTTATAAAACAAGAGAAAAAGTGATTAAAATAAGTGATATCAATTAAGCTAAAACGGCTAATCCTACTGATTTGGATTCTGACTTATCATCGGCTATTATAACACCAATCCCTAAGCGGCTTCAATCCTATTCGATTATGATATTAATTAGACAAGCGCTTATCAAAATCATGCGAATTCCTATTACCGAATTAAGCAAACGGTTAAGAATATGACGAGTTAACGAATTAAGCAAACGATAACACGCAATTAAATTTAGGAACATGCATACAATCAAATTTAATCAATTATATCCTATGAACACAATCAAATTAAGCAAATGATTTTATAGAAAAGAATTGAACAGAAATCGAATTAAATTGGTACTATAATAACCTCAAAGTGATGGAACCTGTAAGCAGTAGGATTTGCCTTGGGAATTAGTTTTCCATGAAAATGTACAAAACACAATGAAATTTTTAAAAAGAAGGTTCAGTGGCAATAGTACAGCTGTTAGGTATTAGAAAGCATCAACACTTCTGGTTTTAACCCAACTGGATCAAAAATCATAAAAAACCTGACCCAAAACTAAATATTTCAAACGACAGATTTTGGGTCCTGACTTAAAAGAATTATTTGGACCTGCTACACTCTGAATCATCCTCTACCTCAAACATAAAAGTTTTAGCTTTCTAACGCCTATTAGAACGTGCAAATCCGGTTCTCGCAGCTCCAATTATGATTTAAATAGTAGACAAATATCAAATAACCGCTAAAGCTGAAAATAAGCTGCGAAAATAAAATTAAAGGTAAAAACAAACATAAATATGAAAACACATTAAAATAGTAAAAATACTCAAATAAACTGAAGGAATTCCTAAGTATAACAATGGGAGAATGTGTATGAAGATGTACTAATCAATCGACGACCTTACCATTCTCGTCACAATCCTTGTTTACACCTGTAGGCATTGAAGTTTCAATTGCTTTAGAGTTAGCCATATCCAAGCGCTTCAGTAGCTCATTGTAATACTTCGTTTGGCTCACGAATGTTCCTTCTTCGAGTTGTTTGATTTGAAGTCCGAGGAAGTAGTTTAGCTTCCCCATAATGCTTATCTCAAACTCACCCTGCATCAACTTAGAAAATTCATTAACCAAATGGATGTTAGTAGATCCAAATATAATGTCACCTACATAAACTTGTACTAATATAGAGTGTTTTCCTTGACGTTTAATAAAGAGGGTAGTATTAACCTTCCCTCTTGAGAATCCTTGATCTAGTAAAAATTTACTAAGAGGCTCATACCAAGCCCTAGGGGCTTGTTTAAGACCGTACAAAGCACGCTTAAGATGATAAACATAGTTAGGATACTCATGACTTTCAAAACCAGAGGTTGAGATACATAGACCTCTTCATTAATGTATTCGTTTAGGAAAACACTCTTAACATCCATTTGGAATAATTTGAAGTTCTTGGAACAAGCATAGGCAAGCAGTCGACATATAACCTCAAGGCGAGCAACAGGAGCATAAGTTTCCTCATAGTCGATGCCCTCCTCTTGGTTATAGCCTTGCGTCACTAGGCGCGACTTATTCCTAGTTATGACTCTATTTTCGTCAAACTTGTTCCTAAATACCCATTCGGTAGCAATCACTCGATGATCTCGCGGAGGGGGGAACAAGATCCCAAACCTCATTTCTTTTAAATTTATTTAACTCATCTTGCATTGTTAAAAACCAATTTTTATTGAGTAAGGCCTCTTTGGAGTTTTTAGGTTCAATTTGAGAGACGAAAGCAAAGTGATAACAAAAGTTACTTAGCTTGGATCTCGTAGTTACTCCCTTTGATATATCTCCGAGTATGTTGTTGATGGGGTGATCCTTAGAGGATTTCCAAGCTACAGGAAAGTCATCGTTGCTAATTGGATGATCCTCCTCAATCTTTCCAGAGTTGTGATCTTCCTCCTCCTCAACTTCCACCGATTCAGATTGATAAGTCCCTTTTTCAGTGTCTTTGAGTATGTCTTCTGAAGATACACCTGCACCATGAAAAGAAATACCTTTTCCGACATTTTTCAGAAAAGATTCATCAAAAGTAACATGTACAGATTCTTCTACAGTAAGTAACCTTTTATTGAATGTTCTATATACCTTACTAGTTTGGGAGTATCCAAGAAAGATACCTTCATCGACTTTTGAATCGAACTTACCAAGGTTCTCCTTACCATTATTCAATACAAAGCATTTACAACTAAAAACATGAAGATGTGATACGTTAGACTTCCTTCCATTTAATAGCTCATATGAAGTTTCATTAAGAATAGGACGGATAAGCACCCTATTCAAAACATAACATGCCTTACTAATAGCATTAGCCCAAAAGTTTTTAGGAAGGTCACTCTCATTGATCATAGTTCTTCCAAGTTCTTCTAAAACACGATTTTTATAAAATTTCAACCGATGCGTCAACTGGAACAGGGTCATACATCGACACAAGGTTACCCCATAACAAAAAAAAAATTATTCCTACAGTATGAGTCGACCTATGGGTTGACGCGTGGAGACCCGAGAGCAATAAATTTATTAATCAACATCATGCTTCGACCTCCACATGTATGTGAGTCGACGCAAGGACTCTAGAAAGCCAAAAACAAGTTTTTGTGAGTGTTTGGGTCGACCTAAACCATTTTTTAGTAGCTCTAAGGTATCTAATATGATCAAGTGCATAAATATCATATATGAGATGCTCCTATATGCATAGACACATGAACATGGAATATTTTATGCATATTAAAGAATGAATGCAATCTATGACGCGATGATATCGTCCAAAGTACAAGCACGAGATAGTACTAGTTTTGACATCATTAAAACAAGGATTAAGGAACCTTGCCCTCACATCTATTTGTAATCTTTTCATACTCAGTATAAGAAATGACATTTAGCAAGATTGTTCTTGATTTGTGATGGTTTTTGTTGTCCTTCTTTTGCTATTCATCCAACTTTTTTCTTTCAAGATTTACACCATTTGAATATACATGATATGTGTAACCATCCATTATGATATCCCATAGATCTGAATCATATCCAAGGAAGAAAATTTTGATTCTATCTTTCCAATAGTCAAACCTTTCTCTATCAAAGATTGAAGGTTTAGCATAATAATGATCTTTATCATTGTTGCTTGTGGATGTCATAATGTGTTTTTGAAAGAGGAACTTTATCTAACACGGTTAAGTATTTGACACAAAAGAGTCAATACCAGAACTAGAGCTCTGATTCCAATTGAAGGTATAGGAAACACAAAAAGAGGGAAGGTTGAATTGGGTTTTAGATATGATACTTTTTTTTTCTTCTGAAAACCAATCAAAAACCAGTGACACAAAAAACAAAGATAAAAATACATGATTATGTTAATATTGGTTCACTGTTAACTAGGTTAGTCCAGTTCACCCGCCATAGTGACTTTTCCTTCTTACAAAGACTTAATCCATTAATAAATTATATTACAAACTCAAAGACCAACTATCAATGACTTCTCAAGGCTACTGACTAAAATTAGTCCCTCAAGGAAAAACTCAAAGACTAACTGTCAATGACTTCTTGAGGCTATAGACTAAATTTAGTCCCTCAAGGAATAACTCAAAGTTACAATACAAAGATATGTGTCTATAAGAATGCTTCTTAAGAGGTAGATACACATAATTAAATTCAGAGTTTACAAATCAGAAAAATATACAAATGAAAAAATCTGAGTGTAATGAGTGTTTTTCTTTTCTTTTTGTTATTATATGCCACTCGTCTATTCGCATGTCATTTTTTGTGTTTTTCTTTTGTCTGTTGTGTTGCAATTTTCAAAATTCCTTTGTCCTCTTTATATAGATGATGAACATCGTTGGAGGATAGAATTGGAAACATCTTCAATTCCACAGCTGCAATAGTGGTACGAGGTTGTGTCGTGAAACATAGAGTGTCGTTGGAAGTTCATTCCTTAATAATTCTAGCATATTGTCCTTTAAGGAAACATTTAATTTTGTTGCTTGAATTTATCATAGTAAATTTTGATTGTTTGTTTCAGAAGCATTGACTAGGATATCTAGAGTTGACTTTAGTTAAGGACTTCTTCGTATTCTAACTTTGGTTCAGAACTTGATGGAGTCTACAGTTCAGAGTCTGATGAAGTCCAGAGTTCAGACTCTCTCTTACCAGAGTCTAGAGTCTACCTTGTCCAATTTTGTTCAGAATTCTGGCTTGTTCAGAGTCTTGGTTTATCCAACATCTGGCTTGTCCAAAGTCTGTTTTATCCAGCATTTGGCTTATTTAGAGTGTGTTTTATCCAACATCTGACTTGTTCAGATTCTACTTTCTCTAGCATCTGTCTTATTCAGATTCTACACACTTAACAAAAATTTTAGAGTAAAAAATTGTTATTTATACTTTGTTATAATAAAAACTCAAGGATTGTAGACATATAACCAAACTTATTTCAACATATAGGACAATAGTGGAGGAAAATTTGTTCAATTTTGGTAATCTTTCCTCTATTTCAAGCTTTGTTAGTGCTTCAATGATGTTAATGTTGTTTAAATGGATGAACATACATGTGTTTACATTGGAGGAGTTGATGTTTCAATTACGCACGTGTGTTGGAAGAGATGATGTTTTGAAAATGATGATGTAAGTTGAATTTAGAAATATGTTAGGGTGTTTCAATGGAAATCACATTAGGTATGTTTTGTTAAGAGATCATTCATTTTTGCAAGAGAATGAAGATGAATGAGTGTTGAAATTAAATGAAAAGTTAGGGTCTAGTTCTTAGAAATACATGCAAAAGAGATTTCCTCCAACCGAGGGAATAGAAAATTAAGAGAGAGAGAGAGAGAGAGAGAGAGAGAGAAGTGTCATATGAAATAAAAAGTTGAGTTTTCCAACTAAGGGAATAAATAATTAAAAGAACAAAAAGAGAAAAGCATCATTTGAAATACAAAGTTAATATTTCTTCTCAATTGGAAATCCCAACTGAGGGAATAAATAAATTATAAATATAAAAAAAAGTGTCGGTTTAATATATATATATATATATATATATATATATATATATATATATATATATATATATATATATATATATATATATATATATATATATATATATATATATATATATATATATATATATATATATATATATATATATATATATATATATATTAAAAATGCAAAAGGTGAGTTTTGAGGCTTAGTCTTTGAGCCACATTTTCTATTGTTTGGTTCCTCCAACCGAAGAAATAAATTATTTTGATGGAATTAGAAATAAAAAAAATAAAAAGACGCCAATTGAAAAATAAACAAAAAGTAAAAGCAGCATGATCTAGGATTCGAACCATGATCCCTTATCCATTTTTCCTATTCGTTGTTTCCCAACTAAGGGAATATATGGGATTTTTTAAATTAAAAAATTTAAAATATGGCACAACTGAGGATTATATCTTAGATATAGGGTGGCTTAGGTGAAAGCTTTTGTCATAAAATGTGTAGTATTATATTTGTGAGAGCCCAAAATAAGAGTGACGTAAAAGTTCCCACCCCATGAGGAGACGCATGGAAGATACCTTTGTGTAGTATGGGGGACTTACCTTCTTGATAAAAGACATGCACAATGCCATTATCCAGCCACCAGTCATGTAGAGCGAGTCATACCACAACTTCTTGAAGAATATGTAGCCAACATTCATCCTTTATCAAGGGGGAGCTCTTACCACCTCTTAGTGTTTCCTAAGTCTTAGGACAACGACCTCTATAAATTCGTCTCCCTTAACAGGAGAGAAGGACATACCATTCATACCATAAGCGCAATGCTTGCATAAAGAGCTACTCACCTTACGTGAGTTGGCCCTCTTAAACCACCATAAATATTGTAACACCACCATACATGGCATCTCTGTACCGTGGGAAAGCATGTACCATCCTAAACTGTTATAAACCCAATAATGCCTCTGAGTATTCCCTACTCTTGTAGGATACCACACATACCTATATTTTTTTATCTTTACATTGACACTCATCATGGAGCCTTATCAAAACTAAAATGGGCTACACATTCTTCATTACAATCATTGTACTCACTACTACCCTCCACTCCTACACCTAGCCATCTTCAGCCATGGTTAACAAGAGAGTTCTATCCCCTATGCTAGAGGATTCCATTGGTAGAGGTAATGCCAATGCCCTAGAAGAGATGCATGCCGTCATGGAAGAGCTACATCGTTATAATTAAACCTCTAAGGACAACATTCTTAATATCCAACAATGCTAACAAGAGACAATCCCCCATTGGAGATGGAAGTACTGGACAAGAATCAAATTTTCAAAAATTTAATTTGTGGCATGCAAAACACGTCGCAAAACATTTTTCAAAAAAAAGATGAGAGAGAAACTTTGACTGACTAAATTGATGGTTGGGCAGGTTTACTGACACCTTTACATTCGTGTCATGTTATTCACGTTGCACGCAATATGACCATTCTGACATTTCAGAATTACCAATTTGTGAATCCCGTCGCAAAACAACGGTTACTTTTCATTTGCGACGTGATTTACATAAAGCTAGTGTGGTTATTTATATGCCAACAAATTTCTTCCCCTCATGCATCAGAACCAAAAGAAAATTCTCCCTTTTCATTTCATCCTCATCTTCCTTTCTCTCTTTCAACCTTAACC
Organism: Lathyrus sativus; assembly: GCA_963859935.3. NCBI lineage: Eukaryota > Viridiplantae > Streptophyta > Magnoliopsida > Fabales > Fabaceae > Lathyrus > Lathyrus sativus. Next base: position 472,998,651 of record OZ012738.1, read on the forward strand.
GTCTTCATTCCTCTCTTTTAACCTCAAGCTTCCATGTTCATTTCAAGACATAAAATTTTCTCAACTTCATCTAAATTAATTCAAGGTATTAAAATTTGAATAAGCATTTATTTTTTAAATAAGTAAGTGAATACAATTTGAGACGAGTAAGTATATATATTAAGTAATATAAGTATATATTTTTTAAGTTAATATTATTAAGTAATATATATTAAATATTATTTAGTAATGAAATATATATATATATATATATATATATATATATATATATATATATATATATATATATATATATATATATATATATATATATATATATATATATATATAAAATAATATTTTTATTTACGTAAATATATATATTTAGCATAGTTATGAAACAAAGTATTTATAGTATATATATATATATATATATATATATATATATATATATATATATATATATATATATATATATATATATATATATATATATATATATATATATATATATATATATATATATATATATATATATATATATATATATATATATATATATATATATATATATATATATATAGTAAGTATCAGATGAGGACGAGAATGATCCATGCATTTTTAGGGACATACATGCACTTGAGGTGGATCTTGAGAGGTAGGATGAGGTCGATCGTGAGGGAGATCATGAGGGGCAGGATGAGGACGATCATCAGGACAATCATGAGGGGTAGGATCGTGCTGCACATTCGAGTGAGTATTAGTTGATTGATTGAATATACTATATTTGGTCTAGTGAAAAATTGTAAGTTTATAATTTATAATATTTTAATTAAAGTAAACATGTTGTCATTTTTTATATTTAATAATACTTATTCAAATTATTATTGTTTAGTTTCGAGCTGAGTCGAATTGCTTCCAAATGTATAAGTTATGTTATTTAGTAAATGTATAAAAAAAGTTTGGAAGAGATTCGAGAACTTTCCAAGAGTGAAAAAGTTGTTTGGTTTAGCAAATTTAAGGTATAATGAATTTATTTTAAGTTATTGTTATTTTATTTATTTTTTATTATAATTATCTAACAATTTATTTGAGTCTCATAGAACATTGCAGAAAAAATATATGTCTGAAGTAATTAACGAAGCTAGGATTCAAAAAAAAATTGGGGCGGAACAGCAGTCTAAATTTCTAACATGCTACGACGTGCTAGATGTGGCTTGGAAGACCTAGATGTTCGTCCTAACTGGATAGGCAAGGAAGTTTTTGATGAAATTCTTTTCTATTGATATTCACTTAGTTTTAAGGCAAGATTTGAAATTACAAAGAAAATGAAAGCATCTTGCAAGAAGGGTCACCTTAATGTAGTTGGAAGCATTAGTATCGTCGAACATGCTCGACGTATGGTAATTATAACTATTTTTTATCAGTTATATTTTGATTTACTATATATTTTTAATTAAAGTTAATTTTATTAATTAGTCTAACGATTTTGAAAAACTCCCACGAATGAATGAGCTGGTTGCAAAGACTCATACCAAAAAATTAGGGGATTTTGTTGACGAACGTATCAGATTAGCTTTAGTAAGTTGTTTATATTGTATTATTTTATTTAATTTAATTCATGTATATGAATAAATTGATTAAATTATATTAACATTTAATGGAAAATTTGTGGCGTGATTTTCATGTGGCAATTAATTTAATGTTGTTTGTGGCGTGAAAGTCACATGGCTATATTTCATTATTTATATAATTTAATTCTTGTTTACAACTAAATTGTTTAAAGTATATTTAATTTAAATTTTTTTCTTGTATGTGTTGGAGAACTATCAAACATTGCTCATAGACTTTTTAGTTCAAAATCTTTAGTATACTTCGATAGATTCAAACCCGATTGATGAACATGTGGATCTTTATATTTGGAGTTTAGTAAATGGCCGGGGAGGATCTAACAAGTGTTTTTTGGTAATGGATCTTTGACCGACAATTACAGAATATGGGATAAAACTTTATTTGAAAGAGTTGCAGATAGGAAGGAATATCACATCCACCACAATTGATGCCCAAATAATGGAAACAGTGCGACAATTGACATTAACTGAGGCGAGACGCGAGTTGACAAAACATAAGGCAACGATAAATGCCCAAATAGAGGCAACCAAGAAGAAACAATTTGAGATGGAGGAAATAATGCGATAATTGCTCTCACATGGAAACCAAACAAATAATTCAATGGGTGGTGATGTGGATGATGAAGATGATGTGGATAAAGATATGTATGATGATGAGGATGAGGATGTTGATTGACTTTTTTATTGTTAGTTTACTTTTAAATATTAATTTTTGTAAAATATTTTTAATTATTTTTAATTTAATCATTTTTAATTGAAATTCATATTTCTAATTATTATTTGAAAATATTCGTATTTTTAATTATTAATTGAAATTAATATGTTTAATTGTAAAAAATTTATATTTCTAATTATTATTTAAAAATATTTATATTATTTATTAATTTTTGGTATTTCTATTATTTATTAAATAAATTTTTTAATAAAAAATTAATCTACGACATGACAAACACGATGCTAATTAATTACAATGTTTTCAATTTAGTGGCGTGAAAACATGATGCAAAATTGACATATTTTCATTTTTGTGTCATGAAATTCACGTGGAAAATCTACCAACCTAACATGCTCTTTTGAATTGTAGCAGTGAAGGTCGGCTATACAGCAGAATTTTGTGGCATGAAAATTAGTTCGTAAAGTGTTGCAACGTGAAAACCACGTGGCAAAGTTATGGCGGGATTTTCACGTGGCAAAAAATGTGCCACAAGTGCTCCTGCCGTGTGATTTTTCACGTGGCTAATTAATGTTTGTGACGTGATTTTCACCTTTGTGACGTGAAAATCACGTGGCTAATAACTATTTTTTGTATTTTATTTAATACAAGAATGAAAAAAACTCGTGTTAGCATCCCCTATATAAGCCAAACAGACACCAGTCTCTCTCTGGAAGATGTGTGAGTCCATACACCAGAAGAGAGAACCCAAAAAGCCTTCACCACCTCCGCAAAGTTGGCATTATTCAACCAAATGTTATTAAATCTGTGAGATATTGGATTAGACTCTAGTATGATCGAAGTCTGTTCGCGAGTAATACGTGTTGTAGTCGAAGTTTGTTCTAACATGCATTAGTCAATATTGCTAGGTTTGTTAGCATGTTGAATTTGGCCTTGCTTGTAAGCCTAATTTTTTAAGTTAGCTTGTACCCTAAGTTAGCTTGTAATGCGTAATTGTTAAAAATCCTTTTAGGTTATTGTGCTAATTTTCTTATAAATAGCATGCTATTCTCTCATCTTGTATAAGGAAAAATAGGAAGATAAAATCCTAATTCAAGAGAGAGAGGTTATTTTTTATTCTTGTATACTTGTAATTTTGTTTGATACAGAAAGGAAAGAATAGCAGTTTATAACCAATCCTTGTTGTTTTCCCTTGTTTTCTTTGTGAACCCTAACCTTTGTGTGTTTCTTGATTATAAAGAAAGCATTTATATTTTGTTTCAAGGTATCCTATTCACAACAAATTGGTGCGGTGAGCATGGAGAAGATGCCTTCAACAAAGTATGAGATTGAAAAGTTCACTGGAGTGAATGATTTCGGTCTGTGGCGCTTGAAGATGAAAGCTTTATTGGTTCAGCAGGGTTGTTTGGAAGCATTGAAGGGAGAGGAAGCCATGGACACTACGTTAACGACGAGACAAAAGACGGCCATGATTGAGAAAGCCCACAACATAACATTGTTGAGCCTTGGTGATAAGGTTCTTCGATAGGTATCAAAGGAGACTACAACATCAGGGTTATGGGTCAAACTTGAAATTTTGTACATGACCAAATCTCTAGTGAATCGACTCTACCTGAAACAAGCTTTGTATTCATTCAAGATGAGTGAAGACAAAGTATTGGCTGAGCAGTTGGATATGTTCAACAAGTTGATTCTTGATCTTGAAAATATTAATGTGAAGATCGACGATGAAGATCAAGCACTGTTGTTGTTGTGTGCTTTTCCCAGAACACATGCCCACTTCAAAGAAAATCTCTTGTATGGAAGGGATTCCACGAGCTTTGAAGAAGTTCAATCAGCCTTGTATTCTAAGGACATGAACAAACGAAAGGAGTATAAACCTTTGACGGTGGGTAAAGGTTTTCCCGTTAAGGGAAAATTCTTGCGAAAGGATGGTAAGTTCGACAAGAAGAAAGGTAAAAGTCAGCAAAAGTCTTATAGTGGGGAAACATATGGTATTCGATGCTATCTCTGTAAGAAGGAGAGTCACACAAGAAAGATGTGCCCTGAACGCCTAAAAGATCATATAGGTAAGGATAATGGCAACGTAGCCATTGCTCAAGATGACTTCGATTCATCTGATGTCCTTGTAGTTTCAAGCGGCGACTCAAGAAAGGAGTGGATTATGGATTCAGGTTGAACTTGGCACATGACTCCAAACAGAGTTGTTCGAGGAGCTATGTGATCATGATGGTGGATCGGTGTTGCTGGGGAATAACAAATTTTGCAAAATTGCAGGTATTGGATCTGTGAGATTCAAGCTCCATGATGAGTCAATAAGGTTATTGAATGAAGTCAGGTATGTACCTGATTTGAAGAGAAATTTGATTTCTCTTGGTGAATTCGACAGGAAGGGACATGTTTTTCAAGGAGAGAATATAATCCTAAGATTCATGAAGGTGTCGAAGGAAGTCTTGAGAGGTGTGAAGAAACAAGGCTTGTATACCCTTGAGGAAGAGGTTGTAAGTGGTTCAACAAATTTTACATCCACGAAACATGTGCCAAAGACAGGATTATGGCACATGAGATTGGGCCATGTAAGTGAAAGAGGCTTGGTCGAATTGGGGAAATAGAACCTGCTAGGAGGTGACAAAGTCGAAAATTTGAAGGTTTGTGAATCTTGTGTATTTGGTAAATCATGTAGGGTGAATTTTAACAAAGGCAAGCAAAGAACACATGGATCCCTGGATTACATTCATGCTGATCTTTGGGGGCCTGCAAGGAATCCTTCACACTCAGGTGCAAGGTATTTTCTATCCATCGTTGATGACTATTCCAGAAAGCTATGAGTATTCATCCAGAAGATGAAGGATAAAACTTTTGATAATTTCAAAAGTTGGAAGGTTCTAGTTGAAACTCAAACTGGTAGAAAGGTCAAGAGGTTTAGAATAGACAATGGCCTTGATTTTTGCAACAAAGCGTTCGACAAATACTGTGGCAGGTACTCCTCAAAAAAATGGCCTAGATGAGAGGTTCAATAAAACAATCTTTGAAAGAGTTAGATGTATGTTGGTTAGTGTTGGATTGAAGAAGGTGTTTTGGGTGGAGGTTGTTTCGACAACAACTTATCTGATAAATAGATGTCCCTCAACTGCCTTAGGAATGAAGACACTTGAAAAAGTTTTGTCGGGACATCCACCTAGTCTCGACAAACTGAAAGTATTTGGTGGTTTGGCCTATGCTCAGACTAGGCAAGATAAGGTCGAACCTAGATCTCTGAAATGCATATTCATGGGATACCCTGAAGGAGTCAAAGCTTATAGGCTATGGTGCCTAGAGCCAGGTCACATGAGGTGTATCACCAGTCGAGATGTAGTTTTCAGTAAGCAGAGATGGCTTTCAAAAATACTGATGATGCTAACGAAGAGCTGGAACAGGGAGAGATTCATGTTGAGGTGGAGTGTGTTGTTGCTGAATTGTGTATCCCAGATGAAGTCGAAGAAAAAGTAGAAGTCGTTGTGGAAGATGAGGAGACTGATAACGACTACCTCCTATCAAGAGACAAGTCGGGGAGAGTCATCAAGCCACCTCAGAGACTTGGGTATGCAGATCTTATAGCTTATTCCTTAATCTCTGCGAGTGAGGTTCTAGACGAAGAATCTAGAGACTATAAGGATGTTATGAGGAGTCGAAAGAGTACTGAATGGATTAAGGCCATGGATTTTAAGATGAAATCTCTTCATGATAACTATACCTAAGAGCTGATCAAGAAACCTGTTGGAGCCAGGTTAGTCAACTGTAAATGTATTTTCAAAGTTAAGGAAGGAATCGAAGGAGTGGCGTCGAAGAGATACAAGGCAAGATTGGTTGTTAGGGGGTTCACTCAAAAAGAAGGTGTCGACTTCAATGATGTGGTCTCTCCTGTTGTGAAGCACAAATCCATTCGAATGTTGCTTGCCACGGTGGCACAGTTTGACCTTGAACTAGGACAGGTGGATGTGAAGACTGCATTCTTGTACGGTGACCTAGATGAAACAATTATGATGAGGCAACATGAAGGGTATGCCGAAAGGGGGAAGGAAGATTATGTGTGCAAACTGAAGATATCTTTATATGGACTGAAAAAATCTCCTTGGTAGTGGAATAGGAGATTCAACAAGTTCATGGCACGCATAAGTTTCATCAGAAGTTAATTCGACATCTGTATTTACTTCAGATTTTGATCGAGTAATTCATTTGTTATTTTGTTGCTCTATGTGGATGATATTCTAATAGCAAGCAACAATGTCGAAGATGTAATGAGGGTGAAGGCTGAACTCAATAAGGAGTTCGACATGAAGGATCTGGGAGCTGCGTCCAGGACTCTTGGGATTGATACTCCAAGAGATAGAAAGCAGTCAAAATTATGCTTATCTCAAGAGGCATACCTACGGAAGATTCTCGAAAAGTTTGGTATGTCAAATTCAAATCCTGTTGTGACTCCGACAAACCCTTAATTCAAGTTGAGTATAGATCAGTGTCCCAGTACTAATGTCGAAAGAGCTTATATGAATAGCATTCCATATGCTAATATAGTGGGTTCTTTGATGTATGTTATCGTCTGTACTAGGCCCGACATAGCATATGCAGTAAGTCTTGTAAGCAGGTACATGGCGAATCCTGGAAAGGATCACTGGAAAGCATTGAAGTGGATTCTAGGTACATAAATTGGTCTCTAAATAGAGTCCTAATTTATGGTAGAGCCTTGGGTGAAGATAGTTAAGCAGCAATCGAAGGACACGTCGACTCTGATTATACAGGTTATATGGATTCTAGAAAATCTATTTCTGGATATGCATTCCCTATGTTTGGGACAACAATCAGTTGGAAAGCAACACTTTAGAAGGTTGTTTCCTTATCAACCACTGAAGCGGAATATATCGCCCTAACTGAAGATATGAAAGAAGCATTGTGGCTTGAAGGTTTTGCAAAGGAGCTAAAACTTCCAGGTTGAGTTGTCACTGTTAAATGTGATCGTTAAAGTGAAATACACCTATTGAAGAATTCAGCCTATCATGAGCGAACCAAGCACATTGATGTGAGGTTGCATTTCGTCAAAGGGGTAATCAAGCGTGGAAAAGTCTAAGTGCTGAAGGTTTTGACAGATGATAATGTTGTTGATATGATCACCAAGACGTTGCCCAGTTGCAAGTTTTTCCACTGTATGCAGTTGATAAAAATGCATGAAGAAAGTTAGTTTCTTGATGTTATAGAGTTAGATCCAAGGTGGAGATTTGTGAGATGTTGGATCGAGCTCTAGTATGGTCGAAGTCTATTTGCGAGTAATGCATATTGTAGTCAAAGTTTATTCTAACATGCATTAGTCAATATTGCTAGGTTTGTTAGCATGTTGAATTGGGTCTTACTTGTAAGCCCAATTTTTAAAGTTAGCTTGTACCCTAAGTTAGCTTGTAATGAGTAATTCTTAAAAAGCCCTTTAGGTTAGTGTGCTAATTTTCTTATAAATACCATGCTAGTCTCTCATCTTGTATAAGGAAAAATAGGAAGATAAAATCCTAATTAAAGAGAGAGAGGTTATTTGGTATTCTTGTATACTTGTAATATTGTTTGATAGAGAAAGGAAAGAATAGTAGTTTATAACCAATCCTTGTTGTTTTTCCTTATTTTCTTTGTTAACCCTAACCCTTGTGTGTTTCTTGATTATAAAAAAAACCATTTATATTTTGTTTCAAGGCATGCTATTCACAACAAAACCTAAATGACTTAGGTTCCCAAAAATGAGTGGAGTGCTTAACCACCTAAGGATAATGATCTGAGACATGACTAAAGAGATCCCATAAGCATCTCTACCCCTACTCCTCCTCCCAACCAATTGAGACTAAAACTCAATCCAACCTACCTATAAACACCTTATTAAGATGAAACCAATGGAATATTCTTTCCAATAACGAAAATTCCACCAACCCCAAAGCATCAATAAACGTTTCGAACTCCAGGTTCTCCACCTACGCATGCCTCAGAAGCCTAATACTAACCCCTTTCTTCTCTCTAGAGTTAAGAGTTAGGTTAAAGCCACCCAAAAAATACAAAACAATCCCTTAAAAACTAATCCTAACCTAAACCAAACAGGTCCACAAAACTCTTTCTGTTTCTTCTTGGTTTGAATTACTTTACTTCATTTTCGTGCCATTGTTGCTATTTTGCTTATAGGTGTTGGAAACTTCCTTTAGAATTATCCAAGCCCTCCAATGATATAGATTTCTAGTCTATAGTTTTACAATTTTCCACAATTCCCAAATTTATTTTTTTAAGGATCCATTGCGAATTTTTTTTTAATATAACAAGTATATTCAAAAAATATACCAAATAAACACAAAAATGGAAAAAAAAATTACAAAAGTGGCCAACTTTCTACCTTCTGTCGCCAAATGAAATGGCGAATGCAACCCCCCCCCCCCATATGACTCTGTCGTCATACCAACTGGCGAATTGGTGTTGGGCTTAAACACATTCGCCATTGGGCTTGGCGAATCAGGCTTCCATTTCCATTTTTTTCCGTTTCCATTTTTTAGTTTATTTTTATTTGCTTTTATTTTTCTTTTAAAATTTTTTGATAAAGTTTTTATGAAACAATAAATATAATTTTAAAAAATATATCATAAATTAAATATATTTACATTGCTTTTATGAAACAATTAAATTATTAATACAATTAAATATAGTTTTCATGAAACAATAAATATAGTTTTATTTACATTGCTTTTATTAAACTATATTTTTATATTTTTTGTTTAATAATTAATATTGTTGTAAATTATATTAAAAAAAATTGGATGAAATTATCAAACACTAAATATAATTTTTATGATATAGTCTTATAAAATAATAAATATAATTGTATATAACTTTTAAGGCATAATAAATATAAATAGGTATAAATTTTAAAACATAATAAATATATGATTTACATATATTTTTAAAACATAATTTGTATATAATGAAATATATAAATTTAAAATATATAATAGTAAGACACATTTGAATTTTGATATTTTTATAGCTTTCGGTGAAAATTTTTGGTATTTGTTGAAAAAAAGTATATAAATTTTGTAAGGGTATTTAAGACATATCATATGGGGCACGTAGTATTTTATTTTTTTATAAATACGACTGCAAACATATATATTTTTCCACAACATTCTATACCAAAAGACTGAAGTCTTAACAATTTTGAGTGGATTGGAGTCTAGAATGTCTGCATTTCTAAATCAACGTTCTTCGTCGTCGTCATCAGCATCGGAGGAACCATTTCCAACATTTCCTCTAATGAAAAGAAATTCCCTAGTTTATTTTTCAGAAATAAAGCCTCTGATGAAGGTGCTCCTGTGGAATACGCAAACGTTGGAGCACTTGCATAGGGAACTGAACCGTTGGAGAAAAGTGGAAAATGATGCTGGTGTCCTTGTGATGATGTTAACACTAAAGAAGATAACGTTGATGGTCGTGATATCATAGACGCCTTGTTGCATTGTTCTGTTTTATGTCTTTATGTTGTTGTTATTTTTGGAATGTTGTTGTGATATTAAGTAATGTTTGTTTAATTTATGTTGCTTGCTAATTATAATCGGTTAAGTATGCTTTAAATGGAATAAAATTTGCTATTGATTTAAAGGGACACAGTTACATATGAAACTATGTTCTGCTGCTTGATCCTACGTTAGGACATTTTGTACGATTGTGTCTTGGTTGCCGACACAAACTACATAACCTTACCATCTTGTTTGTGGTATCCATCTTCGTTCGAACGCGCGTGCTGTTAGGGCGGCCCTTTTTCTTTCTTCGCATCAAATCATTATGCCAGACAATTTCGCCTTTGTATTGAGGTCAATAGTCCTCCTTTGCCACCACCTGAAAGCTACATGTGCAGACATTGCATAGACTTATCACTTAGTGAACTGTAGAAAGAAGGTTGGCTGGGTCGTGGCGCGCCTTCGAACATGCTGCTATAACATGAGAGCAAGCCATACGAAATGCCTAAAAATTCCCACAATCACACCAGCTCCTATCTAGTTCAACACGGTAACATCCCCTAGGCCTTCCTTCGTTATGACCAATCGACTCGGCAACACTGAACCAACCTTTATTGCGGTCAAAGATTGTAACCACATGTGTGTTGGCTTTGGCAGCTTGGTCTTTCATGAATGTTGTTGAACTATCACTGTACAGCTGACCAGATTGTAATACTAAACCCCACTTCGTATGTCTGCTATCAAAGAGTGTGCCTAGCCTAAAATATGTTGCCTCTACAAAGGCAGTTATCGGTAGGTTTCGGATTCCCTTGAAAACAAAATTTATTTATTTAACGAGGTTAGTTATCATGTGGCCCCATCGCACCCCATTGTCGTATGCCCGTGTCCATTTCTCTTTATCAATGTTATCAATCCATCTTAATGCATCCACGTTTGTTAGTCTGATCTCGTCACGGTAGTGTTTGAAAGTGGGCTATGTTAGTGCATATCCTGTGCTGATAACCTTCTTCTGCAGTGTTTTATCTTTGATTTCCCGCATGAAACTTTGGGCGATATGTCTTATGCAATACACATGGGTCGAGGGAGGATCCTGCCAACCATTATCAAGGTGACTGTATGCACTCTCAATAAATGGGTGTTTATCAGAGATCAAACATAAGTTAGGTTGGGGCGAAATGTATAGGCGGAGATATTTTAGGAAAAAACTCCAACCCTCAGCAGTCTCCCCTTCAACTATAGGAAGGCTATTGGAAAAATGTTGTTGTTCCCGTATAACCATGTCCCGTCAACTTGAATTATACGTTTACAATATGCAAACTCATTGATTCATGGTTCGAACGCCCAAAATAGTCTGTGAAAAATTCCATTTCCACCAACCCAAGTTCCGTCAGGTGTACACGCTGGCATTGTCTCCAATATGGCAACAGTCCCTGGAGAGTATTGTTTTAGAGCCACAAAGAATTTTGGAAGTTCCTTGTACGAATCCTCCCAATTTCCAAACACCCTTTCAACCGCTTTAGTCCTAGCAATCCATGTTTTTCGGTATGAAGGAGTGTAATTGTACCTTTGAACCATATGTGCAATTATGGTACTCACCTTCAAAGACGGGTTGTCGCTAATGACTGACAGTATCTCATCACAAATCATTCGAGAGTTGAGCTTGCGATGGTCCTGTATCGGATTCGAGATTATACAAGTGTGGGTTGGACCCGTTGACCCTATCTTCCAGGAATCACTTCTCTTCCTGAAAGATGCTGTTAATCGGAATGGGCACACCTCATTACGACAATAGATCGTATACCGAGTCGGATTCGTCCAATCGACTCTATAATCGGCTGATAACTCCATGTGATATTGTTTAATTTCCCGGACACAATCTTCTTTGGTACAAAACTCGTCACCCTCTTTTAGTAGCCCTTCTATTGCGTAGTTGGGGTTGTAGAAAAAATCTGTTGAGGGTTCATCGTCACCTAAGTTGAGAGTTGTCATGTGTTGAGGGGACAATAAACATGGTCGAGTGGAACCCCCTCTTCCTCGTTGTTCACCATCTCGTCAATAGTGACTTCATCTGTTTCTTCTTCTTCGTCAATGACATTGACTTCAGTGTGTTCCTCATCAGATTCGCAAAAAACTTGCTAAGAATCAAGTTGTTGAGACAGTTGTTGTTGTTGTAACGAGACATGTAACACGATATCTGAGAATCCAGAATACTCGTGAATGCGGAACATGTTACGCACATCTTCATCGTCTCGAACCTTTAATGGGAAAAATTTGCATTCGCCATGCTCGCCAAAAAACACTGGATTTTTGTATATTATTTGGCCAACTGGACCACATTGCAATTTTTTTTCTAATCTTGACTTCAAGTGTAAATTTTTTTTACCTTCTGTCAATTAAGAATCTCGTAACATCAGTGTTTCTGAAATTGTAACTGGCTATGGCACATTCAAAAACTTCACTGTTAAGATGTGCACTAATCATGTATTGTGGTGTTTGAGACATGGCAAAAATTGTGTTTGGAAAGTCTGTTTTACTAATTGATATGGAAATAATACAGATCTATCTACTCTATTAATAACAATTTGATGAGCTGCATGACAAGACAAGACAAGACAACACTATGCGCGCCACAGTGAGCTGCATGACAAGACAACACTATGTGCGCCACAGTGAGCTGCAAGACAAGACAACACTCAGGCTACCATCTGCACTTTGTCTACAGGCCTACGAGATTCTTACTAATAAATTTATGTCACATGGCTACAGTGACCGTCTGTACTCTGCATGAACATGACAAGACTGAACACCGTATAATGCATTTTTGAAATTAAATGTTGAATATATTTGTTGTTGCGTTATTTGTAATATTATGTTTGACGTCAAATAGCATAGTAACATTAAACGTATTATGTTCACATTTATTAACCCAATATTATTATTAAATTCTTACTAATTAAAAATATATTAAACCTAATAACAGGAAAGATTTAACTGAGTTTATTTTACTTGAATGTGTACAACAAGCATGCTTGACAAGACAACACTCAGGCTACCATCTGCACTCTGTCTACAGGCCTACGAGATTCTTACTAATAAATGTATGTCACATGGCTATAGTGATCTTCTGTACTCTGCATGACATGACAAGACTGAACACCATATAATGCATTTTTGAAATTAAATGTTGAATATATTTGTTGCTGCGTTATTTGTAATATTATGTTTGACGTTAAATAGCATAGTAACATTAAACATATTATGTTCACATTTATTAACCCAATATTATTATTAAGTTCTTACTAATTAAAAATATATTAAACTTAATAACGAGAAAGATTTAACTGAGTTTATTTTACTTGAATGTGTACAACAAGCATTCTTGACAAGACAACACTCAAGTTACCATTTGTGCTCTGCCTACAGGCCTACGAGATTCTTGCTAATAAATGTATGTCACATGGCTACAGTGACCGTCTGTACTCTGCATGACATGACAAGACTGAACACCATATAATGCATTTTTGAAATTAAATGTTGAATATATTTGTTGATGCGTTATTTGTAATGTTATGTTTGACGTTAAATAGCATAGTAACATTAAACATATTATGTTCACATTTATTAAATGTATGTCACATTGCTACAGTGTTCGTCTGTACTCTGCATGCATGACAAGACTATACCTGCACGCCTCCCTTAATACATGTCCTCTGCATGCCTGACGACACTCTGCATGCATGACAACACCACAACATGAACTTCCAAGATAAGACTAAACCTGCATGCCTCAAATGCATCAAGACACTTGCCCTGCATACATTTACAAGTCACATGCATCAAGACACTTGTTCTTCATGCATTTACAAGTCACATGCATCAAGACACTTGCTCTGCATGCATTTACAAGTCACATGCATTAAGACACTTTCTCTGCATGCAACTACAGGTCACATGCATTTGTGTACTATAAATAGAGGTTCTTTACCCAGCAAAATCTGCTCACACTCAAACTCTCAAACTCTCAAACTCTTCTTCACCCAGCAAATTCATAAACCACAATGTCTCTACTGACAATGGGCAACTCTCACAGAGGCACAATTGAGAACATCGCCGAGTTTGTAAGTTTTTAGTTTTTTTCTATGTTTACGATCTTTAGTTCTCCTATAAAACTAATGAAACATAATTTATTTTTCAGGATGCATCAAGGTTTCGATGTCGTGTGCATGATTGCATACCACACGACCCCCTCAGAGAGGGATACCTTGAACATTGTGGGTTTGGTGACTTGATTCAAATCAAATCATACTCACTCGATGCGAAGTTCATTCTAGCGTTGTTAGAACGCTGGAGACCAGAGACACATATATTTCACCTACATTTCGGTGAGTGTACTGTGACTCTTCAGGATGTCTACATGTTGGTCGACCTACACATCAATGGTAAGGCTGTCAACGACAAAGTTGGTGTTAACGACCAACTTTGCAAAGATTTATTGAAAGCCCCTCTTTGTATAGACTCAATTGAGACAGAACGCGAGGTTCGCCCAAGGGGTCAGGGAATAAATCTTAAATACCTCAGACAACAATACAACAATATTGTCTTAAGTGAGGATAGCACCGAGTATGAGAAAATACTCAAAACTCGATGCTATATTATGATTTTGTTTGGTCATTTTTTATTTCCAGAGGGCACTAGAAATACCGTAAATATTATGTATTTACCATTGCTACAAAACATAAACAAAGTGTGCAAATATAGTTGGGGATCAGCTGTCCTCGCCCATCTATATAGTGCACTGTGTAAAAATTCCAAAAAAAATTCATGTACTTTTTATGGCTGCGCCTATCTTCTTCAAGCGTGGGGTTGGTCTAGGATGTCAACACTTGCTCCAGTAAACCGGAATCCGTTTACATTCCCGTGCGCCAACAAGTATGTTTCTTTTCAAGACTATTTAGCAACCAAAGTTTCTTTGTGAGTTAATAATTTGTGAGGTGTGTTTTAGATGCTAACTTATATGTGTTTCTTTTTTTAGGTGGTCTGTTCCGGGGATGAATTATCAAAGATGTCCTAGGAACTCCATAATTGTGTATCAGAACCTCATCGATCACATTGGGCCAGATGATGTAAGTTATCTACCTTTACTTTGTCTAACTTATATGCATAAACTAGCTTATCTTTGTCTAACTAAATGTATCTACCTTTATTGTAGTTTATCTGGATGTCGTACGGGGGTCTCGACCACCAGCCCGACACCGATGATGCTGCTATGTGGACATCAAAAACACCCATCATTAGGTTCACTACGGTGGAGATGCACCAAAGTGACCGGGTGAAGCTACAATTTGGGATGCATCAGGATATTCCAGATGCTCCGACGTCATTGGGGCAGTGGCATCAGCAACGGGTGAACTCACAGTGGAGTGTCAATCATTGGAAGGAGTTTGCGAAGGAGATGTGTCAACATTGGAAGAACAGAAGGCAACACATCTTAACCGACCATATTGTGGAAAGGGCTAGGACAAGTTATCAATATATGACTTGGTTTAGGTCGGTTACAACATCTTAGCCAATTCTGTCCGAGCCAATCTATTTGATTGACCCAAGATAACAACGCACTTCTTCATCAAACACACAACAACAGTCCAATGCCCAACATCAGCCTTACCATAACCCATACATGCCACCAAATGCCCAACATCAACAACAACATCCTTACCATGACCCGTACATGCCACCCACCCAATCACAACATCAACCACCATACCAATATAGCCCTAATACGTCTTTTGACCATATCCCCTCCACCTATAGCCCAAATAACTCATTTGACCCTACCCCCTCCAACTATCCACTATTTGACTACCAAACCCCACAACAACGAACACACCGTTACCAACCCGATTCGATGTACGAATTTGGACAACCATACCGTCCATACTCCACCCAACCTCCCCGACAATCCTACGAAAACATGGGCATTGGGCTTAACTACGGAATTGTCGTTGATGTGGACCTCCCAGCTATTGGGGTCAAATGCTTCAAAATTTATCTGATACGCCGGGGTCGCCCAACAAATGTCTCTTCCACAACTCAACACACAAAGCCCGGACACACCTCAGCAACATCGTGGTAGACGTCGTCGATGCGCGCATCCTCCACAATGTGGCACCAGTGGTCGTTTGGATAGAGCCGACCATTAGTTTTTTTTATTTTATCAATTGTAATTTTTATTCTGTTGTAAATTAATATATTTTAATATTTATTACATTTCTATATTTTTTAAGGTTATTTAAATTTCAATTAATTATGAAAAACATAAATTATAATTTACTATTTATTCCATTTATTTATTTTTTTCATTATTTATATTTTAATTAATTATGAAAAACAAAAAACATAATTAATATTTATTCCATTTCCTTTTTTTTAACATTATTTAAAATTCAATTAATTATGAAACATAAAAAATATAATTTAATATTTATTTCATTTTTTTTTCAATATTTACATACTAATTAAGTATGAAAAAGAAAAAATTTAATTTAATATTTATTCCATTTTTTTTAATAAAAGTTAATTACTAAAATATAATTCAATATTTTTTATAAAAACATAATTGAAATTAATTATTAAAAAATAAAATAAAACTTAAATATTTTTGCAAATCCTAAAAAGAATAAATAAATGAATAAATGCCGCAAGTCGTCATTTTATTTGACGAAAAATAAATAAATAAATGGCCCAAATCGTCATTTCATTTGGCGAGAAACAAAATAAAAATGGCCCAAATCGTCATTTCATTTGACAATAAACGATTGAAAGTTGGCCGTAATTTTTTTCAATTTTTTTTTATTTGGCATGTTTTTTTTAATATATTTGTTATATATAAAAAAAAAATTCATCCATTGCTCTTAGGATCAAACATTAGTATTATTCTTATAATAGATTATTGATAATTAATCAGTTTTTGGGTTGGACCCAAACTGTTGAGATTGTAGGTGAAAGAATAAATTAGAACATGGGTTAGACACATGGTGGTACCAATTCCCTTTTTTTGCAAATTATAATAATTAGAAAAATGTAACTGTAAATAAATTAAAATATAATCTCGTAATCATTTTACTGAGTTAAAACGCTGCTTTTTTATCCTTACTTTTCCTGCTGCTAACTTTCTTTTTTTCCTTCAATCAAACAAATATATACATAATAATTAATAATTATGTGGTCCAATTAATATCCATATGCCAACCAATAAATTTTGTCAAAATAAAAATATGCCAACCAATAAATACAAATTAATAACGAATATATATTACTGTATGATAGTGATCGTCTACAGTTTTTGTTTTATTTATATGATGTGACATTTTTTTATACCATCCTAGGCTATATATAGCTAGGGAGAATAAGCAGAAATATAGCCATATTTTAAAGATAATTTAAACATAACAAAATTATATACACACGACAAAACTGCTGACCAAATTAAAATTTAAATGGATAAATTATTTTGTGATTTTTTTAAAGTAAGGTTTTAAAAAAGTTTATTAAATTTTTGAAAAATCAAGCGGGATAAAATTTGGAATTAACTGGACCTACAAAGAGCACATTCATCTAAAGTCTGGACAGGACCACTAAACATTTATTTAAAGTCCCTGCCTCATGAAATTGAGATTTTTTACCATCTTATAAAGACTCTATTTAATATTTTGTTATTTTATATAAAGAATGCAGTTCTGTAAAAAAAAAATGACGAATAATATTTTTCTTCTTTTTAATATAAATTTGATATCAACTGCATAAACTATTAATACAGTTGCATGTATATAGTTAAGTTTGAACTCAAGATCTATTAAGTTTACCAAAAGAATTTAATCGCATTGTTAAGAAATATGATCGGATCTAAATCAATCTTACAAAGTTGACTTATATGGTGAGGATTGCGTTCATTTATAAATGATGGATGACCAACTGAATCTTAAATCAGACTCTGATATTATATTAAAAAATGTTATTGGGTATGTCTCAATCCTACAAAGTCGGTTTGTAAGGTGAAAATTTTTCTATTTATAACACGTTCAGGTAAAATATTATTCGACGAGAGAGTCTTAACACACATGTAAAAGATATTTGATTAATAATTATTATTAAATATTTTACATAAATTTCAAATATTTTTTTCATGAATCTATAGCAATATCTTATTCTATTTGAGTTCAAGGCAACATTATTAATTAGAGAAAAAATGTTGTATAGGCAAGTTTGAATGTTTTCATCCTATATAATGAAATTTCAATTGTGAACGTGTGTCATCAATATTGATTATGATTTGTTTTTTCCATTTTTAGATCAGATTCCTTTTGAAACTATATCACACTTTTGTACTAAGAGGGTAAAACTAAAAATGAAAATAGTGTAAGAAAGTGACTGCTTTTAGCCAGGGGAGAGGACCTCTGTATTAACATTTCTGCATGCGTGAAAAACCTTCAATAGATTCTCCCTTAAATATTTTTGTTCCTATCCCAAATTAATGTCAAGAAAAAACCATTTTATACTTTATTTTTTTGAAGGTATCTTTTGATATTTTCCATAAGATAGTACTAGTCATTTGATTTTTCACATATAGTGAATAATAGAACAGTTTTGGTTTCTGCTAGCTATATGTGTGATGTGGACATGAAAACAATGAAAGAGACTAAAGGAATGTCCCTTGTTTTTTTGTTTTTACTTTTGAATTTGTGTTAGAGACATATTTGGTTCCTAGTAGGACACATGAGTTGAGAGTGAAACTAAACCTATTGTCACTAATAATAACAAATTAATTTATGATAGTACCGTAGATTTAATATTCGATCCTCAGAAGTTATAGATCTGACTAAATATTATTTCCACCAAAAATCAAACTCGATACTATTAATGCATGGTTTATGTTAAAACTACAATGATTCATAGTAATTTGTTATTTTCAGATCCCAACAAAATGAAAGAAGAATAATAAGAGCATCTTTGGCAGAAATTTGTCTGCATTTTTACTTGTACATGCAGCTTTGTTTATGCCGTAATGTACGGTTAATGTGACATGGATGGATATGAAATTCTGGTCTAAAAATTTATGTAGAGTTGAACAACCTAAAGAATAAAATTTGATTCCTATTCTCCAACCTTTTTGCTTCAATTCTTGAAAATTTGACTGTTAACCGTACCTATTCAGTGCTGACAAAGTGAGAAAAATAAGTACTATATGGTGATCCATTTTCATTGTGTATGAAAACATGTTTATGATTGAATCACCATTTTTGGTTATGGAATTTGTAAGTGTTGAATATATTAGTTCTGTTTATAAAGTTATCTTTACATGAAAACTGACTCTATTGCTTTTAAATTTAATATTCATCATAGTTCATTTAATTATTGAATTTTTTGTATTTGAATATAATTTTTATTTTTCAGTTCATCTCTAAAATTCTTTTTTTTTCATCTGAAGTCTCTCTTGAACTAAAATGGTGATTCAAAGTTGGTGATGAGGCCAAAATTATTTTATACAACTATAGTATGATTTGAATTGGACAAGGATATAGGTGAGAGAATATTGGTGGAGAGATCAAAATTTAAAATTTCTTGTTGTATATGATTTTAGACCATGTTAATTAAATATGATTTAAATATTTCATCTAGTTGTTTTGTTCATTCTTAGATGTATGTTGCTTATTTGTTTCGATTCTAAGTTAGTGTGTTGGGCTTTCTTTTAATTAAGTGGTATTCTCTACAAATAATATCCGGTATCCCAACAAGTATATAGACTTAACGCACCTGTACAACGTGAAATTCTATAAATATTTTTTTTAAAGATGTATTTTCGGACGTATCCTAACACACATAAATAAGGCTTTTTGAGTGACATCTTTTTTTTAATTTACTTTATTCTGAAAATATATCTGTTGAATATTTCCGATGTTACATTTCCAGAGATACACAATAGCAGATTCAACACAAAGTAATTTTTCAAAATGAAGTTAACATTTATAACATAAAATAAGTATTACATAGATGATTTCAACATAAAATGCGACATTACACTTCAATATTCAGGTAGACGCTTTAACATCTTTGCAATATATTCGACCGATCTTGAAACTGTCGCTTCCAACTCGGGTGGAATTTTTGTTTCAAAACGGAAATATGTATTCCATATAGTCCTTACATCTACTTTCATCTTGAGCTCAAATTTGTTGAACTCAATCTTCCATTCGTCCTCAATCGACGATGAACGGTACTTGAGCTTCGCAATCTTTCAAGGTAGAAGATGGTGGACTTCGTCCTTGATATCTTGTTCCGGAGAGGCATCTCCGGAACTTCTCCTGAACCAGTTTCAGAACATAATCCAATAACAAAACCTATTTTTTCATTCATAAAAACACAAATGTTGTTATGGGGAATATGATAAAAAAATGCATTAATATAAAATATGAGCAAATGGTGAGTATATAACACTTCGTTTATATTGAGACACAATTACATACACTTATTTGTCCGGTTAAACAAGAAATTAAAACGTATTAAAACATATGTCGCCAGCTAAATCTATTGGTGGTACCCCCTTAGACTTTTGTGCATCTGATTCTTTTTCAATATTGTTAAATTTCTCAAATTCTTACATTATTTCTATAAAATGATCCAACCAAGTCTTGACTTTTATGGTTGAATGAGTCGTCCACTCTGGTGATGTAAGTGGTATAGGGCATATTGGTTTCAAGTAAACTTGGACAAAATGACTTTATTTTGAAAGTCACCCAATACACTTGATATGATCATTTGAATTTTAAGGTGGGGCGAAGCATATTGGGAAAAACGATTCTGAAACACCGTAGCATGTCAGGTCAACACACACTTTATCATACACACATGCTATTAGGTGACCCATTTCAGGAAAGCACATCCATTTTTACTCCAATGTCGGGCCGTTCAAGAAAGCAATAAGAGACTCATAAACTTTATCGAATTTTTATTTCTTTTCGTATAATCGTGTGTATGATTCTTAATGCATATTCACCTCTTGAATAAGTTGTTGGCAAACAAGTGTATGACTATCTTCTCCTGTACCAAGTAAATTCGAGATGGCTCGGTAACTACAATTTGTTAGACGACAACAATGATCTAGAAGGGGGGTTGAATAGATCACTTATTCTAAACAGAGTCGGCAGTTAAGATAAATTGATTTTTAAAAACTTTTAAGCGGAAGCGGCCAAGGAACTACAATCGTCTAAACGAATCGTTACTGTCGCTACTGCGAAAAACGTGGCCGGCAAGACAGAAGAGTCGCCACCTTTCGTTATTTATCCCTCAGAACGGGAAAGGAAACGATCGGAAAAACCTAACGCAAAGGTATAAGACAAGGTCATCGCAACCATTGTCTGGATACGGGAGTTGGTTACGCAAGGGGAAGGTATTAGCACCCCTCACGTCCATCGTACTCGATGGGATCCACGCTTGTTGTGTTTATCTGACGGGTTTGTTACATCTATCTACACTAAAGGTCTGGTCTGAAAAGAAAAGAAAATGACTCGGCAAAGCGTCGCACTTTATGCCTACATATTCCCGCCTGGAACGAGAAATCAGAGTCAACGTAGTTCGCCTAACTACGGGGAAAGGTTGCTCGACAATATATCACATCTTGTGTCTACGTACTTTCACACAGCGTGAAAGATCAGAGGAAACGTAGTTCGGGAAAACGGCGAAATACAGGTTTGTCTTTTTTATCCGAGTAGGGTTAACAGACGGTTCCAGTAGTTGGTGTATGCAGCTCGACCATTGGAGACTTAGGAGTTACAGTTTGCAGTAGAACCGAGAGTTAACAAAACTCTCCTTCTGAAAAAGGGTTTCCGGGGATTAGAGGTCCAAGAGGACAAAAAGATGTTTGATCTTTGTTTTCTGTTTTTTACGGAAGAAGTGTTTTTTTAGTTGTCTGTAGTTTGTACAGCACTAGAGACTATGACTTAGGAGCGAATGCGTCGCATATCGTCCAAAGAACATATACTAAACACTCTAGATGATTGAGAGGATACCGCTCAATCATCACTTCCCAAGTAGCTTAAGGCTTGTAACGCGCTTGTACTAACTGACCTTTATTACGTTTTTTATTGTTGTTCAGAGATAAGAAGAGAACGACCTCTATGGGGAACTGTACAGTCCTAATGTTGTCATGCAAAATTAATCCTATAGTTGAGGTTAGGAGGGAACTACCTAATGTTATCATGCATGGTTAGAACCCTAATGTCTGTCAAAACTTCTCTTGAATAAGAGAAGTCAGAGTTCCTAAGGGAACATGGCAATGGCATACAAAAATAGACAAAGCAGATACTGTAAAGAAAATACTGTAAGTAAAATGCATGCAATGCAACAAACAAGCAGAAGGAGACAAACTCAACTTCTTAGCAATCAAGCAAAAGAAAACAGTCAAAACAGACAAGCAGAGGGAGACAGACTCAACCTCTTTATGCAAATACGTCAGTTAGAAAAGAAAAATAACATACAAGCAAGGGGAGAACCACCTCAACCCTTAAGGCAAACAAGCAGAGGGAGACCCACTCAACCTCTTAATGCAATCATGCTCCTATACTTACTACACTAAATATGAACTATCCTAATGCAACACACCACTCAAACAATGAATGAGGAAAAGGATTTATGACAGATAATGGATTCAATCCACAAGTAATCAAGCAAGCCTTCTATCCTACGGAAAGAAATTGGGTGTTGGGAGACCAGGGTAAGGTCCACAGGAACTTATCCCAGGCACTCAACCAACTAAAAGAGATTTGGCGGAATCCTAAAGGTTTGGCTCCTTCAAGAGGTGTGCAACATTCCCCCCAAAGGAGGGACTATGCTACCCCAAGAAGGTTCCTAAAAGAAAGGAATGAGAGTATTAGGAGAACGGAGCTGAGAAGCAAGGTAATTTCCACAGGAACTTACCACATGCACTCAACCAACTCTACTTCCTTAGAGAGAGCTTTCATGGACTCAACCCCTTTATGATATTGCAATGAATTCCTCCACAGGAGGAATCATGCTCACAAGGAGGATTCCTATCAAGCAAGGAAAATTGGAAGAGAAACTAACCCTAGGGAAAGATCATCCACCTACTTGAATCTCTAAATAACCTCAAATGTTACCTTCTAATGATCATCTATATTAAGGGTTCAAGGGAATCTACAAGGGGTATCTACACTAAAGATCATCCAATGGTCATTTGCAAAACTAATCTATGCACTTAACTAGTTAGGATCACCTAAATTAAGGTCAACTTGTAAAATAGGGAACTAAGGGAAAATCATTCCTAAAAATTCTAAGGAAAATACTACATCATCCCATATGTGTCAACATTCTATGGTGCAAAAATCAGGGGCTACACCTAAACCAAAAGGCTCAAATTAAATCCAAAACTTCAAGGGTACACTAAAGGGATCCATTAAAGAACACTCCTAAACAACTACCCTAAAATCCTATTTAAAATGATCTAAAAATCACAACAAAAATCTTATAACATCATTAACATGTCTACAACCATCCTACAAAATTTGAATACCAAAATCAAAAGCATGAATGAGAAATAAAATCAACAAATTCAGCATACAATTATCCCATTATTAAAAATACTCCAAAATAGAAAATATGAAATAAATGGAAAATGCATGGAAAATTAAAATAAAAAACATGATAAAATTCTAAACATTCTAATTTGCATCCACATATTTTTTCATGATTTATTGAAGACATTTACTATTTTTATTGAATTAAAATGAACAAGCATTAAAACAGAAAATTAAAGAAAGAAAAAGAAATTAAAAGCATGCAAGGAGGTGCATATAGTACAGAGTTTATTTGCATTTCACATTGGGCCTAGAACGGGGGGTGCGAACAGCGTATTGGAATCAGGCCCAACAGAATATTAATTCAGTTTTTATGAATTAAATGGAACAAAACCCAAGGGGGTGCACTGAACAATATTTTCACTTGTTATCTGCGTTTGGGCCCTGCGTGAGGGGTGTGATTAGCGACATTCATTAAGCCTAGCAGAACTAATAATAAACTCAGCACTTCACAATTAAACCAAAGAAACCACACGCGGGATCGAACCCAGGCTACTTGGTTTGATGAAAACGCAGTGTATGGCTGTTTGAACAAAGAAATTCCACTCGGACAGCATCCAATACGCACGATGCGATGAACCGGTCAACAAACTTACGCGATCGGACGGTGGAGGCTTTGTCTTCTCCGATTTGAAAATCCAAGGGAGGGAAAGTGCAGAAAATGACCGTGAATGGCCAGAGCTTCGCCGGCAACTTCTCCAACATTCTATCTCTCTCATATCTCAATGAAATCGCGCGATTCTTGAATGAAAGTTGGAGCAAATTTCATCAGGAATATGAATATGGCACTCAATAGCGTTGAAACTCCAAGATCAAGGAGATATATCACCAAACAGAAATCGTGTTCATCCTAAAATTGTCTCTAATTTCCAATTTCTTGATCCTAATTCCATCTATGTTTCTTCCTGATCCTAACCGCATGTTCAAATGGATCTAACTCCTCCTAGAACTATAGGAAAGTTGAGATTTACATACCTTGTTTAGAGCTCTGAATTGGAGTAGCTATGGCACGATTCTAGCTTCCAAACACTGCAGATCTCTTCAATAGAGTGTGAGGAAGGTAATTGAATCCTTGATTTGCTCTGAAACTGCCTTGAATCCAAAACACGAATTGCACTTTCTTGCTTGAAACTTCAATGGCTATCTCTGAGTTCTTCCCCAAATGAGCACCAACCTTCATCCAAATTCATTTCTGAACATATATAGAGGGTGTTGGAATGTTCTAGAGGCCCAGATAAAGCCCAAATCAGAATATCCAAAATCCAATTTTTCTTCAAAAACTTGAACATGGTGTGTACGAGTTTGCCTCAATTCCTTCCCTTGGAAGCTTCTGGTAGCTTGCGCAACACACCTTGAATGCAATTAGATCATAAGGAGCTCTCAATTTAGCCTTGTGAATGATTTTTGATGTGTTACTTATTTGTGAAGAAACCACTTGAACTCCATGAATTATAGGTCAAATGCAAATTCCACTAATGCCAATATTCTCCAAATAGTTTTTCTGATCAAAATGAGTATTCATTCGCATTGTTTTGAGCACATATCAATTAATTTGAATTTTTCACAATTTTAATGCCTTTTAATTCTTCCTTTTCAAAATTTCTCAAACCGAGTCTCACCTTAAGCCAAATCAATTCATCATGAGGACATGGTTGACCTAAAAACATCATTTGGAGCAAGTTTTGTGTTGAACAAAATCTCATTTGAAGCTTGCAAGATGGTGAAAATGACCTATAATGTCAAATACCCTATAATCTTACTTTCCCAAAATACCCCTAACTTGTAAACCTCATAACTTGAGTTCTACAAATCAGATGAAAGACTTCTAATACAATTTGGAAAGCTAAGATCACGACCTACAACTTTCACGTTGGCAAAAAGTTTAAGAGAAACACCCTTCTAGGTCAAAAATTCCTTGGAAGTTGGTGAACTTTCACAAACAAATTTCAGATTCCTCAGATGACCTGTAACTTGTCTGAACCATAACTTGAGTTCTATAAATCCAATGGAGGACTTCTAGTACTCAAATTAAATCTAAGAGCATGCTCTACAAGTTTCATGTTGACCAAAAGTGGAGATGAAATTTGTATCTTGAGATAAGTGGTCTTGAAGTTAGGCACTAAATAGGGGATTTTACCCTGAGAACCCTAATTTAGCAACTCCTCACACTTGGAATTTCTTTTGCATAGATATTGGAATATCATCTCATGTATCTCAACACAACCATCCATGATTACAAAGACTCAAAAATGAGCTTTGACCCTCTTCAATTGCACAATTGACTTAGGGTTACTCAGATGAAAACCCTACTTGCAACACCCTCAACTGTGGCTCTTCACACTTGACACAATGACTTGATTGAGCTCCACCATGACCCTCAAGACACTCTATGAGCTCTATCCCCACACTCTCTCCTTGATCAAGGCCTCACAATCCACTGACGATCTTCAATTGGTCCTCAGATTAGGAGATTAACCACATACAAACAACTGAACTCCTCAAGAACCCAACCCCCTTCCTGATGACTATGGTGACTTATCAAGTTTGAATAAGACCTCTAGATAGGCTCCTCTGGATATAAACCACACTTGATCCCCTGCACAAATGAACAATGTTATGCTATGCAAATGTTAGATCAATGCAATGCTAATGCAAGAAACATAAACCAAGTAAGAAAAGGTTAGGCAAATTTTGGGGTGCAACAGAGGTAGAAGACGGTTGAATACCAGAGAACCCGGAAATTTGCTAACTGAAGAAATAAACTGCCCAACTGCCTGGGGAAAAAGATCCAGAAAATTGAATCTGGTTGTCACGGCAACAACTGATCAATCATCCAAAAAAGAACCTGATTTCAATATCAACCACCTGTGTGATGCCACAGGTGTCGAATCCATAATCAATCTTCAAAATACGCTACAATAAGCGGGCACTACGTAAAGTGCGACATCCCTGTACTATCTGGGATCTTCCATAAAAATGCGGAACTGTCAATGTACTATCTTTTGACCTTCCATTTCCAGGCATACGCTACGTAAAGCGAGGTATCCCTCCGAAGACTTGAACAAGCAACTCTGCGGGGAAAATATGGCAACAACTCCAAAGTCTAATTATGAAGCCATTCCATACTGACGAACTCCAAAGTCTAATTGTGAAGCCGTTTGATGCTGACGAAACTTTCTGACAACAAACTCCAAATTCTAATCATGAAGCTGTTGTAATGCTGACGTAACAACAATTAGAGGAAACTCTGTTGGGGAATTGCTAACGACGACTCCAAAGTCTAATTATGAAGTCTGCAATGCTGACGTAACAGCTACTCAAGGAAAATTCTGCCGAACTCCAAAGTCAAATTATGAATTCTACAAGAGCTTTTCCGGGTAATTTCTGACAACGAATCTAAGGTCCAATTATGAAGTCGTGTAATGCTGACGAACTTCAAAGTCAAATTATGAAGCCGTATAATGTTGACAACAACTTCAAAGTCAAATCATGAAGCCTTAACAACAAGTAATGACTTCAACCGTCTAATCGCTGAAATCTTTCTTTTAAAATGCTGACAACAACTTCAAAGTCAAATCATGAAGCCTTGTAGCGCTGATATAACGAACTTCAAGGTCTAATTATGAAGTCGTTTAATGCCGATAACAACTTCAAAGTCTAATCATGAAGCCGTGTAATGTTGACAACAAATTTCAAAGTCAAATCATGAAGTCGTTGAGTGCTGAAAACAACTTCAAAGTCAAATTATGAAGCCTTCTAGAACTGACAATAGCTCCAAAGTATAATTATGAAGCCATGTCATGATGGTAACAACTTCAAAGTCTAATTATGAAGCCGTGTAATGTTGATATAACAAACTTCAAAGTCTAATTATGAAGCCATAACAGCAAACTGAGGAGAACTCTGTCGGGGAAATTCTGACGTCAACTACCAGACATTCACCTTGACGACGAGTAATGACTTCGGATGTCTAATCTCTGAAATTTTTCTCTTTTGAAATGCTGACGTGACAGCAACCTGAGGGAAAACTCCACTGGGGAATTTTTGACAACAACTCCAAAGTCTAATTATGAAGCTGCGTAAAGAAAACTCCGCCGGGGAAGAATAGAAATTAATCAAGCACCTCTAATGAGGGAACACATGATAGAACGAATGTTATCATCACATATTTCATGCCACAAATTTGAATATCTGAAAACGATCTTGAACAAGAATTCCAATTACCTGCAAGGAAAAACACCTGAAAACAAAGAGGTAACTAACCTGGCTTATGTTTCAAAATGCACATGTTTGAAAATGGCGTAATGCTCCATATAAGATGGAATGCTACGCATTTGGGTAAATTGCTATGCAATGCAGATATGATGCAAATGCATGTATGATGCCGACTCGGGCCGCCGGAGAAAAGCTGGATACAGAACTGCTTCAGCAAAATAAATACTGAGGACAAAGCCAACTCCGCTGGGGATAGCCGAGTTTCACAAAAATTATTCCAGCAAAATAAATGCTGAAAAGGTGAATCGACTCCACGGGGGGAGCACCAATAATCCTACTAAGGGATAGTTTTACGATCCGGAGTTACGAACTCTGCTGAGGATAATCGACCTATTGGAGGAAAGACAACCTGCTGGAGAAACAGAAGAAGCCATGGACAACCTGGTTGTGCCCTGTGAGGACTTCACTAGGGATTACATGTGTACACAATCGTCGCTGGGGATGCACATTACTTCCTGATCGCTTGCTAACTCGCATCCAACTCTTGTGGGGATAAAGATGCGCCTTCCATCTGCTGGGGAGTAATAAGATCACCTAGAGCCAGCTCCTACGTTAAGGGACTCTGGCTGGGGAAACATGATCCCTTAGCTGTTTGCTGCAAAGGTAACGACCCTGCAAAACATGAACGAAACAAGACAATCCTACACAAAACGAACTACTTTGGTCAATATCTGCGACAATTGTTCAGTTAATTCAAAGTTTTAACAATTATTGGTCGGGGCCTACAAATTTATGCATGTGCAAGTTTATCAAAAACATCTGCGTTTTCCACAAACAAAACAACAAAAGTTAAAACAAGAACAAACATCAAGTACTGAATAGTATGCGCTTTATTGATAACGGGCCTGTAAATAGGCAAAGTTTTGTACAAGGGATGCAACTCCTGAAAAGAGGAAGCTACAAAATAAATACAAATATGTACAAAGGTACAAAGAAATTTGTATACATGTCGGCAACGTGGTACAGACGAACACCATGAGCTAATCCTCCCATGACTCGCTTGACTCCGACGCTTTCCCGATACTCCGTCTTCGGAAGAGATTGACTTGGATAATCGACCCTCAGGTACTCCCAAACCACTAAGCAATGCACCATCAAACTCGGACCGCATTCATTTGCTTTTTCAATCCCTAATTTTTGCCTGAATCTCCCTTTGCGGGTTTTCAATTCACCGGGATACCCTTTTTTGCCAAAGTCGCCTTCTCAGGTTTTCGACTTCACGGGTGTACATCTTTTCAATTTTATCCCTAATTTTTGCCCGAACCTCTTCTTTTTTCTTTTTGGTTCGCCGGGATGCCCCATTTTTGCCTGGACTCTCTTTTTCCTGTCCAGCGGGTCTCTTTAAGCAAAGTATTTTTTAATTGCGTCCGAGTTCACAGGGGATGAAAAATCTTCGCCATCCATGGTAGACAACAGTAAGGCTCCTCCTGAGAAGACCTTTCGAACATTGTATGGACCTTCATAGTTGGGAGTCCACTTGCCCCTATGATCTGACTGTGGTGGGAGAATCTTCTTTAGCACAAGATCGCCCGTCTGAAAGCTTCGAGGATGCACCTTCTTATCATAAGTTTTCTTCATCCGGCTCTGGTATAACCGACCATATGCGATAGATACAAGTCTTTTCTCATCCATCAAACAGAGCTGATTCAGCCTATTCCTTATCCACTCTGCCTCATCAAGTTGGACATCGAGCAATACTCTCAAGGAAGGAATCTCAACTTCTAATGGTAGGACAACCTCCATACCATACACCAGTGAGAAAGGTGTTGCCCCGGTCGATGTGCGTATCGTCGTACGATAACAGTGCAAAGCGAAGGGCAACATCTGGTGCCAGTCTTTGTATGTCACAACCATCTTCTGAACTATCCTCTTGATGTTCTTATTGGCCGCTTCAACAACGTCATTCATCTTGGGCCGATAGGGAGATGAATTGTGATGCTCAATCTTGAAATTCTGGCATAATTCCTTCATCATCTTGTTATTCAGGTTTGAACCATTGTCAGTAATGATTCTTTCAGGAATGCCGTAGCGACAAATGATATCCTTTTTGATAAACCTGGCTACCACTTGCTTGGTGACATTGGTGTAAGACGCTGCTTCGACCCATTTGGTGAAGTAATCAATAGCTACCAAGATGAACCAGTGACCATTGGATGCGGTGGGCTCAATTTTCCCAATCATATCAATGCCCCACATGGAGAAAGGCCACGGGGACGCCATAACGTTTAAAGGGCTTGGCGGTACCTAAATCTTGTCTGCATAAATCTGGCACTTATGGCACTTCTTTGCAAACTTAAAACAGTCTCTTTCCATTGTCAGCCAATAATACCCTGCCCGTAATAACTTTCGAGACATAGCGTGTCCGCCAGCGTGCGTGGCAAAGGTACCCTCGTGGACTTCCTCCATGAGCAGATTAGCTTCTTTCTCCTCAACACATCGCAAAAGCACCAAATCATGGTTTCTCCTGTACAGAACACCATCTGGATTCAAGTAGAAATTGTCAGCCAATCTCCTAAGAGTCTTCTTATTGCGGCTGGATGCCCCAGTCGGATACTCTTGGTTCTTCAGGAAATTCTGGATATCAAGATACCACGGCTTTCCATCGGAAGCTTCCTTAATGGCGAATATGAAGGTGGGCCTGTCAAGGCGAGATATAACTATCCTGGGAGCATCATTCCAGAAGTTAACTTTGTACATCGAAGACAATGTTGCAAGAGCGTCTGCCATCTGATTTTCTGCCCGCGGCACATGGTGAAATTCTACTCTGTCAAAGAAAGGAAACAACCTCCTTGCAAAATTCATATACGGTATCAGATTAGGCTGACGAGTCTCCCATTCTCCCTTGATCTGGTTCACGACTAGCGCGGAGTCTCCATACACATCAAGATTTTTAATCCTCAAATCAATAGCCTCCTCGAGACCCATGATACACGCCTCATATTCAGCCTCATTATTGGTAACTGGAAATGTCAATCTGGCCGTGAATGGGATGTGCGTCCTATGGGGAGTCGTGATGATTGCCCCAATTCCACTTCCATACGAATTTACAGCACTGTCAAAAATCAATTGCCATTGGGAACCCGACTCGGGACCTTCACCATGCAACGGCTCCTCGTAGTCTTTCACCTTTAAGTACATGATATCCTCATAAGGAAAATCAAACTTTATCGGCTGATAATCATCGATTGGATGCTCATCCAGGTACTCTGACAATATGCTACCTTTGATAGCCTTTTGCGAGACATAATGTATATCATACTCTGTCAGTACCATCTGCCATTGGGCAATCCTTCCAGAAAGTGCCTGCTTTTCAAAGACATATTTGATCGGATCCATCTTCGAAATCAGCATGATTGTGTGATTTAGCATGTATTGTCTCAGACGTTTGGCAGCCCAAGCAAGTGCACAACACGTCTTTTTGAGCATTGAGTAACGGGACTCACAATCTGTGAACTTTTTACTCAAGTAGTAGATCACATGCTCTTTTCGTCCAGTCTCATCATGTTGACCGAGAACACAATCCATACTGTTCTCAAGAACCGTCAAGTACATGATCAGTGGTCTCCCAGCTAATGGGGGTATCAAAATCAGAGGTTCCTGCAAGTATTCTTTTATTTTTTCAAACATCTTCTGACAACTTTCATTCCAGACAATTGCCTGGTATTTCTTCAACAGTTTAAACATTGGCTCACACTTGGCAGTTAGGTGAGATATGAACCGGGCAATGTAGTTCAACCTCCCCAAAAAGCCACAAACCTCTTTCTCTGTTTTTGGCGCTGGCATTTCTTGTATCGCTTTTATTTTAGCAGGATCAACCTCTATTCCTTTTTCGCTAACAATAAACCCCAGTAGCTTACCTGATCTCACCCCGAAGGTGCACTTATTAGGATTCAGCCTCAGCCTGAACTTCCTAAGCCTCTCAAACAATTTCAGAAGATTCACCAGATGCTCTTCCTCCGTCTGGGATTTGGCAATCATATCATCAACATAGACCTCAATCTCTTTATGCATCATGTCATGAAAGAGTGTCGTCATAGCACGTTGATATGTTGCCCCAGCATTCTTCAAACCAAAGGGCATCACTTTGTAGCAGAACGTTCCCCACGGGGTAATAAAAGTTGTTTTCTCCATATCCTCCGGCGCCATCTTAATCTGATTATAGCCCGAAAAGCCGTCCATGAAGGAAAACACATAGAATTGAGCAGTGTTGTCGACCAACACGTCGATATGAGGAAGCAGGAAATCATCCTTAGGGCTCACCTTGTTCAGATAACGATAGTCAACGCACATCCGCACCTTATCATCTTTCTTTGGTACAGGTACTATATTGGCGACCCAAGGAGGGTAAGTTGTAACAGCTAGGAAACCAACGTCCCACTATTTCTGCACTTCCTCTTTAATCTTTACGGCCATATCTGGTTTAGTTCTTCTGAGCTTTTGCTTGACCGGCAGATAGTCCTCACGCAATGGCAAGCGGTGGACCAAAATATCAGTGTCTAGCCCAGGTATATTATCATAAGACCAAGCAAAGATGTCACTATACTCTCGAAGCATCTCGACAAGTCTCTGCTTGATATCACTTTGCAGTGCAGCCCCTAACCGGACATTCCTGACAATTTCTTTCGAACCCAGATTAATGATCTCAATATCCTCCTGATGAGGCAGAATGATTCTCTCTTCTAGTTTCAAAAAACGAGTCAGCTCTTCTGGTAAGTCGTCGTCCTCAACAATCTCTTCCTCGGCTTGAAATATCGGGTGCTCAAAGTCGAAGCGATTCATAGGGAGTTCTTGGTCGGTGTCATCTGAAATACGGATCATCCTGCAAGAGAAAAGGTTAAATGCTTCAAATGATATGCAAACGAAGCATACAACCACATTGCCATTTTATTGTAAAATAAACAACAGAAAGCAGAAAAACAGGGATCACAAAATTTGCATGAGAAAAATGACTTTATTTGATGATTAAAACAAAACATACACATAAACAAGTAGGCCCTGAAATAAAATCACTATGCCCTGGGTAGGACATAAGATTGTACAATAATCGAAAAACAAGGCATTATTGTTTCGTTGTCACTTGGATAAAGTCCTGAATAGACCAGTTGCAGAGGCTTTGTCCTGGCTCGCTGGGCTTGATCCATGAATCCATGTCGCAGTCGCTATCTCCGTCTTCATTGTCAGACACAACATTGATCTGCTCAAAACTGACTCCTCCCGGAGTGAACACAATCGACCCTTTGAACTTTGGCTTGCTCTGTGAAGAAGATGACGACGACAGGTGATACCCTAAGCCGAACTTGTCCTGCTTAATAGGAATCTCCAGAACTTGACCCCAACCTTTGGTCTCCCCGGCCTGAACTACCGCTCGGGCTTCCTTGTACAACGACATAGCCACTTCTGGCCCACTGCTTAAGACAGGAGATTTATCTCTGATCTGCACTCCTTCAAAGGCTTGGCACAATGTCTCATGGATCTCACCATCCACTTCGACATATTTGAACGACGATAGGTGACTAACCAGGATGTCTTCCTCTCCGTACACGGTGACAATGCTACCATCGACCATATACTTAAGCTTCTGGTGCAACGTCGATGTTACAGCCCCTGCAGCATGGATCCACGGTCGTCCAAGCAAACAACTATAAGCTGGTTGTATGTCCATGATGTAGAACACGGTACCAAACACTTCTGGACCGACCTGGATTGGCAAAGTCAACTCTCCGAATACAGACCTTCTCGTCCCGTCGAATGCTCTCACTACCAAGTCACTTGGCGTGCAGATTACACCTCAGGTATCTAGCTTTAGCAATGCTTTCTTGGGCAGGACGTTTAGGGATGAGCCAGTGTCAATAAGGACATGAGACATAACAGTGCCCCTACACTCAATAGAAATATGCAACACACTGTTATGGTTACGACCCCTGGGTGTCAAATCAAAATCGGTAAAGCCAAGGCTATGCCCCGCTTTCACGTGCGCAATCACTCCTAAGAGCTGATTCACGGATATCTCCTGGGGTACATAGGAAGCGTCCAGGGCTTTCAACAACGCGTTCCGGTGAGCTTCGGAACAAAGCAGTAATGACAAGATTGATATTTTGGAAGGCGTCTGCTGCAGATGATTGACAATTTTGTAATCGCTCTTCTTAATCTCATGAACTCTTCCACATCTTTGTTCAAAGCTTCTTTTTCCTTCTCCTGCAAAGGTCCTTCCTCATTGACTTTGTCTTTCCCTTTGGCCATTCTCTCAGCTTCTGCTTCGGGCGACACAAAGATTCTGCCACTGCGGGTTATACCCCCTGCCCCTACAAGGTTATCAACTGACTCTACCGGCGGGCTCGGCAGGTTAATCCTCTCCCCATTGCAGTAAACTTCCGCCCCATAATTCCAAGGGATGGTTTTAGTACTTTCATACGGAATAGGTCCAGCTTTGGTTATTGTGATAGTCGGCTCTTGGGAGGTGCCGATATCGTGACAGTCTTGAACGGAATCGTAATCGTTGCAACTTCACACTGCCTTTCAACTATTGCCTCGACAGGCGACTCTTCAGCAATACGGTCAAATTGCAATGTACCTTCACCAATCAACCCTTGAATACCTCTTCTCAAGTTATCACAACCCTCAGGCCGAGCCAAACAATTAATACAATCAACATCACAACCAGGGAACACTCCCCCTTTTAGCAATCTGCTCTTGACATAACCCAAAGGCGTCTTCAATTCATCCATATTCATAACCAGATTTAGACTAGCATCTTCCAAAATTGCACCCACCTGCGTAGATCCGTGAGCTGGCATCGGATTCTTCTCAATATTGGGTGCTTCATTACCGAAGTTTATAGCCTTGCTATCTAACAAATCCTGCACCATGTGCTTAAAAGCGTGACAGTTCTCGATGCTATGACCGGGCGCCCCAGAATGGAATTCGCAATGTGCGTTAGCGTCATACCCGAAAGGAGGCGTGCCCTTTAACGGAGCCAACGTCCTTTTCTCGACCAACTGCAACTGTAACAAAGTTGGAAGAAGCTAAACATACGGCAACGGAGGCGCCTCAAATACTCTCTTCATAGCCCTATCCCGACCTTGATATCTCTGCGGAACAGCATTCTGTCGTCCTTGTTACTGCTGTGGCAGTTGTTGTTGCTGTTGAGGTACAGGAATTGTCACGCTAGCAATCTGCTGCTGACGGTATTGATTTCGACCTATACCTCTTCCTCGAGAGCTGTATACTGAATTAGTATCCCCCTGTCTCTTGTTTCCAAAAGCCTTCTTGCCACCTCCAGCTGAGGTTGACTCACCCGCTTGAATCTTACCAATCTTAACACCATTCTCGATACGTTCCCCCAAGAGTATCAACTCAGAAAAGTTACTCGTCGTACAATTGATAAGCCTGTCATAGTACAACCCAGAGAAAGTTCCCACAAACATATCCATCAACTCCCGCTCCACCATGGGTGGGTGCACCCTAGCAGCTAGCTCACGCCACCTCTGGGCGTATTCTTTGAAACTCTCGCCATTCTTCTGAGAGAGATTTTGGAGCTGGACCCTGTTCGGCGTAAGGTTGTTGTTGTATTGGTAGTGCTTGACAAAAGCTTCTGCTAACTCCTTCCAGCTACCAATTTGAGTAGGCTCTAACCCCATGTACCATTCCAATGACGGTCCCGACAAGCTGTCCTGGAAAAAAATGCATCAGCATCTTTTCGTCATCAGAGTAGGCGGACATTCTCCGGTAGTAAGATCAGACGTGAACTCTCGGGCAAGTATCCCCCATATACTTGTCGAAGGTGGGCGCTTTGAATTTGAGTGGCACCCTCAAACCAGGGACCAATCCCATGTTAGCCACATCCAACCCCATGGAGTTCTGATTAGCAAGATTCCTCATATGTTCTTCCAACAACCTGAACCTTCTATCACTGTCAGTGGGCATCTCAAGATACCTGCCTGGCGGAGGGAAAGCATCTTCCTGAAGATCTTCGCCCCAGTGAGAATCCTCATTACCATACTCAGCATAAGCAGTATTGGGACCAAAACCAGCCTGATTGATCCTGGGACCATACCCCATGTTACCAAAACCCTGACTTCCAGCACCTGGCCCAAAACCAGCATTGTGAGCACCCATTCTAACACCATTGTGGCTTGCATTGCCAAAACCTGCGTTACCGAAGCCCTGATTGTCGTAACCCTGATTTCCGTAACCCTGATTGCCATAGCCTTGATTACCGCCAAAACCAGCGTTGCCAACACCAATACCCATACCAGTATTCCTAGCACCGAGACCAGCATTCCCAGTGCCAGCATTGAACCCAACATTTCCAGCACCAATATTACCATTAGTTTCCACATGCCCATTACCGTTACCAGTCACATTTCCGTTCCCAGCCCTGTTACCATTCTCAGCCGTATTGAGGACAACCACTGGCACAACATCACCAGCTTGGAGAGTCTCGCCGTGAGGAGGATCAGTAGCAATTCCGCCATGTAGCCCACCCTGACTGTCAACCCTAGCAATGAGAGGCTGCACCAGAGTTTGTAGTTGCTCCTGGCCCTTGGCCACAGTCTCCATCATCTGCATGAACTGTGACATCCTATCGCGTATCTCTTGCATCTCAGTCTGCATCTGATCCATGGCTTTCTTGTAGTTGCTTCTGGTAGAGTAGCGATGAATTCGCTGATCGGAAATCCTGGAACCTGCATCAACAGAGGGTTAGGAAACAGTTCAAGGTCCCTGTCATGCAAATGATTTATGCAAATGCAAACACGTATCCATGCATTAGGAGGAAGTCCCCCTCAATTCTAGCTCCAAGACAAATAAATTCTACCGTCCAATCATGGAAATAAACCCTCATGTATATATGAAAAGCCCGCGTGGGTAGCGTACAACAAAAGCATAATACAACTGAAGCAACAAGCATGACCCCAACCAACAAGTCTGGTGGTGATCAGCACATTAATGCATAAAAGGTACAAAGAAATACAAAGAAATCAGGTGCAGCCACGAGCACGGAAATCCTCTAGTAACCTCTTCGTATCGGGATGGTCAGGCTGAGTGAGCAGGCCCTGGATTAACAAATCCCTTTGCCTGATGGCATCTGGGAGGTTCTCCACAATGCTCCCACACACACCTTCTTCGGAACAGTTCTCTACCCTACTCCTCTTAGCGTCAGCCCGGAGTTGATAATCCAGTAAGTTAGCTTTGGTCTGAACCAACTTATACTGGACGTCTCGTCTAAGGGAAGCCTCCGCCTCTATCTTCTTATCTTTGGCCTCCATCTGAGCTTCCAGCTGGGCTATCTGTTGCTTCAGCTTTTCTTCCTTCTCTTTGTGGCTGGTCAAAGTATTATTCCACAACTTCTCATACTGGGTCAGCTTTTGGTATGCCTTATCTAGATCCTGCTTCTTGGTGGTCAACACCTTGTGCACTGCCTTTAGGTCCAACCCAAGACGCTCTCTAGAATCGGTCTCTTTGGTTAAATTAGCGCCCAGGTGGTTGATCAACTCTGTCTGCTGCTTGCAGGTGTAGACGGCTTCGCTCTTTTCTCTTCGGAGCTAAGCGATCTCATTTTCCAGTTCTTCATTGGCTTTGACTAGCTCTGCATTCTTGGCTTGAATCTGCTCATACTTCTAGATTTCGATCATGGTAGGCTCTGGAGGGCAGTCCTGCTTGACAGGAGGAAAAAGCATCAACACTTTCTCTGCTCTGACACGAATCCAGTCCACATAAGGAGGATAAGCCTGATTATTGCTTTTCCCTAATGAGGTCTTTCCCTTTCAATGAACGTTGTTCCAGGCGTGATCAAACCTAACCAGATCATCCCCTTCTAATGCACCCGTGAGGTACAGAGATTCCTGCACCTCTTCGTCCTTAGGAGGGCCCCTCAAAGCATACCCGAATTGTCTGATAGCAACAGATGGATTGTAGTTGATACAACCCTTCCTACCCACAAGAGAGACATTAGGAAAGCTCCCACAGCTATAAATAATTTCACTCCCCAGACGATCTCTATCAAACCAATCAATGTCTTCGACAGACAAGCTCATCAGTCGCTCAGACCATTCCTTCGTCTCTGCCGTCTTTATAAAAGGACCATCCTTCGGTAGGTGAGTGACAAACCATCTGTAGAACAATGAAGCACAACAGGACACACCCTTGCCTCTTCTATTTTCGTTCTTGTAGTGCACTGAATGGTACACGTCCCCGAGCAAGGTTGGGATTGGATTCTTTAAGACGAAGATACGAAGGGCATCCACATCCACAAAATCCGGAATATTGGGGAATAGCATGATACCATATATGCACAGGGCCAAAATAGCTTAGAACGCCACTCAGCATTCCTTCTTGGCGAAGTGTCGGGCTTTCTCAGCTAGAAAAGGTAATGGGAACCCCCAGGCTCCATTTCTCTTGACAGTCTTTCCTTTCAATTCAGAAACCTCAATATGCAGAGCTACAACAATCTTAGCCAGATCCGGCTCCTGATCAATAGGCCAAAAGGGTACCTGGGCAAGAATGGGTATCTCCAATATGACAGAAAACTCTTCCAAAGTGGGGGCTAGCACATAGCTTGGAAATGTGAAGCAACGCAACGGGGGATCATAAAACTGAAGCAGAGTCTGGAGTCCGTTCAATTCATACACATATGGCTTGCATACAATGCTGAGCAGCTTCCTATATGTTCCTCTGAAATCTCTCATTACTTCTTTACCAGGCAAGGAAATCAAACCCCTTAGAGTAGTAATATTCGGCGTAAGAAATTTGTAGGCCAAAGTTCTTCTCACACTGGGCTCCATGATGGACACAGAAAAGACGAGATTGCTAGAATCGAGAGGGAACTACACACCTGCAACACGGATACGTGTTAGATGCAATGCAATATGAAAATGTAAATACAAATGCGAAATGCAGCAGGGGATCAAGAGTGTTGTGCTGTGCTGTGAAGTGAAGTGGCAGGTCATAATTTAGCTTCAGCAAGAAAATACCACACTCTGATAACAAAGGCCTACTGAAACCCACAATACTGATTCTAACAAGAAAACCAGGTTGTCTGAAGGTTACGGTTTCCTGCAATAACCCGACCCCGCTAACTGGTGTGGACCTAATCACTGACAAAGGTACGGCATCCTATGCGTTCATCAGCGTCACAGACTTTCAAGAAACAATGATACGGTACCTAGAAGGTGTGACATCACCATCTCTTGAAGTGGCCTCACTCAGCTGAATCACAAATGATCGGTCTCCAGAGTCGAAAATCCCAAGATCTGAAATCCTTTCAACGGCCCACTGGGCTGGAAATGGAAATCATCTCAAAGAACCTCGTCTGAGTGCAGATTCCGTGGGAACTAGTGCATGCCTAACATACAGGTTCACCATAAATCTGCTTCTAAAGCTATGTACATACTCAAGCCTGGGTCTGGCTTATCACTCATCAGAGCCCCCTCCCACAACATCACAATAGTAATAATTATACTGAAAATAAAATGCGGAAGGTAAAAAAGCGATAAATAAACACAACCCAACAGGTAAACACAAGAGCGCTAGGAATGACTCGCACAGGGAACTATTGGAGTCCCCAACAGAGTCGCCAGCTGTCGCTACTGCGAAAAATGAGGTCGGCAAGACAGAAGAGTCACCACCTTTCGTTATTTATCCCTCAGAACGGGAAAGGAAACGATCGAAAAAACCTGACGCAAAGGTATAAGACAAGGCCATCGCAACCATTGTCTGGATTCCGGAGTCAGTTACGCAAGGGGAAGGTATTAGCACCCCTCACGTCCATCGTACTCGATGGGATCCACGCTTGTTGTGTTTATCTGACGGGTTTGTTACATCTATCTACACTAAAGGTCTGGTCTAAAAAGAAAAGAAAATGACTCGGCAAAGCGTCGCACTTTATGCCTATGTATTCCCGTCTGGAACGAGAAATCAGAGTCAACGTAGTTTGCCTAACTACGGGGAAAGGTTGCTCGCCAAGATATCGTATCTTTTGCCTACGTACTTTCACACAGCACGAAAGATCAGAGCAAACGTAGTTCGGGAAAACGGCGGAACACAAGTTGGTTTTTTTTATCCGAGTAGGGTTAACAGACGGTTCCAGCAGTTGGTGTATGCAGCTCGACCATTGGAGACTTAGGCGTTACCGTTTGCAGTAGAACCGAGAGTTAACAAAACTCTCCTTCTGAAAAGGGTTTCCGGGGATTAGAGGTCCAAGAGGACAAAAAGATGTTTGATCTTTGTTTTCTGTTTTTTACTGAAGAAGTGTTTTTTTAGTTGTATGTAGTTTGTACAGCACTAGAGACTATGACTTAGGAGCGAATGCGTCGCATATCGTCCAAAGGACATATACTAAACACTCTAGATGATTGAGAGGAGACCGCTCAATCATCACTTCCCAAGTAGCTTAAGGCTCGTAACGCGCTTGTACTAACTGACCTTTATTATGTTTTTTACTGTTGTTCAGAGATAAGAAGAGAACGACCTCTATGGGGAACTGTACAGTCCTAATGTTGTCATGCAAAATTAATCCTATGGTTGAGGTTAGGAGGGAACTACCTAATGTTATCATGCATGGTTAGAACCCTAATGTCTGTCATAACTTCTCTTGAATAAGGGAACATGGCAATGGCATACAAAAACAGACAAAGCAAATACTGTAAAGAAAATACTGTAAGTAAAATGCATGCAATGCAACAAACAAGCAGAAGGAGGCAAACTCAACTTCTTAGCAATCAAGCAAAAGAAAACAGTCAAAATAGACAAGCATAGGGAGACAGACTCAACCTCTTTATGAAAATACGTCAGTTAGAAAAGAAAAACAACATACAAGCAAGGGGAGAACCACCTCAACCCTTAAGGCAAACAAGCAGAGGGAGACCCACTCAACCTCTTAATGCAATCATGCTCCTATACTTACTACACTAAATATGAACTATCCTAATGCAACACACCACTCAAACAATGAATAAGGAAAAGGATTTATGACAGATAATGGATTCAATCCACAAGTAATCAAGCAAGCCTTCTATCCTATGGAAAGAAATTGGGTGCTGGGAGACCAGGGTAAGGTCCACAGGAACTTATCCCAGGCACTCAACCAACTAAAAGAGTTTTGGGGGAATCCTAAAGGTTTGGCTCCTTCAAGAGGTGTGCAACATTCCCCCCAAAGGAGGGACTATGCTACCCCAAGAAGGTTCCTAAAAGAAAGGAATGAGAGTATTAGGAGAACGGAGCTGAGAAGCAAGGTAAGTTCCACAGGAACTTACCACAGGAACTCAACCAACTCTACTTCCTTAGATAGAGCTTTCATGGACTCAACCCCTTTATGATATTGCAATGAATTCCTCCACAAGAGGAATCATGCTCACAAGGAGGATTCCTATCAAGCAAGGAAAATTGGAAGAGAAACTAACCCTAGGGAAAGATCATCCACCTACTTGAATCTCTAAAGAACCTCAAATGTTACCTTCTAATGATCATCTATATTAAGGGTTCAATGGAATCTACAAGGGGTTTCTACACTAAAGATCATCCAATGGTCATTTGCAAAACTAATCTATGCACTTAACTAGTTAGGATCACCTAAATTAAGGTCAACTTGTAAAATAGGGAACTAAGGGAAAATCATTCCTAAAAATTCTAAGGAAAATACTACATCATCCCATATGTGTCAACATTCTATGGTGCAAATATCAGGGGCTACGCCTAAACCAAAAGGCTCAAATTAAATCTAAAACTTCAAGGGTACACTAAAGGGATCCATTAAAGAACACTCCTAAACAACTACCCTAAAATCCTATTTAAAATGATCTAAAAATCACAACAAAAATCTCATAACATCATTAACATGTCTACAACCATCCTACAAAATTTGAATACCAAAATCAAAAGCATGAATGAGAAATAAAATCAACAAATTCAGCATACAATTATCCCATTATTAAAAATAATCCAAAATAGAAAATATGAAATAAATGGAAAATGCATGGAAAATTAAAATAAAAAACATGATAAAATTCTAAGCATTCTAATTTGCATCCACATATTTTTTCATGATTTATCGAGGACATTTACTATTTTTATTGAATTAAAATGAACAAGCATTAAAACAGAAAATTAAAGAAAGAAAAAGAAATTAAAAGCATGCAAGGAGGTGCATATAGTATAGAGTTTATTTGCATTTCTTATTGGGCCTAGAACGGGGGGTGCGAACAGCGCATTGGAATCAGGCCCAACAGAATATTAATTCAGTTTTTATGAATTAAATGGAACAAAACCCAGGGGGGGTGCACTGAACAATATTTTCACTTGTTATCTGCGTTTGGGGCCTGCGTGAGGGGTGTGATTAGCGACATTCATTAAGCCCAGCAGAACTAATAATAAACTCAACACTTCACAATTAAACCAAAGAAACCACACGCGGGATCGAACCCAGGCCACTTGGTTTGATGAAAACGCAACGTATGGCTGTTTGAACAAAGAAATGCCACTCGGACAGCATCCAAACCGCATGATGCGATGAAC
Source organism: Lathyrus sativus (assembly GCA_963859935.3). Taxonomy (NCBI): domain Eukaryota; kingdom Viridiplantae; phylum Streptophyta; class Magnoliopsida; order Fabales; family Fabaceae; genus Lathyrus; species Lathyrus sativus. The sequence continues at coordinate 473,040,871 of OZ012738.1, forward strand.
CGGTCAACAAACTTACGCGATCGGACGGTGGAGACTTCGTCTTCTCCAATTTGAAAATCCAAGGGAGGTAAAGTGCAGAAAACGACCGTGAATGGCCGGAGCTTCGCCGACAACTTCTCCAACATTCTATCTCTCTCATATCTCAATGAAATCGCGCGATTCTTGAATGAAAGTTGGAGCAAATTTCACCAGGAATATGAATATGGCACTCAATAGCGTTGAAACTCCAAGATCAAGGATATATATCACCAAACAGAAATCGTGTTCATCCTAAAATTGTCTCTAATTTCCAATTTATTGATCCTAATTCCATCTATGTTTCTTCCTGATCCTAACCACATGTTCAAATGGATCTAACTCCTCCTAGAACTATAGGAAAGTTGAGATTTACATACCTTGTTTAGAGCTCTGAATTGGAGTAGCTATGGCACGATTCTAGCTTCCAAACACTGAAGATCTCTTCAATGGAGTGGGAGGAAGGTAATTGAATCCTTGATTTGCTCTGAAACTGCCTTGAATCCAAAACACGAATTGCACTTTCTTGCTTGAAACTTCAATGGTTATCTCTGAGTTCTTCCCCAGATGAGCACCAACCTTCATCCAAATTCATTTCTGAACATATATAGAGGGTGTTGGAATGTTCTAGAGGCCCAGATAAAGCCCAAATAAGAATATCCAAAATCCAATTTTTCTTCAAAAACTTGAACATGGTGTGTACGAATTTGCCTTAATTCCTTCCCTTGGAAGCTTCTGGTAGCTTGCACAACACACCTTGAATGCAATTAGATTAGAAGGAGCTCTCAATTTAGCCTTGTGAATGATTTTTGATGTGTTACTTATTTGTGAAGAAACCACTTGAAACTCCATGAATTATAGGTCAAATGCAAATTCCACTAACGCCAATATTCTCCAAATGGTTTTTCTGATCAAAATGAGTATTCATTCGCATTGTTTTGAGCACATATCAATTACTTTGAATTTTTCACCATTTTAATGCCTTTTAATTCTTCCTTTTCAAAATTTCTCAAACCGAGTCTCACCCTAAGCCAAATCAATTCATCATGAGGACATGGTTGACCTAAAAACATCATTTGGAGAAAGTTTTGTGTTGAACAAAATCTCATTTGAAGCTTGCAAGATGGTGAAAATGACCTATAATGCCAAATGACCTATAATCTTACTGTAATACCCCAAATTTTACCCTTACATTTAGTCAGTTCATTTCACGTAGCATTTCATTTTGCATCCATTAATCACTAACCAATCATATGAGTGCGTTTTATTTCAGGAATTACCACAGGGGCATTTTGGTCATTTCACGTGGAGTCTGTAATTTTGAGACAAGTGGGACAGTATTCCTGAGAGGAAGCAGATACTGCTAAGGTTATTTGGAAAGCAGGAACTCAGTTTGAGTTTTGGTCAGATGTAATCCGGTTACGGTAAGCAGTCAATTAATATAAAGAGAGTGGATCTCATTCATAATATTGTCCAATACAAAAAGGGAAATGAGTTTAGATATTTGTGAATATTATTCGTGAATATTTATAATTTACAACTAAGAGGTGAGTTTAAATATTTTTGAAGCCTTATTCATAAGTATTTGCAATTTACATCTAAGGAGTGAATTTAAATAATTTTCGAATTATTATTTACAAATAAGAAGTGAATAAATATTTTTGAACTTTATTTCATAAATATTTAGTTTACAATGGAAATGGATAAATAATTTTGAACTTTACACCCACTGGTTTACAAAAAGGTTCATTACATTGGCTATCCATTCTAAAAAGTTCTAAGTCCTAAGCTTCTAAGTGTTCTTCATAATCTTCCTCCCTTGAGTTCTTCACGCGACTCTTGATCACCTGCACATCAAAGCAAAAACAAACCACAGGAAAAGAGGTTAGAAGATTGTTTGACACTCTCAGAACATTATCATCATCGAGTGTCGGGAGGGTACGACTAAAGCCGCATCCTACTCCCGTTACCAATCTGAGCCACCGGCGTCAGATCAGGTAGTCATTGTTCTTATCGTAAGGGACATCCGAGAGATAGAGGAAATAAAAGAAGTGGGGCTGATTCGTTTTGCCGCGATTGGATTTCCAGACTGATACGAGAATAAGGCAACATAGGCAAGTTTTGATTCAGACCCGGATGCCGGCAGGTCTGAGTCACCTTGATTTCAAAACTTTCAATATCTGAAAAAACATAAGCATCATCAGAACTCAAAGCATAAAACAAAACTAGGAAGGGGTTCGCGCCAATACAAGTAGGAATAGCTACCAAAAGAAACAAATCTGTACCAAACAGAATGAAAATCAAGTCCACAGCAGAACAAGAGAAACCAAAATATGGTATCAAGCTGCATTAGTTCTGAGCCATGTGCAGAAGAATGAGACACACAACAAACAGGCAACAAAATCATAGAACCAATATCAACTACAGCAAGCAAAGAGAAGCAACACGAATTACAACCTGCAATAACAGGGTAGTATCAGCTGTAAGCATCACAGTGCAACAACAACAAGTTTTTTCACATCAACAATATCAGCTACGAGCAAGCATCATTCGCAAGCACCAACATTGCAACATTGGCCTCTAAGAAACGGTTCAGATTCAAGAATCATCATCACCGTTTCAAGCAATTTCTGAGCTACAAACCATAGCAGCAACAGATATCAGTTGCAAACAACAACACAGCGAGCAACACCAGTTCAACATCTGCAGGTATCAATTGCAAGCAAAACAAGTCGACTGGCATCTGCAAACAATTTTAAGAGCAGCCATTAGTAACACCAACAGCGGTATAATCAATATCAGTCACAAACAGGTAGCAAGTGAGGCGAGCTACAACAACGCCTATCAGAAGAATTGAGAAGAATGTTTCAGTTTATCACGAAGCCGTTCAAATGGAATCAGAATAAAAATCCAGTTAACCAAGACGAAACAGATGTACGGCAAAATCACAGGGGTAGCCACAAACGAACACATACACGGCTCAGCTCACCATGATAGCTAATCGTCCCTACCAATTCAATCAGAAGCAGTAACATAAGCAAAACTAGGATTGTAGCGTACTACTCCAAATGGTTCAGACTCATCGTCATCATTACCGCGTACCCGTCTCGGCGGCTAAGACCAACACAACATCAAGCCCTCTCTGAAAGAAGAAGAGGAAAAGGATCTGAGCTGCATCAAAAAGCAAACCATATCAGAAAAATAGAGAGATTTCGATTTGATAATGAATCCCAAAACAGATCAAAGCGAATCAGTTCAGACTACTAAAATTGAATCAAATCGAAAACGCATCAGCATAGTCCAGATTGAATTCAAGTAGAACAAATGAACTAATCCAGATATCAATCAGATCAAATAAATTCAGAGGTAATCTAAATGATCAAACAAAGCCGAAGCTGGAAATGGAAAGTTTCAAGTCAAATGCATCAGGGAATATCTCCATTGGAACCAATCTGAATCAATGTGAGACAATCTGGATCAATCAGACAAGCCAATAAAGCAAGTCAGCAAAAAACGAATCAGTAGAGAGCAGTTAAACAAATTAACAAAATCCCAATCGTATCAGAAAGCCCTTATTGGAACTCAATCTGAAAACCAAATGATCAAATCAAATCGAATCCCCATTTGCGCGTAACCTTAATCAGTCAAACAAATCAGTTCAGATTGCATTCAATCACAAAGTTCTGGAGATAGAAATCTTTGAACCGAATCAGAATATCAGCTAGGAATCGATTAAACCCTAAAAAAAGGGGAAACAGAGTTCAATCCGCATCCAATCGCAATCCAATCAATATCTGAGGAAATCACAACAAAATCAAATAATATCAAATCGAATCTCAGAAGTATTGCAAATCCAAGGCCCAGAAAGTTAGTATATAAAGAGAGAGATACAACCTCATACAAAAGAGAGGAGGAATCGCGTACGAACCCTAACTGGAGGGCCAAGAAAATCACCGAACGAGAAACCCTAACGACCGCGACATCAGAAGAAGAAGAAGAAGTTTTCCACCAAAGTCATCACACGAAGGACCGCCGGCGCCAAACGACGAGCAATCAATCGCCTCAGCCTCAGAACCTCTTCATCATCGGCCGTTTTCGCTTTAAATGTAAGCCATGGGATGTTTTTCATCACAGATTTCATGTTTGTTTCAGGAACGAGGAAGATCAGAGAGAATCGTGGCGAGAGAGAAGAAGAATGAAGTAAACGGCGCTGCGAAGAGCCAAAGGGTTCTAAAACCCTAGATTATCTTGCAAACAATCATCTCAAACCGGGTTGGGTCCGGAGGTAATGACCGGCCCAACCCTTTTATGTTTTATTTTCTTTTTTAATTTAATTATCAAATTTTAAAAAATATTTAGGTTGTTTTTTTTATAGTAAAATTAAATTCTTTTTTAAGTATTAAAAATTAAAAACATTTTTTTAGTATTAAAAATCAAAAATATTTCTTAAAATATTAAAAATTAAAACATTTTTTTATAGTTAGAGTCAATATATTTTTTTAAAAGAAAACCAAGAGAAAATATTTTTTTAAAAGATTAAGATCTTCTTTTTTTTATTTATTTATTCATTATCAAGTAAAAAAATCAAGCTTAGATTCATATTAAATTTCTCATAAAATAAAAAATGTCTCATAGCTTCATGCTTCTGTGTTCATAATTGTGTTTACTAACCTAGTTCGTTCACTGTGCAGCTTACCATGTTGTTTCTTTATATTCGCGTTCTTAAAATTGAATTGTATCATATTGTTGTAACTGTTCCTCCTCTGTAACCTGGCGAATCTTAACAATCGCATTTACGTTTCCGCATTTAAATTTCTGCTGATGTATGATTCCTCACACTGTCATTACTATTATTTTGTCACATTGCACGCACCTCCGAAGGAATTAGGTCTAGCTTTTGGTCGCCGCGCCAATAGTCCTCAATTTCAAACCCTTATAACCTCACAAACCCTAAATTTTCACAAATGCCTCGCCGCAGGCAAAATTACAATTTTACCCCTAGCATTAGGTCAAAGAGCCGCCGCGCTCATTTTAGGGTTTCCCGCCGTGGAATCCCTAATTTAACCCTAATTACAACTTAACATTTCAACGTAGAGATTTGGAGTTTCTACACTCCGCGTAAGCGTGTCCTTAAGATGCGTTTATTCCCCTTGAGACCTTGACCACAGTCAAGAAGTCTCTAACCTCCCTTTTGAGGGGAACTACGATTACTCTGATTCCACTCCCGTAAGGATACGTAGGCACAAGATGCGATGTCTTGCCGAGTAAACTTAGAATTAACCCCTTAGGTCTCTTTTCTCACTTTTAATCCTTTGTACATATACCTTAAGCAAATAAATAAAGCAAATAGTAAACATTTGAACAAAAGGGTCCTGTAGAGTACTACAGAAGTTTAGGGTGCTAATACCTTCCCTAAATTTAACCAACCCCCGAACCCTAGATCTTTCCCCGCATTGTGTTTACGATGCAAAAATAGGTTTTCCCTCTTTTGACCTTTTCCTTCGGATAAATCAAAGAGCGGTTGTGAATTGAATTGCGATTCAAACTCATTAATAGTTTGTGATCCTATTTCCACCGCAACAGAAAATGGCGACTTCACTGGGGAGCTAACTTTAACTTTTGAGGGTTACCCCTAACTTGTTCATATTTATTACTATCTGTTGTTATTATTCACTTGTATGTATATATTGGTGCTTTGATTGTGGGACTGTTTCTTGTGCTGTGAGATAGGTCCTAACCCGGATCTAGTGTACCTTAGGTAAATGGCAATAGACCAAGGAAACTGTACGACGTATATCGATGCGGTTGATCTGGTGGCCATAGTTAGTGCGACTTCTTGGTTGGTGCTTATATTCCTTAAGTCAAGTTGAGGATAATATTGAGGCTGCCATATGTTGTCAATGCACTAACTGACTTTTAGAACCCTAATTAACTCATCTTGGCCTTTAGAAAGTAGTGAGGTAACCGGCTTTGGTGCAGACTGAAGTTGGTTGACACTCGATACTACGCTCATTGAGATCTTAAAACTTGGAGGGTTTTGGTTGGTAAGTAAGTTGCCTTCTGAACAACCACCCTTGTGAAGGATCAATGATATTGAGATCCCTTAGAACCTGGTTACTTTTGTAAGACAGGATGAACCATCTAACTTCAGGGGAGGGTATTTGCCTTTGAACCTCATGCAAGCTTTTAACCTAGGACCTTGTGTGTTTCCATGCATTGCATCCATAAAGCATCTCATTGCATTGTATTTCATGGAGTTCAAACATCATTAATGGATATCGCGGGATACCATAAATAAAAAAAAAGTATAAAATGAAAAACCAAGAAAAAGATTTCTTTGGTACCCCACGACATTCGTAAATGTGTTGAATTCCATGAAACCTTCATTTACATTCATTTTAGCATCATACTTTTGCATTGCATGTGTCTCCCGATTTCTCACACTCGGTTCTCTCACCTTCCAGTTTCGTCACCCTGAGTTCTCGGCACCAGTACAACACCAGAGCTCAAACTCGGAAAAGAATGGAGGATCAGGCAAAAGAGATTGATCGCCTTAGCAATGAACTTGAAGACCTTCGAGGGGGTATGGGGCGTATGATGGAATTGTTACATGTCATGAATGCTAAGATGGATACCCAGCCCACTGTTGTTTCTGAGGTTACCGGCGTTACTGTGGACCCTTCACCAAGTGTGACTGTAGCAAAGGACCCACCTTATGGTCTTGCTCCCGGTTTTGTGCCTCCTCAAGCCACTGTTCCGATTAATCGACCTGTTCAGCAGGCCGTGCCTTTGTTTTCTGAAGTTTCTAGGGGGGCTCCTATCTTTGCACCACCTGTTGTACACACTCGTGCGCAACCGTACTTCGATGAGACAGTTTTTGATAATCTTGATGAGAATGTTGAGGGTTATGAGAAACATGATAAGCTTCGTGAAGAAGTAAATACTATCGTCCAGAGATTGAAAAAGGTAGAGGGTGATCAAATTTTTGGGGCTGCTGCAAGGGATGTTTGTTTGGTTTCGGGTTTGGTTATTCCCCCGAAGTTCAAAACTCCGAACTTCGATCGTTATGAAGGTGCCACCTGTCCTAAGAGTCATCTGATCATGTATTATCGCAAAATGGCTGCCCATGTTGAGAATGATAAACTGATGATTCATTGCTTCCAAGACAGTTTGAAGGGTGCTTCTTCCAAGTGGTATTTAACTTTGGACCAGTCCCGCGTTAAGAGCTTTCAAGATTTATCTGACGCTTTCATCAAACACTACAAGTACAATATGGATCTAGCTCCTGACAGAAGACAATTGCTGAGTATGTCACAAAAGAATTCTGAGTCATTCAAAGAGTATGCTCAAAGGTGGAGAGAGACTGCTTCACAGGTAGAACCTCGTTTGACCGAGAAAGAGTTAGCTGATTGGTTTGTCGATACGGTCCGTCCAGAATTTTACGAAAGAATGGTGGGTAGTGTGACTTCAAATTTCTCCGACATCGTTGCTGTGGGTGTCAAGATTGAATTGGGTATGAAAAGTGGTAAAATGACAAATAATCATGGTACTTCTAAGGATCAGCCGAAGAAACCTCCGTATAGCTCCCAGAAAAAGAAGGAGAGTGAGACTAATGCTATATCCGCTGGTAGACCAAGGGAACGCTTTTATCGGCATCCGCAAGGTTATGCTCAACCTCAAGGGTACCCAGTCCAATATACTCAACAACCCTATGTGGCAGCTATTACACCTTCTTTCAATCAACAGGTTCCCATGTATCAACCTATGCAACAACCTCCTGTTTATCCACCTCCTGTCAACTATCTACAGGCACCCAATACTCCTGCTCCTCAACAGCCAAAGAATCCGGCTCCTCGCCAGAATATTCCGAACAGAAGAACGTATAAACCTTGTCCGCCGATCCCGATGACTTTTACCGAGTTGTATCCCTCTTTGGTCAAGCAGGGTCTCATCACCACTCGGGCTTTGGGTCCGCCTCCTAATCCTCTACCCGCCAATTACAACGCCGCTGCTCACTGTTTATTTCATGAGGGTGCGCCTGGCCATGATCTGGAGAATTGCTATGCTCTCAAAAATATTGTCAGGGATTTATTGGAAAAGAAGATTTTGACATTCGAAGATCCTCAACCAAATGTTAAGAAGAACCCTTTTCCTAACCATGAGAGTGTCAATGCCGTTAGTGTTGATTCGGGGGATGGTTATGCCCTTGACGTTGAACAGATTAAGACCCCTCTCAAATTGTTCCATTCAAAACTGTTTGAAGCTGGTTTAGTAGATACTTCCCACGTTGCATGTGTAAGTTGTGAAGCCAGTACTAAGGGTTGTGTGGTGGTTCAGAATGATGTTCAGAGATTAATTAATGAGGGTGTTTTACAAGTGACAAGCCAAGCCAAGAAGGATGTAGTCGCCGTGGTTGAGCCTGTTTTCCATCAGCCTGAATCAAAGAGTAAGGTACCCGTGTTTAATTTATCAGGGGCAGGCTCCGCCAACCTCGTGTTCGATATACCAAGGTCGTATATCCCTGAAGTGAATCAGCCTAAGCCTATAGTTATTCGAAGACCGGGTCCGTTTCCTTTCAGTGACCCTAAAGCCGTGCCTTGGAAATACGACGTGACTATGATTGACAAGGAGTCTGGGAAAGTTATTCCAAATGAAGAAGTTAAGGACACTGTGACCAATATCGCAGAGGTAAGCAGGATGACTCGCAGTGGCCGTGTGTATACTCCCCATCCTAATAAGGATCCACCTAAGGAGACCACTAATATCCCTGTGCCTGCCAAAGACAAAGGTAAGGGAGCCGTTACGAATGATGAAGATGCCAAATTTTTGAGGATCATCAAGAAAAGTGACTATAAAGTTATCGATCAACTTCATCAGACTCCTTCCAAGATCTCAATTCTATCTCTGTTAATGAATTCACCCGCTCATAGGATGGCCTTGCAGAAGGTTTTGACTCAAGCACATGTGGATCAAGATATTAGCACCAGTCGGTTTGATAGTGTGATTGCCAATTTAACCGCTTGTAACACCCTCAGTTTCAGCAATGAAGAGTTACCGAAGGAGGGTCCGAACCATAATCGTGCTTTACATATATCGGTGAAATGTCAGGAAGACAATTTAGCAAGAGTGCTAGTAGACACCGGGTCTTCTCTGAATGTGCTACCCAAGAGGGTTCTTGATAAGTTGGCTTGTAAAGAGACTGTGTTGAAACCTACTCCCTTGGTTGTCAAGGCTTTCGATGGCTCTCGCCGGTCGGTAATGGGGGAGGTTGAGCTTCCTATCCTGATTGGTCCGCAAGTTTTTAATATCACGTTTCAAGTCATGGATATTAATCCCAATTACAGTTGTTTACTCGGAAGGCCGTGGATTCATGCCGCTGGGGCAGTAACCTCAACGTTACATCAAAGGATGAAATTCGTGATCGACGGAAAGTTGGTTATTATACACGGTGAGGAAGATCTGATGGTCAGTAACTTGTCTTCTTTCCGTTACATCGAGACCGATGAAAATGCTTTAGACATTTCCTTTCAAGCACTTGAGATCGCCAATGTTGTTCTGCTAGAAGTCGAAGAGACAGTGGGTCAGGGTAATCCATCTTTTGCATCTCTGAAGAGTACCAAATCAACAATTGACAGGGGCATTCCTGAAGGTTGGGGAGAGGTAATTGATGTCAAGACCAAGACTGATCGCTCTGGGTTGGGTTACAAACCAACTCAGAATGGAGCTGCCACCACTGTCGAAGGGCGTCCGAAGGTTATCCAAGAAGTATTTGTCAGCGGAGGTTTCCAAATCAATGCCATCAGCAACTGTGAAGAAAATGAAGAGCTGAGCAACCTGGTGTTTAAGGGTGATGCAGTTTTGAACAACTGGGAGGCCGTAGAGATCCCTGTTATTTTTCCCTTGTCAAAGTAATTGTTTTTTAAGTTTCATTTACATTTTCAAATAAAAATCTGTAGCTCTGCCCAAGGCTATAGGGTTGTTTTGTCGGGCCACCTTTCATTTCTAAAAAGATATTAATAAAAGCATTTTGTTCAATTCCACTTTGGTTCGTTTGCGTTTTTCGTTTTCACCTTTAAAAATGAAATTGGCAACCTTTCTTCCAAAAATAAAAAACAGCATTTCACTCTTACATGTCTTCGAGCATTTTAATTAAGTAAGCCTTCCATCATGCAGAGATATCGTAAACCTTGTTGGATCCAATGACTTTACTGACACTCCTGACTGGGATGCACCCATCAATCAAGCTGAGGACGAGGGTGAAGAAGATTTTGAAGTACCCGCGGAACTGACAAGGTTGATTGAGTACGAGTACACAGAGCTTCAACCGCATAAAGAGCAGGTGGACTTAATTAATCTCGGTACAGAGGGGAGCAGGAAAGAGGTCAAGATTGGTGCAATGCTTGGGACGGAGATTAGGCCGAGGTTGATTGAGTTGTTAAAAGAGTATATTGATGTGTTTGCGTGGTCGTATCAAGATATGCCGGGCCTAGACACGGATATTGTTGTTCACAAGTTGCCGCTTAAGCCAGATTGTCCGCCTATCAAGCAGAAACTCCGAAGAACGAGACCCGACATGTCTTTGAAGATTCGAGATGAGGTTAAAAAGCAGTTGGATGCAGGTTTCTTGGCAGCCGCAAAATATCCAGATTGGGTTGCCAACATTGTGCCAGTACCTAAGAAGGACGGTAAGGTTAGGATGTGTGTGGATTACAGGGACCTGAACAAAGCAAGTCCGAAAGACGATTTCCCTCTGCCACATATTGATACACTTGTAGACAATACAACCAGTTTTGCGTTGTTTTCGTTTATGGATGGTTTCTCTGGCTATAATCAGATCAAGATGGATCCCGATGATCGAGAGAAGACTACTTTCATTACTCCTTGGGGAACCTTCTGCTACAAAGTCATGCCCTTCGGTTTAAAGAATGCAGGGGCAACTTACCAGCGTGCTATGACCACTCTTTTTCATGATATGATGCACAAAGAAATTGAGGTGTATGTGGACGATATGATAGCCAAATCTCAGAGTGAAGAGGAGCATTTAGACCATTTGGTGAAGTTGTTTGAACGACTCAGGAAATATCAGTTGAAATTGAATCCTGCTAAATGTACCTTCGGTGTCAGATCTGGAAAACTGCTTGGTTTCATTGTTAGCCAGCGAGGGATTGAGGTGGATCCTGACAAAGTCCGAGCCATTCAAGATATGCCGGCTCCGCGAACCGAGACGCAAGTTAGGGGTTTTCTGGGGCGTCTGAATTACATTTCCAGGTTTATCTTTAATATGACCGCTACTTGTGAGCCGATATTCAAGTTGCTTTGCAAGGGGCAGACAGTTGAGTGGAACCCTGATTGTCAGAAAGCGTTTGAGAAGATTAAGAGTTATTTGCAAGATCCCCCTATTCTGATCCCGCCCGTACCTGGAAGACCGTTGTTTATGTACCTTACTGTTCTCGAGAAGTCTATGGGTTGTGTGCTTGGACAACATGATGAGACTGGGAAAAAGGAACATGCAATTTATTACCTGAGCAAGAAGTTTACCGATTGCGAAAACAGATACTCACCATTAGAGAAAACTTGTTGTGCATTGGCATGGGCCGCTAAGCGCCTTCGGCAGTATATGGTCTGTCATACCACGTTATTGATTTCTAAAATGGATCCGATCAAGTATATTTTTGAAAAACCTGCTCAAACCGGGAGGCTAGCCCGTTGGCACATGTTGTTATCCGAATATGACATCCAGTATGTACCCCAGAAGGCGATTAAGGGTAGTATCTTATCTGATTACCTTGCAGACCAGCCAGTTGAAGATTATGAACCTCTTAAGCTCGATTTTCCTGATGAGGATATTTTGTTGATTAAAAGAGATTGTGAAGAGCCCGATCCGAGTGAAGGTCCAGAACCAGGTCTTTGGTGGAAGATGATGTTTGATGGTTCCTCGAATTTCAATGGGCATGGTATAGGCGCCGTTTTGATGAATCCAAAGGGTGGATTTACTCCATTTACAGCAAGGTTGGATTTTGAGTGTACTAACAACGTCGCAGAGTATGAAGCGTGTATCCTCGGCCTCGAAGCAGCGATTCACCTCCGAATCAAACTTCTTAAAGTAAGTGGTGACTCAGCCTTGGTTATCTACCAGGTACAAGGCAAATGGGAAACGAAGAATGAGAAGCTGATCCCTTATAAGGACTACATTATTGAACTGATCAAGTATTTCGACGAGATAGAGTTCGAGCATGTTCCTAGATCCGAGAATCACGTAGCCGATGCTTTAGCCATGTTAGCATCCATGTGGAAAGTTAAATTCGTTAATGAAGCACCTCTTATCCATATTGAGCGCAAGGTTGAGCCCGCTTATTGTCAGTTGGTCGAAGAAGTTGAGGTGGATGAAAAGCCTTGGTTTCACGATATCAAGAACTATCTCGTCAAGCAGGAATATCCCGATGGCGCTACTGGTCTGGACAAAAAGACATTGAGAAGACTGGCGTCCAAATTCTTTATCAGTAATGATGTGTTGTACAAGAGAAATCACGACATGGTCCTGCTCAGATGCGTTGATAAACGGGAAGCGGACATGTTATTGCAGGAAATTCATGAGGGGACCTTCGGAACTCATGCCAATGGTTATGCTATGTCCAAGAAAATGTTAAGGGCGGGGTATTATTGGTTAACCATGGAAGCTGACTGTATCCAATACGCTAGAAAATGCCATAAGTGCCAAATCTACGCTGATAAAATGCATGTACCTCCATCACCGTTGAATGTTTTGTCTTCACCCTGGCCATTCTCTATGTGGGGCATTGACATGATTGGGGCAATTGAGCCGAAAGCTTCTAATGGACATCGTTTTATCCTCGTTGCTATAGATTATTTCACCAAGTGGGTAGAGGCTGCCTCCTACGCCAACGTGACCAAGCAAGTGGTTGCCCGCTTCATCAGGAAAGAAATCATCTGCCGTTATGGAGTCCCAAGCCGGATAATAACTGACAATGGCACCAATCTGAATAATAAGACTATGAAAGAGCTGTGTGACAATTTCAAGATCACTCACCACAATTCTTCTCCGTACCGTCCTAAGATGAATGGGGCCGTTGAAGCTGCGAATAAGAATATCAAGAAGATCCTGCAAAAGATGGTTGTGACTTACAAAGATTGGCATGAGATGTTACCGTTTGCTTTGCATGGATACAGAACCTCAGTGAGAACTTCGACAGGGGCAACACCTTTCTCATTGGTGTATGGAATGGACGCCGTGCTCCCCATCGAAGTAGAGATACCTTCTTTAAGAGTGTTAATGGAGGCTGAACTTGAGGAAGCTGAGTGGGTTCAGGACAGATTGGATCAGTTGAATCTCATCGACGAGAAGCGTTTGACAGCCATGTGCCATGGGCAATTATATCAGAAACGGATGAAAAGAGCGTTTGATAAGAAGATTCGTATCCGTGAGTTCCGTCAAGGAGAGCTCGTACTCAAAAAGATCTTACCAGTACATAAAGATATGCGTGGAAAGTGGATGCCCAATTATGAAGGCCCATTCGTTGTAAAGACTGTCTTCTCCGGAGGGTCTCTAATACTTACGACAATGGACGGTGAAGAACTAGCACATCCCGTGAATTCTGATGCAGTCCGAAAATATTATGCCTAAAAACCCGCTAAGTCGAAAACCTGCAAAAGGCGACTTAGGCAAAAGTAAGGGTTGGAAAAAAAATATAATAATAATAAAAAGCTCGCTAAGTTGAAAACCCGAAAGGGCGGCTTAGGCAAAAAAGAGCGTCCCGGTGGATTGAAAACCCGAAAGGGCGGTCCAGGCAAAAGTTAGGGACAAAGGCATTTCATTGCATCAGAAGACACTGATTATCTCGAACACACTTTCCGCATGAGAGCCATGTTTCAGTTCCTCCATCCTTGCCCGAAGCAGGATTCTGGATTAGTCTTAGTTATTAGTGTCAGTAGGTGTTATTGGATTCAATGTAACCTCTTTCCCATGTTGCCAATTTCAAAATGTAATCATCTGTGGAGCTCTGCCTTCAGCAAGCAGCCACCCTTTAATAAAAGATACCATCTCGTTACTTACATTCCTTGGTGCATTGCTCTTTATTTTCTATTGTTATGCAAAATGCGTTTATTCTTAAAATTTGAAAATGAAAGGTGCATTGTAGATTTTTCAAAACTGTTTTTCAAAAAACAAACAAATTTGAAATGTAATAAATTACTTTGACTAGTGGAAATTCCGACAGGATCTCTTCACGCCCCGGAAATATCATTATTGCAGAAACACTTTCAAACCATTGCCCAGTGATAGTCCCCAGAGAGACAATAAGCTGACAACCTTTTCTTGGGTAACTCAAAAGTGTCCCTCAGGTTTTCTTCTCCCCATGTGAAGACGTGATACTGTACACCACAAGCAGATTACCTTCTCCCCAGAGAATTCCAAACTTTAAAACCAGACTTGGTTCTACCATTGATCTTTCTTACCCATGATTGACGTATTGGTTGCAGGGAACGCAGGGTATTTCCGTCGAGATGTTTATTTCATCTCTCGTCCCGTCTTTAGTCTGTTTCGTCAGTATACGCAAGGGCATAAGCATCACATGCCTATCTCATTACATACTCATTACATACTCATTTCATAACATCTCGCATATTTAACTACATACACATTAACATACATTCATATTAACATATGCATCAACATATGCGTTAGCATTCACAGGTTCATTGCGTCTCTGTCATTGGTCGTTACTGCCGAGTAACTGGGTTCGTCCATTCTCTCCAAATAGATTGTCAGCCCTAAGCATAAAATACTTACTTGTTTCCAGTTTCCCCACAGAGCTCGATCCTCGTGGATGACGGTTACTTCAGCTATCTTTCCTCACCAGGAGTAGATACTTACCCTTCGAGATCATTCCCTCGATGGAGTTTTGATTACCAGTTTTCTTTCTAGCTCGATCCTAGATTGAATCTCAGTCTTGTCGGTCGTCAATCCCAACCTGACGTGCATTTATTTTGCACTAACTTTCAAGAAAATCAACTACAATCCTTTACGGATACGCGCCAGTTCACGCCTGGAAAATCTATCAATACAACACTTTACAATCCTACATGTTACAACCTTTTACACTTTACATTTTACAGCATCAACATACGACATTTCTCACCTAAGAAGTCGATCATATCCTCGTTATGACTCGCAACAAATGGCCATCTCCGTGGAGCAGTTGGGCTTCCATTTCCCTGCCGTCTTGAGGTTTGAACCAAATCGTATTCAGGAGAGCACGATCTTGAGTTACGGGGAGGTTTGAGCAGTTTCATATTCAGGAGAGC
This sequence comes from Lathyrus sativus, assembly GCA_963859935.3. Classification (NCBI taxonomy): domain Eukaryota; kingdom Viridiplantae; phylum Streptophyta; class Magnoliopsida; order Fabales; family Fabaceae; genus Lathyrus; species Lathyrus sativus. The sequence continues at coordinate 473,056,207 of OZ012738.1, forward strand.
ACGATTCTGAAGTTATGAAGAAGTTCATTTATCCTTTAGTAAAAGAAGGAACGGAATCATATTCAGGAGAGCACGATTCTGAGTTATGAGGAAGTTCAGTTGGCCGTTTTTCAGGAGAGCACGATTCTGAAATATGAAGTATATTCAGTCATCCAGTTTCATATTCAGGAGAGCACGATTCTGAAATATGAGTATATTCAGTCATCCAGTTTCATATTCAGGAGAGCACGATTCTGAAATATGAATATCTTCAGTCATTCAGTTTCATATTCAGAAGAGCACGATTCTGAAGTATGAGTAAATTCAGTCAGCCAGTCTCATTCTGAAAGTATGAGGAAGTTCAGTTTACCCGTTTCATATTCAAGAGAGCACGATCTTGAAGCAGTTTATTTATCCTTCAGTAAGAGAAAAATCAGAATCGCATTCCAGGCGCCGACCTTAGAATGCGAGAAGATTTATTTATCAGATAAGCAGCAGCCTCTTTATTTGAGTGCTTATCCATTTTGGCATGTAAGTCCCTTCCAACGATAAGTGACAGTTCTCCCTCGAGAAGCTTATCAGGGCAATTCCCATCAAAGTCCATTTATTTTGGCATACAGTCGGTCTTTACCCTGTATATTTGCTACGGAGTTCCGAAAAGTCCGTTTGATCCTGTCACGAGGGGTAGTTTACAGAAGCTTGGATGTTATTCCTTGCTCAATGCTCCAGCATTCTGTAATCGATCTTACAATCGTACGTGATCCAGTTTTATTTTTAGATTCCCCAGTGGAGGCCGTCTCATAGGTACCATCTCCATTCGAGGATTTCGTTCCTTTTCTAAAAGTGACAATTGGTCATTCGCACCAATTGACTATCATTTTTAGAATTCCCCAGTGATGTACTGTGTCTCAGCGCGTCATTTTCCCCAGTGTGTTTCTTCTCGTGGCGTCTGTCTCGGTGTCGTCATGTTTCGTCAGCATTTTCGCATTCATCATCCCAGCATACGCATCATAGCATATTCATGGCATGGTCTGCATTAGTCTGTTCTCGTTTTGACCTTAACATTGCCTATCATCGCATATAAGGGCAAAATTTTCGGTTATCTATATTTAAATCTCTCCACCACGATTCCTCGAGTCTCCGTCACTCAAATCGTTCGGTGTAGCTATTTAAATAGGGGCAACTGTAATACCCCAAATTTTACCCTTACATTTAGTCAGTTCATTTCACGTAGCATTTCATTTTGCATCCATTAATCACTAACCAATCATATGAGTGCGTTTTATTTCAGGAATTACCACAGGGGCATTTTGGTCATTTCACGTGGAGTCTGTAATTTTGAGACAAGTGGGACAGTATTCCTGAGAGGAAGCAGATACTGCTAAGGTTATTTGGAAAGCAGGAACTCAGTTTGAGTTTTGGTCAGATGTAATCCGGTTACGGTAAGCAGTCAATTAATATAAAGAGAGTGGATCTCATTCATAATATTGTCCAATACAAAAAGGGAAATGAGTTTAGATATTTGTGAATATTATTCGTGAATATTTATAATTTACAACTAAGAGGTGAGTTTAAATATTTTTGAAGCTTTATTCATAAGTATTTGCAATTTACATCTAAGGAGTGAATTTAAATAATTTTCGAATTATTATTTACAAATAAGAAGTGAATAAATATTTTTGAACTTTATTTCATAAATATTTAGTTTACAATGGAAATGGATAAATAATTTTGAACTTTACACCCACTGGTTTACAAAAAGGTTCATTACATTGGCTATCCATTCTAAAAAGTTCTAAGTCCTAAGCTTCTAAGTGTTCTTCATAATCTTCCTCCCTTGAGTTCTTCACGCGACTCTTGATCACCTGCACATCAAAGCAAAAACAAACCACAGGAAAAGAGGTTAGAAGATTGTTTGACACTCTCAGAACATTATCATCATCGAGTGTCGGGAGGGTACGACTAAAGCCGCATCCTACTCCCGTTACCAATCTGAGCCACCGGCGTCAGATCAGGTAGTCATTGTTCTTATCGTAAGGGACATCTGAGAGATAGAGGAAATAAAAGAAGTGGGGCTGATTCGTTTTGCCGCGATTGGATTTCCAGACTGATACGAGAATAAGGCAACATAGGCAAGTTTTGATTCAGACCCGGATGCCGGCAGGTCTGAGTCACCTTGATTTCAAAACTTTCAATATCTGAAAAAACATAAGCATCATCAGAACTCAAAGCATAAAACAAAACTAGGAAGGGGTTCGCGCCAATACAAGTAGGAATAGCTACCAAAAGAAACAAATCTGTACCAAACAGAATGAAAATCAAGTCCACAGCAGAACAAGAGAAACCAAAATATGGTATCAAGCTGCATTAGTTCTGAGCCATGTGCAGAAGAATGAGACACACAACAAACAGGCAACAAAATCATAGAACCAATATCAACTACAGCAAGCAAAGAGAAGCAACACGAATTACAACCTGCAATAACAGGGTAGTATCAGCTGTAAGCATCACAGTGCAACAACAACAAGTTTTTTCACATCAACAATATCAGCTACGAGCAAACATCATTCGCAAGCACCAACATTGCAACATTGGCCTCTAAGAAACGGTTCAGATTCAAGAATCATCATCACCGTTTCAAGCAATTTCTGAGCTACAAACCATAGCAGCAACAGATATCAGTTGCAAACAACAACACAGCGAGCAACACCAGTTCAACATCTGCAGGTATCAATTGCAAGCAAAACAAGTCGACTGGCATCTGCAAACAATTTTAAGAGCAGCCATTAGTAACACCAACAGCGGTACAATCAATATCAGTCACAAACAGGTAGCAAGTGAGGCGAGCTACAACAACGCCTATCAGAAGAATTGAGAAGAATGTTTCAGTTTATCACGAAGCCGTTCAAATGGAATCAGAATAAAAATCCAGTTAACCAAGACGAAACAGATGTACGGCAAAATCACAGGGGTAGCCACAAAAGAACACATACACGGCTCAGCTCACCATGATAGCTAATCGTCCCTACCAATTCAATCAGAAGCAGTAACATAAGCAAAACTAGGATTGTAGCGTACTACTCCAAATGGTTCAGACTCATCGTCATCATTACCGCGTACCCGTCTCGGCGGCTAAGACCAACACAACATCAAGCCCTCTCTGAAAGAAGAAGAGGAAAAGGATCTGAGCTGCATCAAAAAGCAAACCATATCAGAAAAATAGAGAGATTTCGATTTGATAATGAATCCCAAAACAGATCAAAGCGAATCAGTTCAGACTACTAAAATTGAATCAAATCGAAAACGCATCAGCATAGTCCAGATTGAATTCAAGTAGAACAAATGAACTAATCCAGATATCAATCAGATCAAATAAATTCAGAGGTAATCTAAATGATCAAACAAAGCCGAAGCTGGAAATGGAAAGTTTCAAGTCAAATGCATCAGGGAATATCTCCATTGGAACCAATCTGAATCAATGTGAGACAATCTGGATCAATCAGACAAGCCAATAAAGCAAGTCAGCAAAAAACGAATCAGTAGAGAGCAGTTAAACAAATTAACAAAATCCCAATCGTATCAGAAAGCCCTTATTGGAACTCAATCTGAAAACCAAATTGAAGGTGAGAAAATACTTAGAAGGGGGGGTTGAATAAGTATGACAGAAAATAATCAAAGATAAAAACTCAAGTATTTTTATCCTGGTTCGTTGAACTCAACTACTCCAGTCCACCCTTTCCAAGAGTGATTTGCCTTTCTCAACAAGGACTTAATCCACTATTCAAATCAACTGATTACAAATAGCAACACCTAAGAACAACTGTTCTTAGTCTTCTCAAGAGCTACTGATCTAACCTAGATCCTCTTAAGGAAAACAACACCTAAGAACAACTGTTCTTAGTCTTCTCAAGAGCTACTGATCTAATCTAGATCCTCTTAAGGAAAACTTCCTTTACAAATTAATGTAATACAATGTAAGAGTAATAAATTGCTTCTATGAAAGCTATAAACACAACTGTGTTATTTCTCTAAGTTTAGAACAATGTATGAACAGCAAAGAATATGAGAGCTTGAGAGTTTTTCGCGTGAGAGTGTTCTTGCAATAGTTTTCGTCTTTCAAAATTAGTCACTTGAAGAATGAGCTATGATTTCCTTTATATAGCCACTTGAATATTGGAGAGAATATTTTACCGTTGGAGAAGATATTTCCAATATCAAATAGTACTGTCCTTTGTACTATTGCAGCAGAGAGACGGCGCACAAAATGTGGGTGTAGCAATTGTCTGCTGAGCTGTGAATTTACCATATATGGAATGTATCAGAGGAATAATCTTCTTGCAGAGATTTATGTCTATCCCAATTAAGGAAAGATTTGCTGGCATATTCCAACGGATATATTAAAATAATCTTCTTCAAATAATTCTTCAGATAGTTCAGATCAACAATCAATATCAGAGTCTTCAGTCTTCAGAATCTTCTGGAAACTTCAGAGCCTAAGATGTTCTTCAGATGTTGCTGAATCAGAGTCTGGTGCAGCTGTGTGCTTGAAGCGTAACATGCTCTTAGATCAGAGTCTTCACTCAGATCAGAGTCTTCTCTCATTCAGAGTCTCTTCACTCAGAGTCTTCTTTCATTCAGAGTCTCTTCACTCAGAGTCTTCTTTCATTCAGATTCTTGATAATATATGCAGCGTGTTGTATCTTCAGAATCTTGATGACTAAGCTCTTATACTTCAGATTCTTCTAATCTTCAGATGCTCTTGAGCCATTCAGAATTTATTGTTCACATCAAATTTGCTCTTTAAGATTAAAATCTTTTGTGCCTGTAGAAAACAGTTTAGAATAAATTTAGAGAGTATAATTCTTGTATACAAATTATCATTAATGTTATCATCAAAACATAGAGATATTACTAAGACACAATCTGTGCTCTTACAATCTCCCCCTTTTTGATGATGACAAAACATGAGAAATTTGTTCAATAAAAAATATGAATTAAAATTACTCCCCCTGAGATTAACAATCTCCCCCTGAAATGAATACTCTAATGGAATTAGATACTTCCCTTTCTGGTTGAGTACATTTCAGATTCAGAGCCTGATTGAAGCCTGGTTGACATATGTTTGACTTCTAGAGTCAATAGCTTGAAGCCATATTAAAGCTTGATGCCAGATGAACAACTTCAGAACACCTGGTTGTTTATCTTGCCATTTCCTGTCTTGAGTTATCTTTTAGATCATATTACTCAAGGTTAGATATCAGAGTCTGGTCTACTCAGATTTAGCTATTTTTGATCAGGTTCTGAAAAGATAGATCTCAGGAAAAACTTCAATGAAATTTGTCAGATTTCTGGGACACTTAAATTCAAAGAATGTTAGTAACATGTCTGACTTAGTTCAGATAATTGCTTATAGATTTGAACAATCAGATTCTATTTTGTTTCTCCCCCTTTTTGTCATAATCAAAAAGAATTTTAAAAGACAGTAACGATGCAGAAGAAACACATATCCAGATAAGCAAAAAAAATCATTGTCATTAAGTCAAGAGAACATCCAGATTCAGATAAAAGCATACAAAACATATCAGAAGAAAATCAAAACAAAGCAAAACATGAAAAACTTGTGCAAAACATCAAGTAGGTTTAGCAGATGAGGCTTGTTGAGAAGCAATGAGTTGCAGCAGTGCTGTAATCCTTTCTGAATTTTCATCTTGCTTAGCCATCCAAGTTTTCATTTCTTCATTTGTTTTCTTTTGATCAACCATAAAATCCTTAAGTTCTTTGACATCCTTCTGAAGATCTGTAGATTCTGAAACAGTAGATTCTGAAACAGTAGATTCTGAAACAATCTGAGTAACATCAGGTGCAGGAATTTCTGGAGGTGGAGGAGCTTCTAGAAGAAGAATAGGAGGAGTGTTTCTCTTAATCCGTTTTTGATAAGCAGCAAACCTTACTTTTGACAATCTAAGACATTGAGTCCTGATTTTCAAAGCCTCCCTATTCAGTCTGTAAAGATATTTCTTCCAAACAGCGTCAGCAGCCTCTTTGTCCATAGTAGTCATGCAAACATCCATAATGTCAGCAAAGTCTGAGACATTATCCTTATCAAAATCTCTTAACAGAGTATAAACACGTGATCCCAATTCTGCTTCATCAGGGATTCTGGGTTTTCTTGTTTGGGTTAGTTGTGTTTGTGGTGTTTGTTCAGAAGGTTGAGGTTGTGAAGATGGATGTTCAGATGTTTGTGGTTCAGAAGGTTGAGGATTGATTTGTGGTTCAGATGTTGGTTGGTTGTTTTGTGGTTCAGATGTTTGTTGGTCAGAATGTTGTGGTTGAGGTATTGAGGGAATTGGTTGGGTTTCTGTTGGTTGTGGAGTGTTTTGGATTTCAAGAGGTTGTGGAGTGAGAGTTTGAGTTGGGGAATTTTGTGGAGAAGGTGGATGTTCAGAAGTTGGAGATTTAAACAGCTGTTTCCAAACACTCTCAGAACGAGGTTGTTTGAGATCATTCAAGCATTCATTAATGTAACCAGATGATTCATCATCAGATGATGTATCAGAGTGGTTAGATTTTTCAGAAGTTGAAGATAAAATGACAGACTGGTTTAAAGGTGTGACATCTAATATCTCATCAGGGTGAACATCCTCTGGAATGGTATATTCTGGGATAGTGTTTTGTGGTTGTGGTGTTGTTTGTTGAGTTTGTTGTGGAAATTCTGTTTGTATGTTTGTTGGTTGCTTGGATTGTGGTGTATGAGGGGGGACAGAAGATGGTTTAGAGATAACAGTTTTAGAAGGTCTGGATCTTCTAAATCTAAGTGGGGAGTCAGAGGGTGTGGGGGTATCAGAATGATGAACAGGATTAGAATCAGTGTTAAATACCTGTTTCAGAGTATCTCTAATTTCTTCAAAAGTTGCTGCAGGAGGATTTGGTTGAACCTTCTTCAGCTTCTTCCTTTTCTTCTTCTTTTCAGCATCTGAATGCTTCCTTTTCTTCTGATGACCTTCACTATCAACTTTTCTCTTACGTCTTCTTTCCCTTGTCAAATCAGGAAGAACTTGGCCTTCCTTCTGCACAAGATTGGCAGGAATCTCAACACCATCTCTTATGCAGCGAGCAACATACTCAGCAATAATTTCTCTAGGTTCATCTGAGGTGAATAAAGGAAAATCCTTAACAGGAATCCTTCTTCCCCTAACTTCTTCAGAGTTAGTTTTCCTTGGTTTCTCAGATAAATCATCAACCAGTTTCATCCTTCTCAGAGTTAAACCGTTTATTTCAGAGGCAATGATATAAGTCAGATCTTCTGTCAACCCAGCCTCTTGCAGATGCGCCACAAGTTGGTTTTCTATCAGAATATCTGAAATCAGCCTTCCCATAGGAATCCATGTTCTGACTTTTCCAGATTTATCTCTGGCTGTTTCCCTTGTTTCCTTGACATGAGACACCAGATGATTAAACAACAAATATGGAAGATCAATCTGAATGTTTTGGTGTAAACAATACATGAAGTAAAGTTGTTCAACATTAACATAATCAGAAGAGTTTGAAGAGGGTCTGTGAAAGATGGTGTTCATGAAAATCTTAGCCCATATCTTGTAAGTGGGTTTCAAGAACTTAACCTTCTTACAAGGTTCACCAGTAGTACAGATTTCTTGACATACATCTTTCAGGTCTTCACGCGCAGAGGACAGAGAGGTTACTCCATCAGTTGCCTTAAAACCTATGAGTTTCCTTATCAGGTTTTCAGTGATAACTATATTTTTTCCCAGCACAAAGGAGTGAATGAACTTTGGAGTAGCATATGCATGGATCCAGAACTCCTTCACTAACTTTGGATACGCAGGACCCATAAGCCTGTCAAAGTAACCGTCCCAGCCTTGTGCTTTGATTGAAGAAATCAGATCAAACCCATTTTCAGCAAGATCTTCTAAGTCCACGAAACTTTCACACAGTACTTCTAGTGAATCAACAGCAGTTAGGAGAGTGCGTACGGGTTCTATGACAGTGGTAGCATTCTTGGTAGTAACAGCGTTTGAAGTAGATGCCATTGTTGACGATGATGAAGAAGATGAAGGTTTCTGAGTTCTTTTAGGGTTTGCAAAGAGAGAGAACAACAAACAAAAGCGCATATGTGTTTGAGAATGTGAAAAGTGTGAATGTGTTATGAGAGTGGTTTATATAGACAAATAAAGCAAGCATGGGAAACACAACAGACACACATAGGACACATACGCACGTTTGCATTAAATGAAAAGTAATCATTTTTAATTATGATATGACATTTGGGGGAAAATCAAGACAGATTGAGATTTTCAAAGCAATACCTTAAACGTCATAATCAGTAGGTGTACTCCATCTTTTCAGATTCTGAGTGACACGTGTTTGCTTGCATGTGATTCTATAACTCTTAAGAAATGAAACGTTTTCAACTTTCAGATCCTCTGAGATGGTCAGTTCAGAGTTTCACACAAAAAAAATAATTCACAGATAAATTAAACAAGCAAGGCAGATGAAATACTTCAGAGTGTTAAACACTTAGCATCTGAGAAGTTGACTCTGAGAAATATTACTCTGGACAAAAATCCATACAAATATTTTTCAGAATAAACTTAAACCTATCTTCAGCAAGGGGTTTTGTGAAAATATCTGCCCATTGATGATCTGTATCAACAAAGGCTAAATTTATTACACCCTTCTGAACATAGTCTCTGATGAAATGATGTTTAATCTCTATATGTTTGGCCTTAGAGTGTAAAATTGGATTTTTGGATAAACATATAGCAGAAGTATTATCACAGAAGATAGAAAGATTACTCTCATAGATTTGATAATCTTCTAGTTGACTCTTCATCCAGAGCATCTGAGTGGAACATCCAGCAGCAGAAATGTATTCTGCCTCTGTGGTTGATAGTGCAATTGTTGGTTGCTTCTTGCTGTACCACGAGATCAGATGACTTCCAAGAAACTGACAGCTTCCAGAAGTACTTTTGCGCTCAACTCTATCTCCAGCATAGTCAGCATCACAGAATCCAACTAGTGAATATTCGTCAGATCTTCTGTAACACAAACCAACATTAGCAGTACCTTTCAGATACCTTAGAATCCTCTTAACAGCAGTTAAGTGTGATTCTCTAGGATCTGATTGGAATCTAGCACATAAACAAACACTAAACAGAATGTCTGGTCTAGAAGCAGTCAAATAAAGAAGAGATCCTATCATACCTCTGTAGAGTTTCTGATCTACCTTCTTACTTACCTCTTCCTTACCTAGAGTGCTTGTAGGATGCATTGGAGTCTTTGCCATTTTGCTATCCAGCATGTTAAACTTCTTCAGAAGCTCTTTAACATACTTGGTCTGATGTATGTAGGTGCACTCTGGAGTCTGATTTACTTGGATTCCCAGAAAGAATCTCAATTCTCCCATCATGCTCATCTCAAATTCTGCCTGCATACATTTAGCAAACTCCTTTCCAAGCATAATATTTGTTGATCCAAAAATAATATCATCTACATAAATTTGACAAATCAACAAATCTTTCTTAATGGTTTTACAAAATAGTGTGGTATCCACTTTTCCTCTGATGAAATTTTTCTTCAGAAGAAAATTACTCAACCTCTCATACCAAGCTCTGGGAGCTTGTTTTAGTCCATAAAGAGATTTTTTCAGTTTGTAAACATGATCTGGAAAATTTTCATTTTCAAAACCAGGAGGTTGGTGGACATACACTTCCTCTTCTATAATTCCATTAAGAAAAGCACTTTTAACATCCATCTGATAAAGAGTGATGTTATGTTGTGCAGCAAATGAAATAAGCAAGCGTATAGACTCTAACCTTGCAACAGGAGCATATGTTTCTGTGTAGTCTATGCCTTCTTGTTGACTGTAGCCTTGAGCAACCAGTCTTGCTTTGTTCCTTTCAACTTCTCCTTTCTCATTAAGTTTATTTCTGAAAACCCATTTTGTTCCAATGACATTGAAACCTTTAGGTCTTGGAACCAGATCCCAGACTTCATTCCTTGTGAATTGATTCAGCTCCTCTTGCATAGCTAAAATCCATTCATTATCTTCCAGAGCCTCATCAACAGATGTTGGTTCTATAATTGACACTAAGCCACAGAAGGAAGATTCAGAAGTTCTGAGAAATGCTCTTGTCCTTATTGGATCATCTTTCTTTCCAATTATCACATCCTCTGGATGAGAAGCTTTCATTCTGGAAGAAGATCCTCTGACTGTTGGTCTTTCAGAAATATGCAGATTGTCAAGTTGGGAAGTTAAAGGCGTAGCATCTGGGTTTGCTTCAGAGTCTTTGTCTTCAGTCTTGTCTGCCTCTGAGCCTTCAGAGTCTGTGAGAATAACTTCTCTATCTGCAGAACTTTCAACTTGCTTTGGCTTTTCAGAGCCAAGCTTATCATCAAATCTAACATGAATAGATTCTTCCACAATCTGTGTTTCAGTATTGAATACTCTGTAGCCTTTAGAGCGTTCAGAATAACCAAGCATGAAACACTTCTGTGCTTTGGAATCAAACTTGTTCAGATGATCTTTAGTGTTAAGCATATAACAAATACATCCAAATGGATAAAAATAAGCAATGTTGGGCTTTCTGTTTCTCCACAATTCATAGGGAGTCTTTTCCAGAAGAGGTCTTACAGACACTCTGTTCTGAATATAACATGCTGTATTTATTGCTTCTGCCCAAAAGTATTTTGCCAGATTTGTCTCGTTGATCATGGTTCTGGCCATTTCTTGCAATGTTCTATTTTTCCTCTCTACAACTCCATTTTGTTGTGGAGTTCTAGGACAGGAGAAATCATGTGCAATTCCTTTTTCAGAAAAATATTTTTCAAAATATTTGTTTTCAAATTCACCACCATGATCACTTCTGACTTTAATAATTTTGCATTCTTTTTCAGTCTGGACTTGATTGCAGAAGTCAATGAACACAGAATGAGACTCATCCTTGTGTTTTAGAAACTTTACCCATGTCCATCTGCTGTAGTCATCTACAATGACTAACCCATACTTCTTGCCTCTGATGGATGCAGTTTTCACTGGTCCAAACAGATCAATATGAAGTAATTCCAATGGTCTAGAAGTGGAAACAACATTTTTTGGTTTAAAATGAGATTTTGAAAATTTACCCTTTTGACATGCGCCACACAGAGCATCTGAATTGAACTTCAGATTAGGGAGTCCTCTGACCAGATTGAGTTTATTAATCTGAGATATACGTCTCATATTAATATGTCCCAATCTTCTATGCCAGACCCATTGCTCATCATTCACAGATAAAAGGCATTTTACATTTTGAACTTTAAGTTCTGAAAGGTTAATTTTGTAAATGTTGTTTTTCCTCTTTCCACTGAATAGGATTGAACCATTCTTTTGACATACAGCTTTGCAACATTTTTGATTAAAGATGATATCATAACCATTGTCACTTAATTGACTTATGGACAATAGATTATGTTTCAATCCTTCAACTAACAGAACATTAGAAATAGAGGGTAGGTTACCATTACCTATTGTACCAGAGCCAATGATCTTGCCCTTCTGGTTCCCTCCAAATTTCACGTCCCCTCCAGATCTAAGTTCCAGGCTTTGGAACATAGACCTTTCGCCCGTCATATGTCGTGAGCATCCAGAGTCCAGGTACCATGATTGGTGTCTGGATTTTGCTGCTAAGAACATCTGCAACAGGTATTATTTTGCTTTTAGGTACCCAGATCTTCTTGGGTCCTTTGGGGTTAGATGTTCTGTGGTTTTGCCTAAACTTCTGTTTTTCAACATAGTGTTTATTCTGGCTAACCCTTGGCTTAAACACATAAGTACTCTTTTCAGAGCTTGTATGTTTAATATCATTCAGATGACCAAACTTAAAATGAGAATACAGAGGAGTCTTCTTGATGAAGAGTTTATCAACAGATTTTGGATTGCTTCCAGAGGAAGATTCACATCCAATGCCTCTTCTGTTGTTCCCACTAACACCATAGATCATAGAAGCCATTTTGCTTCTGTCTATGCTTTTAGTGAGGAATCTTTTAAAACTGGAGTCATATTTTTCTAAAATATTTTCACTTGACTCTGTTTCAGTATCAGATTCTTGTTGAGTTGTTTCTAAATCATTTTTGAGTTTTAAATTTATTTCTTTCTGCTCAACAAGTTCTGTTCTCAGAAGATCAATCTCAGATTCAAGATTGCTTTTCAGCTTCTTGTATTTGAGTTTAATCTTGCTGTAGCTTTCCAACATGTCAGATAAACTTTCAACAAGTTCAGCTCTGGAGAGTTCAGAAAATACCTCTTCAGAGTCAGAGTCTGATTCTGACTCAGATTCAGATGATGACGTTCCTTCATCTTGATCATTTGTGTTGGCCATCAGCGCAACATTTGCACATTCTTCCTCAGATTCAGAAGATGATTCAGATTCATCTGAGTCATCCCATGTAGCCATCAGAACCTTTTTCTTTTTATCAAACTTCCTTTTGGGTTTTTCCTTTTGAAGTTTGGGACATTCACTCTTGAAGTGTCCAGGTTCTTTACATTCATAGCAAGTGGCCTCTTTCTTGCCAGATCTTCTGTGTCCAGAAGATTCTCTCTTTTGATCAGATCTTCTGAAGTTGTTGAACTTCTTCCCTTTGTGCTTCCAGAGTTTGTTGATCCTTCTGGACAGCATGGATAGTTCATCTTCTTCTTCAGAAGAAGATTCCTCAGAGCTTTCTTCATTTACCTGCAAAGCTTTAACAGATTTGTTAGATTTAAAAGCTAAGGATTTACCTTTATCTTTCTTCTGGGGTTCATCTTCCTCCAGCTCAATCTCATGACTTCTCAAAGAACTGATGAGTTCTTCTAATGAGATTTTGTTCAGATCCTTGGCCAGCTTCAGTGCAGTCACCATAGGTCTCCATCTGGTAGGAAGACTTCTGATGATCTTCTTGACATGATCAGATGTTGAGTAGCCCTTGTCCAGAACTTTCAACCCAGCTGTTAGAATCTGAAATCTGGAAAACATAGTCTCAATGTTCTCAGATTCTTCCATCTTGAACGCTTCATACTTCTGTATCAGCGCCAGAGCCTTTGTTTCTTTCACCTGAGAGTTTCCCTCATGAGTCATTTTGAGAGACTCAAACATATCATGAGCAGTGTCTCTGTTGGTAATCTTCTCATACTCTGTATGAGAGATTGCATTAAGAAGTATGGTTCTGGCTTTGTGATGATTCTTGAATTCTTTCTTCTGCTCCTCAGTCATTGATTTTCTATCAATCTTTTTGCCATCCTTAGTAGGATGTTCATATCCATCAATGACTAAATCCCAGAGATCAGCATCATACCCCAAGAAAAAACTTTCAAGTCTATCTCTCCAATAATCAAATTTTTCTCCATCAAACATTGGAGGTTTGGTGCTGATTCTGTCTCCTTCATATTTGTTGCTTGATGTAGGAATATCACCCATATTAGCAACCAAATAAATAACAGAGTATTCTTCTCACTAGATCTTTATCTGTCACGGTTAAGTGAATGCACACTCAGAACCAGGCTCTGATACCAACTGAAGGTGAGAAAATACTTAGAAGGGGGGGTTGAATAAGTATGACAGAAAATAATCAAAGATAAAAACTCAAGTATTTTTATCCTGGTTCGTTGAACTCAACTACTCCAGTCCACCCTTTCCAAGAGTGATTTGCCTTTCTCAACAAGGACTTAATCCACTATTCAAATCAACTGATTACAAATAGCAACACCTAAGAACAACTGTTCTTAGTCTTCTCAAGAGCTACTGATCTAACCTAGATCCTCTTAAGGAAAACAACACCTAAGAACAACTGTTCTTAGTCTTCTCAAGAGCTACTGATCTAATCTAGATCCTCTTAAGGAAAACTTCCTTTACAAATTAATGTAATACAATGTAAGAGTAATAAATTGCTTCTATGAAAGCTATAAACACAACTGTGTTATTTCTCTAAGTTTAGAACAATGTATGAACAACAAAGAATATGAGAGCTTGAGAGTTTTTCGCGTGAGAGTGTTCTTGCAATAGTTTTCGTCTTTCAAAATTAGTCACTTGAAGAATGAGCTATGATTTCCTTTATATAGCCACTTGAATATTGGAGAGAATATTTTACCGTTGGAGAAGATATTTCCAATATCAAATAGTACTGTCCTTTGTACTATTGCAGCAGAGAGACGGCGCACAAAATGTGGGTGTAGCAATTGTCTGCTGAGCTGTGAATTTACCATATATGGAATGTATCAGAGGAATAATCTTCTTGCAGAGATTTATGTCTATCCCAATTAAGGAAAGATTTGCTGGCATATTCCAACGGATATATTAAAATAATCTTCTTCAAATAATTCTTCAGATAGTTCAGATCAACAATCAATATCAGAGTCTTCAGTCTTCAGAATCTTCTGGAAACTTCAGAGCCTAAGATGTTCTTCAGATGTTGCTGAATCAGAGTCTGGTGCAGCTGTGTGCTTGAAGCGTAACATGCTCTTAGATCAGAGTCTTCACTCAGATCAGAGTCTTCTCTCATTCAGAGTCTCTTCACTCAGAGTCTTCTTTCATTCAGAGTCTCTTCACTCAGAGTCTTCTTTCATTCAGATTCTTGATAATATATGCAGCGTGTTGTATCTTCAGAATCTTGATGACTAAGCTCTTATACTTCAGATTCTTCTAATCTTCAGATGCTCTTGAGCCATTCAGAATTTATTGTTCACATCAAATTTGCTCTTTAAGATTAAAATCTTTTGTGCCTGTAGAAAACAGTTTAGAACAAATTTAGAGAGTATAATTCTTGTATACAAATTATCATTAATGTTATCATCAAAACATAGAGATATTACTAAGACACAATCTGTGCTCTTACAATCTCCCCCTTTTTGATGATGACAAAACATGAGAAATTTGTTCAATAAAAAATATGAATTAAAATTACTCCCCCTGAGATTAACAATCTCCCCCTGAAATGAATACTCTAATGGAATTAGATACTTCCCTTTCTGGTTGAGTACATTTCAGATTCAGAGCCTGATTGAAGCCTGGTTGACATATGTTTGACTTCTAGAGTCAATAGCTTGAAGCCATATTAAAGCTTGATGCCAGATGAACAACTTCAGAACACCTGGTTGTTTATCTTGCCATTTCCTGTCTTGAGTTATCTTTTAGATCATATTACTCAAGGTTAGATATCAGAGTCTGGTCTACTCAGATTTAGCTATTTTTGATCAGGTTCTGAAAAGATAGATCTCAGGAAAAACTTCAATGAAATTTGTCAGATTTCTGGGACACTTAAATTCAAAGAATGTTAGTAACATGTCTGACTTAGTTCAGATAATTGCTTATAGATTTGAACAATCAGATTCTATTTTGTTTCTCCCCCTTTTTGTCATAATCAAAAAGAATTTTAAAAGACAGTAACGATGCAGAAGAAACACATATCCAGATAAGCAAAAAAAATCATTGTCATTAAGTCAAGAGAACATCCAGATTCAGATAAAAGCATACAAAACATATCAGAAGAAAATCAAAACAAAGCAAAACATGAAAAACTTGTGCAAAACATCAAGTAGGTTTAGCAGATGAGGCTTGTTGAGAAGCAATGAGTTGCAGCAGTGCTGTAATCCTTTCTGAATTTTCATCTTGCTTAGCCATCCAAGTTTTCATTTCTTCATTTGTTTTCTTTTGATCAACCATAAAATCCTTAAGTTCTTTGACATCCTTCTGAAGATCTGTAGATTCTGAAACAGTAGATTCTGAAACAGTAGATTCTGAAACAATCTGAGTAACATCAGGTGCAGGAATTTCTGGAGGTGGAGGAGCTTCTAGAAGAAGAATAGGAGGAGTGTTTCTCTTAATCCGTTTTTGATAAGCAGCAAACCTTACTTTTGACAATCTAAGACATTGAGTCCTGATTTTCAAAGCCTCCCTATTCAGTCTGTAAAGATATTTCTTCCAAACAGCATCAGCAGCCTCTTTGTCCATAGTAGTCATGCAAACATCCATAATGTCAGCAAAGTCTGAGACATTATCCTTATCAAAATCTCTTAACAGAGTATAAACACGTGATCCCAATTCTGCTTCATCAGGGATTCTGGGTTTTCTTGTTTGGGTTAGTTGTGTTTGTGGTGTTTGTTCAGAAGGTTGAGGTTGTGAAGATGGATGTTCAGATGTTTGTGGTTCAGAAGGTTGAGGATTGATTTGTGGTTCAGATGTTGGTTGGTTGTTTTGTGGTTCAGATGTTTGTTGGTCAGAATGTTGTGGTTGAGGTATTGAGGGAATTGGTTGGGTTTCTGTTGGTTGTGGAGTGTTTTGGATTTCAAGAGGTTGTGGAGTGAGAGTTTGAGTTGGGGAATTTTGTGGAGAAGGTGGATGTTCAGAAGTTGGAGATTTAAACAGCTGTTTCCAAACACTCTCAGAACGAGGTTGTTTGAGATCATTCAAGCATTCATTAATGTAACCAGATGATTCATCATCAGATGATGTATCAGAGTGGTTAGATTTTTCAGAAGTTGAAGATAAAATGACAGACTGGTTTAAAGGTGTGACATCTAATATCTCATCAGGGTGAACATCCTCTGGAATGGTATATTCTGGGATAGTGTTTTGTGGTTGTGGTGTTGTTTGTTGAGTTTGTTGTGGAAATTCTGTTTGTATGTTTGTTGGTTGCTTGGATTGTGGTGTATGAGGGGGGACAGAAGATGGTTTAGAGATAACAGTTTTAGAAGGTCTGGATCTTCTAAATCTAAGTGGGGAGTCAGAGGGTGTGGGGGTATCAGAATGATGAACAGGATTAGAATCAGTGTTAAATACCTGTTTCAGAGTATCTCTAATTTCTTCAAAAGTTGCTGCAGGAGGATTTGGTTGAACCTTCTTCAGCTTCTTCCTTTTCTTCTTCTTTTCAGCATCTGAATGCTTCCTTTTCTTCTGATGACCTTCACTATCAACTTTTCTCTTACGTCTTCTTTCCCTTGTCAAATCAGGAAGAACTTGGCCTTCCTTCTACACAAGATTGGCAGGAATCTCAACACCATCTCTTATGCAGCGAGCAACATACTCAGCAATAATTTCTCTAGGTTCATCTGAGGTGAATAAAGGAAAATCCTTAACAGGAATCCTTCTTCCCCTAACTTCTTCAGAGTTAGTTTTCCTTGGTTTCTCAGATAAATCATCAACCAGTTTCATCCTTCTCAGAGTTAAACCGTTTATTTCCGAGCCAATGATATAAGTCAGATCTTCTGTCAACCCAGCCTCTTGCAGATGCGCCACAAGTTGGTTTTCTATCAGAATATCTGAAATCAGCCTTCCCATAGGAATCCATGTTCTGACTTTTCCAGATTTATCTCTGGCTGTTTCCCTTGTTTCCTTGACATGAGACACCAGATGATTAAACAACAAATATGGAAGATCAATCTGAATGTTTTGGTGTAAACAATACATGAAGTAAAGTTGTTCAGCATTAACATAATCAGAAGAGTTTGAAGAGGGTCTGTGAAAGATGGTGTTCATGAAAATCTTAGCCCATATCTTGTAAGTGGGTTTCAAGAACTTAACCTTCTTACAAGGTTCACCAGTAGTACAGATTTCTTGACATACATCTTTCAGGTCTTCACGCGCAGAGGACAGAGAGGTTACTCCATCAGTTGCCTTAAAACCTATGAGTTTCCTTATCAGGTTTTCAGTGATAACTATCTTTTTTCCCAGCACAAAGGAGTGAATGAACTTTGGAGTAGCATATGCATGGATCCAGAACTCCTTCACTAACTTTGGATACGCAGGACCCATAAGCCTGTCAAAGTAACCGTCCCAGCCTTGTGCTTTGATTGAAGAAATCAGATCAAACCCATTTTCAGCAAGATCTTCTAAGTCCACGAAACTTTCACACAGTACTTCTAGTGAATCAACAGCAGTTAGGAGAGTGCGTACTGGTTCTATGACAGTGGTAGCATTCTTGGTAGTAACAGCGTTTGAAGTAGATGCCATTGTTGACGATGATGAAGAAGATGAAGGTTTCTGAGTTCTTTTAGGGTTTGCAAAGAGAGAGAACAACAAACAAAAGCGCATATGTGTTTGAGAATGTGAAAAGTGTGAATGTGTTATGAGAGTGGTTTATATAGACAAATAAAGCAAGCATGGGAAACACAACAGACACACATAGGACACATACGCACGTTTGCATTAAATGAAAAGTAATCATTTTTAATTATGATATGACATTTGGGGGAAAATCAAGACAGATTGAGATTTTCAAAGCAATACCTTAAACGTCATAATCAGTAGGTGTACTCCATCTTTTCAGATTCTGAGTGACACGTGTTTGCTTGCATGTGATTCTATAACTCTTAAGAAATGAAACGTTTTCAACTTTCAGATCCTCTGAGATGGTCAGTTCAGAGTTTCACACAAAAAAAATAATTCACAGATAAATTAAACAAGCAAGGCAGATGAAATACTTCAGAGTGTTAAACACTTAGCATCTGAGAAGTTGACTCTGAGAAATATTACTCTGGACAAAAATCCATACAAATATTTTTCAGAATAAACTTAAACCTATCTTCAGCAAGGGGTTTTGTGAAAATATCTGCCCATTGATGATCTGTATCAACAAAGGCTAAATTTATTACACCCTTCTGAACATAGTCTCTGATGAAATGATGTTTAATCTCTATATGTTTGGCCTTAGAGTGTAAAATTGGATTTTTGGATAAACATATAGCAGAAGTATTATCACAGAAGATAGAAAGATTACTCTCATAGATTTGATAATCTTCTAGTTGACTCTTCATCCAGAGCATCTGAGTGGAACATCCAGCAGCAGAAATGTATTCTGCCTCTGTGGTTGATAGTGCAATTGTTGGTTGCTTCTTGCTGTACCACGAGATCGGATGACTTCCAAGAAACTGACAGCTTCCAGAAGTACTTTTGCGCTCAACTCTATCTCCAGCATAGTCAGCATCACAGAATCCAACTAGTGAATATTCGTCAGATCTTCTGTAACACAAACCAACATTAGCAGTACCTTTCAGATACCTTAGAATCCTCTTAACAGCAGTTAAGTGTGATTCTCTAGGATCTGATTGGAATCAGCATAGTCCAGATTGAATTCAAGTAGAACAAATGAACTAATCCAGATATCAATCAGATCAAATAAATTCAGAGGTAATCTAAATGATCAAACAAAGCGGAAGCTGGAAATGGAAAGTTTCAAGTCAAATGCATCAGGGAATATCTCCATTGGAACCAATCTGAATCAATGTGAGACAATCTGGATCAATCAGACAAGCCAATAAAGCAAGTCAGCAAAAAACGAATCAGTAGAGAGCAGTTAAACAAATTAACAAAATCCCAATCGTATCAGAAAGCCCTTATTGGAACTCAATCTGAAAACCAAATGATCAAATCAAATCGAATCCCCATTTGCGCGTAACCTTAATCAGTCAAACAAATCAGTTCAGATTGCATTCAATCACAAAGTTCTGGAGATAGAAATCTTTGAACCGAATCAGAATATCAGCTAGGAATCGATTAAACCCTAAAAAAAGGGGAAACAGAGTTCAATCCGCATCCAATCGCAATCCAATCAATATCTGAGGAAATCACAACAAAATCAAATAATATCAAATCGAATCTCAGAAGTATTGCAAATCCAAGGCCCAGAAAGTTAGTATATAAAGAGAGAGATACAACCTGATACAAAAGAGAGGAGGAATCGCGTACGAACCCTAACTGGAGGGCCAAGAAAATCACCGAACGAGAAACCCTAACGACCGCGACATCAGAAGAAGAAGAAGAAGTTTTCCACCAAAGTCATCACACGAAGGACCGCCGGCGCCAAACGACGAGCAATCAATCGCCTCAGCCTCAGAACCTCTTCATCATCGGCCGTTTTCGCTTTAAATGTAAGCCATGGGATGTTTTTCATCACAGATTTCATGTTTGTTTCAGGAACGAGGAAGATCAGAGAGAATCGTGGCGAGAGAGAAGAAGAATGAAGTAAACGGCGCTGCGAAGAGCCAAAGGGTTCTAAAACCCTAGATTATCTTGCAAACAATCATCTCAAACCGGGTTGGGTCCGGAGGTAATGACCGGCCCAACCCTTTTATGTTTTATTTTCTTTTTTAATTTAATTATCAAATTTTAAAAAATATTTAGGTTGTTTTTTTTATAGTAAAATTAAATTCTTTTTTAAGTATTAAAAATTAAAAACATTTTTTTAGTATTAAAAATCAAAAATATTTCTTAAAATATTAAAAATTAAAACATTTTTTTATAGTTAGAGTCAATATATTTTTTTAAAAGAAAACCAAGAGAAAATATTTTTTTAAAAGATTAAGATCTTCTTTTTTTTATTTATTTATTCATTATCAAGTAAAAAAATCAAGCTTAGATTCATATTAAATTTCTCATAAAATAAAAAATGTCTCATAGCTTCATGCTTCTGTGTTCATAATTGTGTTTACTAACCTAGTTCGTTCACTGTGCAACTTACCATGTTGTTTCTTTATATTCGCGTTCTTAAAATTGAATTGTATCATATTGTTGTAACTGTTCCTCCTCTGTAACCTGGCGAATCTTAACAATCGCATTTACGTTTCCGCATTTAAATTTCTGCTGATGTATGATTCCTCACACTGTCATTACTATTATTTTGTCACATTGCACGCACCTCCGAAGGAATTAGGTCTAGCTTTTGGTCGCCGCGCCAATAGTCCTCAATTTCAAACCCTTATAACCTCACAAACCCTAAATTTTCACAAATGCCTCGCCGCAGGCAAAATTACAATTTTACCCCTAGCATTAGGTCAAAGAGCCGCCGCGCTCATTTTAGGGTTTCCCGCCGTGGAATCCCTAATTTAACCCTAATTACAACTTAACATTTCAACGTAGAGATTTGGAGTTTCTACACTCCGCGTAAGCGTGTCCTTAAGATGCGTTTATTCCCCTTGAGACCTTGACCACAGTCAAGAAGTCTCTAACCTCCCTTTTGAGGGGAACTACGATTACTCTGATTCCACTCCCGTAAGGATACGTAGGCACAAGATGCGATGTCTTGCCGAGTAAACTTAGAATTAACCCCTTAGGTCTCTTTTCTCACTTTTAATCCTTTGTACATATACCTTAAGCAAATGAATAAAGCAAATAGTAAACATTTGAACAAAAGGGTCCTGTAGAGTACTACAGAAGTTTAGGGTGCTAATACCTTCCCTAAATTTAACCAACCCCCGAACCCTAGATCTTTCCCCGCATTGTGTTTACGATGCAAAAATAGGTTTTCCCTCTTTTGACCTTTTCCTTCGGATAAATCAAAGAGCGGTTGTGAATTGAATTGCGATTCAAACTCATTAATAGTTTGTGATCCTATTTCCACCGCAACACTTACTTTCCCAAAATACCCCTAACTTGTAAACCTCATAACTTGAGTTCTACAAATCAAATGGAAGACTTCTAATACAATTTGTAAATCTAAGATCAAGACCTACAGCTTTCATATTGGCCAAAAGTTTAGGAGAAACACCCTTCTAGGTCAAAAGTTCCTTGGAAGTTGGTGAACTTTCACATTCCTCAGATGACCTGTAACTTGTCTGAACCATAACTTGAGTTCTATAAATCCAATGGAGGACTTCTAGTACTCAAATTAAAGCTAAGAGCATTCTTTACAAGTTTAATGTTGACCAAAACTGGAGATGAAACTTTTATCTTGAGATAAGTGGTCTTGAAGTTAGGCACTAAATAGGGGATTTTACCCTGAGAACCCTAATTTAGCAACTCCTCACACTTGGAATTCTTCTTGCATAAATCTTGGAATATCATCTCATGTATCTCAACACAACCATCCATGATTACAAAGACTAAAAAATAAGCTTTGACCCTCTTCAATTGCACAGTTGACTTAGGGTTACTCAGATGAAAACCCTACTTGCAACACCCTCAACTGTGGCTCTTCACACTTGACACAATGACTTGATTGAGCTCCACCATGACCCTCAAGATACTCTATGAGCTCTATTCACACACTCTCTCCTTGATCAAGGCCTCACAATCCACTGACGATCTTCAATTGGTCCTCAGATTAGGAGATTAACCACATACAAACAACTGAACTCCTCAAGTACCCAACCCCCTTCCTGATGACTATGGTGACTTCTCAAGTTTGAATAAGACCTCCAGATAGGCTCCTCTAGATATAAAACACACTTGATCCCCTGCATAAATGAACAATGCTATGCTATGCAAATGTTAGATCAATGCAATGCTAATGCAAGAAACATAAACCAAGTAAGAAAAGGTTAGGCAAATTTTGGGGTGCAACAGTTACCAAAACGATCAGATATATGCTACACCTATATGGAATACCGATAAAGACGAGAAATTGAATCAATAGTTTGAACACAAATCAATAATATTTTGTTCACTTAAAGTTTGTCAATTTCCAATGCTTGTGGAATATAAACCAAATTGAAAAACAGCTCAAACGATTGTATTCAAGCAATTAGTCGAACACTTAGTGTGTGAAGCACTCCAAGTAAAATTAACTAAGTAAACGGAGTGCAAATCTTTTCCAATTACAATCAAACAAATTGTAATGAGGTTTTTAAAAATGTTTCAACACTACCATAAACTAGAATTTTAGTCAACCAATATGTTTGCTCACAAACTTAAAATTCAGCAATGAAAATAGTAAAAAGAGAGAACACCAATTTGTTGAGGCAGTTCCCCCATCTTCCTCGCTCGGGGTACGTCTTCCCTCAATTCTAAAAATAGAATTGAGACATGTATATATAACCTGTTGCAAATTGTGTTTATAAGAGAAGCAATAGAAATCAAATACTCAGTTCCAATCATTGATGTTGAGCATATGCCTTATCTTCCCTTGATTCAAGATGAATCAAGTCCTTTGAATGTGATGAGTAAACCTCCGATTACAGCACCACCTTTGAACAACCCTATGGTCTTCAAATCATGCCCGACTGATTTCAAACACCCACAATTCAAACCCAGACCTTCCTTCCATAATTCTCCCGTTAACGCTACTAAATTAAGAGAACCTCTCGTTCTTCAATTACCTTCGCTCGGCTGAATCTATGAAGGAACGATTTGTGCAAAACCCCCAAAATCCAAGATTCTTGGAGGACAAAACCCTAAAGGTTTTATTCAAGAAAAACCCACTGATTTCTCGACCCAAACCCGATACACGAATCCTATGTTTGGACGTTATCACCTCAATGATGCAGAATGCACAACAAAAATGATTATGTGTATTTGTTGAGAAAATGCAAGAAAGAGGATGAACATGATGAGAACCAAATCAGTGTATATTTTCACTTTTCTTGTTTTTGTGTGAAGAATGAGCTAACTCAATATATATACAAATCTATAATCATATAACCAACATAACAAACACTCTGAATGATAAACATAATAAAAAAATAATGTTAAACGAGCGAACGGTCAACCTAAAAATAGGGGGTCGACTTGAGCTCTCATGAATTCAGAATTATGCAGAAAAGCACTATTTGTATCGACCAAAACAAGTCCATGCATCGATGCAAAGCAACCTAATTTTGACAAATATAAATGCACACAGTATGATTCGACCGGAGCGTCGACGCGAGCTCTCCATTGAGCAAATCACAAAAATACAAATGCACCCTTTTTACACTCAAGGAAGGCCATTATGAGTGGTACCCCATAAAGTTGGTAAAGTTTTATTCCGGAGATATATCTCCGGAACAGTTTGGAAAAACATGGAAATTAATCAGTTTGGTGAATGTTCCAGAGATATATCTCCGAAAAATGTGGGTGGTGTCGCTACACGAAAAACAATTGGCGAAGACACAGAGTCACCATAGAACTTTGTTCATCACAATGGGGAAAGGAAAACACTGAGAAAACCTCAAGAGGGAAAGAATATGGTCTTGCAACCAAATTCGGGATTCGAGAGTCGATTACGCAAGAGGAAGGTGTTAGCACCCCTCACATCTATTGTACTCAACATGATCCACTCATGTTGTTCTAATCAAAGGGTGTGTATATCTAAAGCTTACTTGCTAAGAAAATGCATGAATTAAAAGGGAAAACGAAAGGGAGAAATCAAAAGGGGGCTCGCCAGTATCTTGCAATCCTGTTCCTACGTATTCCCTTATGCAATGGGAAAGTCAGAGCAATCGTAGTTTGGAGGACTATGATGGAAAAAATAGGAAGGTAGAAAAAAATAAAAGGTAGCTCGCCAAGGATTAGGGTCCTTGTGCCTATGTATCTTCACATGAATGAAGTGAAGAATCAGAGCGTCCGTAGTTCGTGGGACTACAGTTTGATGGTGTTTTTTTATAGAAGATGTTAATGTTTGCGTTCTAGCAGTTAGGTATTTTCCGCTCGCTCGTGGATTTTTATGCGCTACCTGTATTGCGGTAAAACGGAAATAACATATTCTTTCTGAAAAGGTTTGAATAGAAAATCCCGAAGGACAAAATGATTTGTATTTGTTGAAGTGTTTTTGTTAGTGTTTTTGAAAAGAGTTTGAGATGCGTATTGTACTAAAGTCTATGATAGTGGGAGCGAATTTTTTCTGCAAATGACCTAAGCATCACGTGTACAAAACACTCTAAGAAGAGGTAAAGAAAAACTATCGTTTATCCTTTCCCACGTACTTAAGGCTCATGACGTACTACACGCATCGTGTTTATTAAGTGTTTTGGATTTTTTATTCAAGAAAAGATTTGGATACAAAAGAAAGAAAAATCTAGAGGAACTGATTCTAAATGTTATCAGGCAAAGTGGTCTTAAAGTCGAGATAAAAGGGAAGATCTATCCTAATGTGATCATGCAAGATGAACCTAGAGTCGAGGATGAAGGAAGAATATAACCTAATATTGTCATGCTTGGATTGTGAGCCTAATGTCTATCCTACTTCAAACTTAATCAGAAATCAGGTTGAACTAAGAAACCCTAAGGAAGCATGTGAGCGCAAAGCGAGCAACAAGTAAACATAAATAATCTTAATCGTCAAGTAAGAATTCAACATAAAACAAGGCTCCTGCATAAGCAAAACTCAAAGAGAAATTCATGTCATGTCGAAGTACCAAGCACAAGGTAAGCATCAAGATTAACCAAGAGTTAACCACAAGCAAGCCATCAAGAACTAATCAAGGCATCGAGAATTTCAAGGCATAAAGAATGAATTAACAAGAGAAGTCGAGCCTAAGACATAGAAGCAACCAATCACATATCAGAAGATGCATGACTTGGGTGGATGATGATGATCACAAAATAACGAGCAAGAGATAGTCAAGAGAAGAATCGAAATTGTAAGATCTATGTAAAGGAGTCTAAGGTACAAACTCACAAAGGTTAGGAGTCAAATAAATTTATAGAAATGAAAATCAAAATGATCAAAAATAAATCCTAAATAATTAAAATCTAAACATGAGTTTGAAATGATTAATGAATAAGAAAATATTTTTGAGTTTTAATATTTAATTGAAAACAAATAAACTAATTAATCTAGAAAAAAACAAAGTTTAAATAAAACAACATTTAGAAAAGAAATTCAAATACTAATTAACTAATTAACAAAAAAAAAAGATTAAGTAACAATTAACAAAAACTTTAAATAATAATTAACAAAAAAAAAATTAAGTAATAAAATGTACAGGGAAGGGTGAGGATAATGATTTAAGGGTGGAAAAGCAATCCCATGTGGGTCAGGTGCAAGGGCCCTCCTTCTTAGGCCCAAGAACTAATATAAACCAAGGGAAGGGCAAAGAATAATTGTAGGGAGTGTGGTAGCAATTGTCTAATGGGTCATGGCCCAAACATCACACAAACAAAAATCTCAGCTAGCAGGTTTCTTGCCAAAAACACACTAAGTGGGAAAAACCTCATCACGCATGAAATCATCAAAAGAATGGTTAACAAAAACAATAACAGTTGTAACATTATCAAACTCAGAAAAGGAAAAAACTAAAAAAAAACGTAAAAACAAAACTTCTGCTTCTTCATGATGCACTGCCTCCGAATCCGCCCACGATATCCTTCGATCTCTTTCACTCATCTCACTTCGTCTCTCACTTTTTTTCATGGATATCGCGAATCTCGCTTTCTTCCTCTGTGTCTTTCATCTCGTCTCGTTTCTCTCTTTCATGGCGGATTATTGTTGTAGGTTATTGTTGTCGTTGTGGGTAGGAATGTTATATGGTGGTTGGAAGGAGGTTTATGAAGGTTATTATAGTGATGTAAGGTGGAAATAATTAGAGGTTGTAAGGTGTTGTTAGGTTAACGAGGTGGTTTCAATCGAAAAAGGAAAACACGGCGGAGGGGTTTTCAAGGACGTGAGCGCGGTGGTCGGCCATAGTGTGTTTAATGGTCAGCCATAGTTAGTGAGAGTTTAGAAGTATAAAGGTGATGAGGTTTATGATAAAGTTGTAGTGAAGGTGGAAGATAATGGTGTAGTATTTGGTTCTGTTTATGTGAAAGGTGGTTCAAGGTTATGTGTGTTGAAAATGATGTGTGAAGATTGTAAGGTCTGCAACTCTTTCTTTTGAGCAAAAAAATATGAATAGCATGAAAACCATCCTCCAATCACTCTTTTATGCCTGCATGTCCTTTTTAAGGAGAGGAAGACTTCATGATCTCTTTTCTTCTATGAGAGATAGTGATAAGGTGGAGTATTGATACTGAGTGGAGGTTTGTGTCCTTTATGCAAGTGCATTGCCATGTACCATTTTTTTCAAAACAACACAAATATTTGTAAAAAACTTTACAAAACTTAATTGCTAAGTTTACTAAAAGAGATTAAAAAAAATATTTAAATATTATATAAAAAGAAAAATAAATAGTAAAATAAATTAAATTTAACTAAAAATAAATTCCTAATTAACTAAACAAATTAAATAATTCTGTAACTAAAAACTAAAAATAAAATGATTAAAAAAAATAATAATCGGGTACCAAAGTACTCAAAAATTAAAAAAGAATGCAACAAAAATATCAGCGGGGAATAAATAACCCAGAAAAATACAGCGTTTGGTCAAATTTCGAAATAAATCGAAACTGGTAAAAATGCTCAGACTGATCAAAATGTGGTCGAAAAGTCATCGAAAATTAAAATGAGCACGCCCAGTTAAACTATACAAAACGTAGATTAAAATAAATAAAGTCTGCAAGCTAAATTTTAAAACTTTTCGTCCACTGATTTTATGCACAGTTGACTTTCAGTTTGACTGATTTAACTGCAAATCCGGCGGGTTCATTTTGGCTGATAATTTGGGCATTATGCATGATGAAAGACATGTTATACTATACAGATGATGCAAAGTGAAAATAAATTCAGATGAATACAAGTTTTAAAATTCCTGGTCAAAATTTAGGGTATGACAGGCGACAATTTGAATTTCCAGTCACCTTTCCATGTTAGGTTTGTCTGGAGATGTATCTCTGGAAAAAAAACCTTATATAGTTTCTAGCTGCATGATCAGTCCTCCATTGTTACCAATCTTCATTTTCAACTCAATCCTTCACCCTAAAAACCCTTCATTCTCAATCCTTTATTTCACTCCAAATCTTCATCCTTTTGGTTCAACATATCACAGGGAGCAAAAGAAGATCGAATTTTAGGAAAAGATTGTTCATTTTCATCTGCATTGCTCACATTAATCATGAAAGTTTGATGAAAAAAGTTACGCAGTGTTCGGAGATACATTTCCGGAATGTATTGAGCATGAAATTTTCCGGAGACGTATCTTCGGAATGTTTTTGTGTTCATATTCCAACCCCTTATGCACCAGTAGACTAATTAATATTTTGTCATTGTTTGTATTATTTCCAATAGATATGGTGCATCCTGATAATTTTCTAAAACAAGTAGTTTCTCTGAATGTTCAAGGGGTTGCTGTGAAGATAACTGATGTCGACAACGACTTTAATAACAAGAAAGAGTTTGAAAATCATGATAGCATGATCGAATGGATTCATATGAAGGCATATAGACTTGGATTTGGTGTAGTTATCGGAAGTTCGGATAATGGCTCGGATAGAAGAACCGCCTTTGTGACTATGTTGTGCGAAAGAAGCAGGAGTTGTCGAACATATGTCCGAAATTTAAAGAAAGAAAACACGGGTAGTAGAAAATGTGAATGTCCATTTAAGCTTCGTGGTTACATGTTTGCTAACAAAAAATAGAGATTTAACTTCAATTTTGGTTTGCATAACTAGGAATTATGCTTAAAATTAGTGGCATGACCTTGAATCTTGTCCAACTGGGAAATATACTTGCAACTTTAAAACAAAAGCAAACCAAAAATATATCAAATATCAAGCAAGTGTATAACATTTAGTACCTCACTAACAATGCAGTTAGGGGGATAGAACTGAGATGCAACAACTGTTGAAAGTGTTAGACGATAATAATTACGTGTCCCGGTATCGAACTTTCAACAATGAACTTACAGTTAGAGATATTTTTTGGGCTCATCCGGATTCGATAAAGTTGTTTAACACGTTTCTGATAATGCTCATACTTGATTCTACCTACAAGACCAACAAGTATAAACTTCCTTTATTTGAGATGGTTGGTGTTAACTCAATTGAGAAGACATATTTCTTTGGTTTTGCATTTTTAGAGTGTAAAAAGAGGACAATTTTAGTTGGGTATTAGAGGTGTGTTGGTCACTTTTGAAGGATCAATGTGAGATGCCTAAAGCTATTGTTACAGACCACGATATCGCATTCATGAATGCGGTTGGAAGGGTATTTTCTTCTTCTTATGCATTAATTTATAAGTATCACATAACAAAGAATGTGAGAAGTCAGGTTAAACCCGCGGTAGGGACGAAACAAGTAGAGTCCGATGGTGGAAAATTGGTGAAGTCGAGTGTGATTGTGGAAAAAATAATGGATGCACGGAATCGCATAATAAATTCTTCTACAAAAGAATTATATGTCAATTCTGCCATTGATTTTCGATAAGTGTGTGAAAAGTATCCTGCTTTGTTGAAATATATTGGAATCACAATTCTTGATCAGGTGAAAGAAGAGATAGTTTGCACGTGGACTAATAATGTATGACACCTAGGAAAAGTATCCTACATTGACAAGCTTTTTCCCAACTCACCGACTCCAAAATCTCAAAAAAGTGTTGCAAAAGGAGCCCGCATTAGCAAATCACCTCCGACGCGGCTTCCACCGAAGATTCCATTCATTGATGAAATGTCGGTTTTTATGCACAAATATATCGATCGTATCGTCAATGTTGAGGGGGACAGTAACTGCGGTTACCGAGCAGTTTTTACTTTACTTGGTAAAGGAGAATATAGACATGCGCTTGTCCGTCATCAACTTATCCAAGATTTGAAGACACATAAAGATTCGTACATGCGATTGTACATAAGTAAAGAAAATTTTGATGTGGTTTATGAGTCTCTTATTACTTTCTTGAGCGGTCCGACACCAAAGTCAAAATAAATGAGCTTCCCGGATATGGGTCACCTAATCGCATGTGCATATGATAGAGCGTGCATTGAACTGACACGCTACCGTTTTTCATAAACCTTTTTTCCACTCCGTACCGCACCACCTCAAAATCCAAATAATTGCATCTGTGTATTAGATGGATTTCAAAATCAAGTCAGTTTGTTCAAGCTTACTTGAAATCGAGATGCCCCATACCACTTAGATCATCGGAGTGGACGACTCATTCAACTGCCATTGTTGAGACGTGGTCGAATCATTTTATAGAAAGGATGCAAGAATTCTATAGATTGAACAACATTGAAAAAGAGTCGAATGTACAATAGTCCAAGGAGGCACTGTAGCACCCCAAAATTTGCCCTTTCGTTTTAACTTTTACTGGCTTATGTTTCTTTACATTTTGCATTTCTGCATATCATAGCATTTGTTCTTGAGGCATGGGATCAAGGTGTTTCTGTGGCACATAGTTCCCTTTTAGTGCAAGAGTTTAAATAGTGAGTGTGAGAGGCTCCCACATTTATTTTGCCCATCCATCGAGCAGTCGATTTCATTTTATTCAGTAGGTTAATTTTCAGCTCAGGAGACAATACATAGGTTATCTCAGGCATTCTCACTGTTATGATATTCAAGAGCAAGTTTCAGATGCTTAACAGAGCTCGAAACAGGGGGCAACGGGCAATTGTATAGGATTCCCTCCACATGGCGCCAATATGGGCATTTTTGAATGTGGTAACCGGTTACTGCATATAGGGTAACCGGTTACTTCAAACGAAATTGGCCAAAGAATTTGAATTTTCAGCATGTGTAATTTCCAATCATTCTCAACCATTGATTTCACTTGATCATATTTGGAAGGATCTAGAAATTTTCACCATTTCCCTCCAAATTTCAAACACTCCATTCCTAATTCCACTCCTAATTTCCATTTCAAATGCTAATCCACATTCCAAACCACATTTTGATTCCAAACCTAGAGCTTATTTAAGTGAATTTTCTCCTAATCTCAAAAGAACCTTCATTTTTAGATTTCACTCTCACTCTTGAGAATTTACTCTCAATTTTCTCTTCAGTTTTCACTCCCAAAACCTCCATTAAGGCTCTTTCACTTGAGTTCTTTGATTCTTCATTGGAATCCTTGAATTCTAGAGCTAAACCTCCATTATCTTCAATTCACCATTCAATTTTCGTTTGGATTTGGATCTGAATTTGGAAGCTAGATTGGAAGTGCTTTTGTGGATTATTTTGCTTGATCTTGCTTGTTCTTCATTTCTACCACAAGGAAACTCTTGGATCTTGAAGAATCTCTGAGTTTCTAGCTTGGATTTGTTAGCTTCAAGTGAATCAACAATTAACAAGGCCAATCTCAGCCTTGAAGGTTGGTAATTCAAGATCTAATTCAATTTTGAGCTTATTTGCATAATCAAAATGTAGATCAATGGGTTTTATTGCTTTTTGATCCATTTTGTTGATTTTAATTTTGGTGATCTATGATTTTCAACGTTTGATTGTGTTTACATGATGCTTGGTCACTGATTCTGTATGATAATTTCGTGTTTAATTGATAACATGTTCATATGAGTGATTTGATAAGCTGTTGGATGCTGAAAACTGATTTTAAAAGTTGTTATTCTGGTTCTGGTTCTGGTTCAGTGGTAAGTGGTTACCTTATATAGGGCAACCGGTTACTCAGTATAAATTTCACGTCCAGGCTGTTTTTTCAATAGGGTAACCGGTTACCTGATATTGAGTAACCGATTACCGCTTAGCAGAATGTTGTGTTTTTTGCATTTTTCTTGCTTGTTTGAGCTCCTTTTCACATGTAAACTTCATGGATTGATATAATGCATTTATGTGAATTGTTTTGGACATATTTCATCGTTCTTGAATGTTTGATCTCGATTCTTCGACGCGCAACTTTTGGTTTCCATTTTGAATGTTTAACATGCTCATGTGATTTGTTTGATGAATGATTATTTCACTTGTTTGTTTGTAGCATGTTAATTGATGATCATTGATGATTATGTTGCTGAATATTGTGATGCATAATTGCATTTGTTTTTGATTCCGCTTTGTTGCGTGTTTGTTTGAATGTTCGATCGTTCATTTAAAATGGAAAAGCATGATGATCTTGATGATTCTTGTTGATGCAATGTTGTTGATCAATTATGTTTGATTGTGGAAACATGTTCACATTTGCATGAGCTCTATCCATCGTTGTTGTTTGCATTTGATTAATTACATTCAAACATGCTTGCTTCCCTACTTTCCACAGCTGCCCATGCTTTGAACTTGCATGTTGTCTTTGCTTTACTTACTTGTGCACTGGATTTTACTGTTGTCTTGTGCAGGAGGCGCTGTTGTAGCTGTTGTTTTTGTGTTGCTTTCTTGTTTTTTGCTTTTCTTTTGCATGTTCCCTTAGGACTCTTATTCCAATTTAATTTCCAATTAAATTTGGGAGTAGGATATATATTAGGAGTTTAATCCATGCATGATAACATATAGGCTAGTCCCTTTTAACCTCAACCTTAGGTCCATCTTTTGCATGCTAACATTAGGATAGAATCCCCTTTCGCATATCGACTTTAGGACCATTTTCCATGACAACGTTAGGGCCGAGTTTCCCTTAGACCTTTCGTGCGTCTCTCTTCTCATCTCAAACCCATTCTAACTCATCTAATAAAGACGATGAACGTTACACGCCATGAGCCTTAAGCACATAGGAAATGATGAGTGAGGGTTTCTCCTCACTTGTCTTGAGTGTTTAGCGTATTCCCTTTGGGTGATTTACGACGCATTCACTCCTATGTCATAGTCTTTAGTGCAACGTGAATCACAAAACAAACTAATTCACTTCACTAAAACTCACAAATGAAAATTCAAACCTTTTTATCCTTTGGGATTTGTGTTTCAAACTCATTTTCTGAAAAGAGTATGTTACTTTTCCGTTCTACCGCAAATAGGCATCGTCCCTAACTGCTGGAATGAGAACTTAACGTCACTCATAAAAAACACTTAACCAACTTGTGGTCTAGCTTACCCGAACTACGTTTACTCTGATTTCTCATACCAGATGAGGATACATAGGTACAAGACGACGATGTCTTGGTGAGCAACCTTCCCCCCATCACCCGTAGTTTTCCAAACAACGTTGACTCTAACTTTCCCATTGCACGATGGAATACGTAGGCATAGGGCAGTGATGTCCTATCTAGTCTCTTTATTTTTTTCTTTTGTTCTCGTTTCCGTTTAGTAGTAGCTTATAGATAAACACACCCTTTGATTAGACAATAAGCATAGATCTCGTTGAGTGCAACGGATGTGAGGGGTGCTAATACCTTCCCCTTGCATAACCGACTCCTGAACCCAAGATTTGGTTGCGATGACCTTGTCTTTTCCTGTTCTTCAAGTTTTCTTCGATCGTTTCCTTTCCCTCTCTTTAGGAAAAATAACGTTCGGTGGCGACTCTTCTATTTTCCCACCGGGTGTCTTTCACAGTTGTGACAGCTGGCGACTCTGCTGGGGACTCTGGTTCCCTATGCGAGTCAATCCCAGTGCTTGCCTATTTTGCATCTTTGGGTGTTTACTTTTGTGCAGTTATTTGCTTTTATGTACATTATCTGTTGTATATTATTGCATTTGCATTTTACTGTTGCACATTATATTATGCTACTGTTGTTGTGTTGTTGGGTGGGTTGTTCCATTGAGAGATAAGCTTAATACCCAGGCTTGAGTATACACACAGGATTAGTGTGGAGAGTAGTGGGGACTTATGTGGCATGAGTCACGCAATAGTCCGTGCGAAATTCATGCCCAGACGAGGTTTTCTTTGGAGACATCCTATCTTGCACATTTAGGGCAGTTGAAGGGGTGTTGAATTAGAAAGCTAACGACTTTGGAGACCGTTCATTAGGAAGTCTGTTGAGACCTCCTTGATTGACCATGATGCCAAACCAGAAATGGTGAATGTATCATCGTTTCTCGACCCGAGAGTCCGTGATGCTGACGATCTGCATAGGATGTCGTATCGTCTAGGACTAGAACTCACATATGAGAGGGGATGGATTTTGCAGGAAACCTTGACTTTCAACCAACCCGGTATTCTGGTTTTCTTATCTGTGTGAACTTATCAACCTGGTATTCTGGTATTTTCACATCAAAGCAGAGTTATGAGCCTATGCAGTCAGCAGCACAGTAGTTATTTAGAGCTTTGTGGAAGCTTTAATCCCATATCTGTTGCACTCATATTGCATTGCATATGCATTGGTGCATCATTTTTGCATATCCTTCCTCATCCAGAAACAATAGAGTTCATCCATGTTTTGTCCGACCCGCAATTGACTTCCCGACACTCGTATTGGACTTGAATCAGGTTTTGGAAGAAGCATGAACTCAGAAGAACAAAACCAGTTTGTTATGAGGGAAGATGTTGAATTAATGAAGAATCAGTTGGATCAACTGGTGGAAGCTATGACAGCCATGAAAAGGGCAGAGGCCAATATTCGCAGGACTACAATTTCTGGAAATGTTATTCCACCCCCGGTGAACAATGTTGCTCAAGCTCAGCATGCGCGGATTCCTGTTGAGGGTCAAGTTGTACAAGAGCGTACCATTATCCGAGAAGGACTTTCCTCTTCTTTTAATGCCACAGACTATCAGAGCTTCGCATTCCTTATGCCACATTTGCAAGGGGTAGTTCCGAAGATGAAACCTAAAGACCCGCGAACTGTTGAGTTTATGAAAAGGTATTGTGTGCTGGAGGAGAAACCTGATGCCCTGGAGGGTCGTGGTACTCTTAATCTGAATGCTTCAAGAATGTGTTTGGTGTCTGGCCTTATGATGCCTCCGAAGTTTAAGACACCGAATTTTGAGAAGTACAAAGGGGATAGCTCTCCAAAGTAACATTTGGTGATATTTTGCAGAAGAATGACCTCATTTGTCCATAACGACGAGCTTATGATTCACTGTTTCTAGGATAGTTTGAGTGGGGCATCATTAAGTTGGTACATGCAGTTAGAGAGTGGTTGCATCCGATCATGGTCATACATAGCCAACGCATTTGTGAAGCAATACAATTACAATCTCAATATGACTCTCAGTCGCATGTAGTTGCAAGACTTATCTCAAGCGAATGGTGAATCTTTTAGAGGGTATGCTCAGAGATGTAGAGAGTTAGCTGCTCGCGTTCAACCACCACTTTTAGACAGGGAACTGGTTGAACTATTCATGGATACTTTGCAAGGTCCATACTTGGATAAGAGGATTGGTAATGGGGGATTATACGTTTCTGACTTGATAGTAGTTGGGGAATGTATCGAGAGCGCACTTAAGAGTGGAAAGATTCAAGATGTCCCGGACATCTCAGTTGGTGAAAGTAAATCACTTGTCAGTTCTCAGGAAGAATGGGAGAAGCCTCAGTACTCAGATATTTCAAGTGTTCAGAGTCAACAACCTTATGGGTCTCCGTATCAAATACCGTTCTCTCCACAGGGACAATATCCTTCTCCAAATCAGGGATCTTCTCAGAGTCAACGGTCATATCTCCGTTAGCTGCGTCAACACGCCCAACAAAGACCTAGGAGGCCAGAAAAGCATTTCACTCAGTTGCCCATGTCATACAGTCAGATGTTGCCAGAGTTGATCAAAGGTGGAGTGATAGTGCCGAAGGAGATAAATCCAGTTATTCCTTCATACCCACCAGGTTTTGATGTCAACTCCCGTTGTGACTACCATGCTAGGGCACAGGGGCATTCAACTAAAGACTATAAGGTGCTTAAGAGAAAGATTCATACTCTGTTTGACTCCAATATGTTCTCTTTCACACCTCAGGGTATTCAGATCAATAATCCTCCTTCATCCAGTCATGTGGGTTCATCAGTCCTTGTTATGGAAGAATTCACCGAGAGCAGATGTTCAGATGAGTATCAAATTGACTTCGACGAGCAATTCTGAAGATGACTAGTTCAGTAGTGAATCAAGATTGGAAAGCCTAGTTCCCCGAAGTGGACAATCTTTGATATCATGTCATTTCCTTGCATGTGTAGTCTGTTCTATTAAAGTGCAAACTTATTTGTAGAACTTGTTTGTTTTCGTTTGATAATGATGATGATATATAAACATGTTTGCATTGTATTTTCATGTTCACTTGCACTCCAGGTGTTCGAGGCTGGTCTTTTGTTATCCTAATATGGTTTTCTTCAGAATTTCAGACTTAACTTTTTAAAGAAGCTAGAAGTTGACAATGGAGCAAGTTCAAGCAGAGTTGAGGGAAGTACGAAGCTAGATGGGACAATTCATGATGGACATGCAAGTTTTGTCTCAGGATCAAAAATGCTCAGGGATGAAGTGCATCATTTGAAGACTCAGATGGGCCTGATCATGGAAGTCATGAGAAACGTGATAAGAAAGGAATATAGTCCTATGCCTGAAGCCACAATAGAAGTGACCGTTCTACCCTTACCTGTGGAATCTCTCCCAGAGCGTGATGTGCCTCGTAGATCTTTTGCACGACCTAGGGTTCCAGAATTTTCCTGTTAGCAGTTGTCTCCTATTTCCCAATACAATCCTAAGATGAAGAAGTATGCACAGAGGCCGAAGCAGCCCGACAAAATCTTTGACCAGCTTCTTATGACTTATGCGCAGTTGCTGTAATGTTTTCTTCAACTTCAATTGGTTGAACTTCAGACTCTGGCTCCATTTACTGGTAAGCCTCCACCAGGCTATGATGCAAGTGCCCATTGTGATTTCCATTATGGGGGACCAGGGCATAATGTGGAGAAATGCAAGGCCTTTGAGCATAAAGTCCAGGACTTAATCGATTCAAAGGCATTTGAGTTCACGCCGGGCGGTTTAAGCGTACAAGGTGGTATTTTCCCAGTTGATGTGAAAGAAGCGGATATTCTTATTTTCTCCCCTGAAGCTGCATTAGGTTAGAGGCGTATCTTATAGTCTTTGGTTTCAAAATCTACTTAAGACTGCAAGGACATCATCAGAAGCAATTAGTTCTGGCGGAGCCAAACTTCCTCAGTCATAGCATTTTTAATTTTTGTACTGCATTTTTCATTTGTATTTTTCATTATTTGTTAATGCTTCGTTTGCATGTAAAAACTTGCTTGTTTTTGAATGATGATCTTAATGTAATGAGTATGTTTCTCTTGAAGTAATTCATTCATGTTAACTCATATATATTTATGTGCATTGCAATACCAACTTTCTTGATTAAACTCTTTTAGGGAGGATGATGAAGCGAAAACGCAAAATCTATGGTCGTATGCTTTTGGATAAAACCCTGCTGATGATGTACATGTATTGTTTCGAATTCCCAAACACCGGAGATATAAGGAAGATAATCCCTTGTCAACCCCTTTGAGCCTAGAAGTAGGAGTTTCTTTCTGAAAATGAAAAACATCAATTTTAGCCTGGGGAAGGGTAGGTGTCAGTTAGTCTGACCAAGCATTCAAATTTTAAAAGGAGTGTGCATCCAAGGATCTATTACCTTTCATCCTTCACAATCCCATAATGGTTATATCTCATTAACCAAGGAATGAAGAAGTCACAACCCTTTCAAGGAAATCAAGACAAGCAGTGTCACACGGTTTGTTCTGGAAGAAAAAAACGAGAGGAAGAAGCCCGCTAAGTCGATTCTTGAAAACAAGTGACTTAGGCAAAAATTAGGGTATCCGGCTAGAATTAAAAATCGAAAATTCAAAAGAATCAGTCCAGGAAAGATTAGGGAAAAGAACGAAAAATGAAAAAGAGGACAAAAGAAAAATCCTTGATAAAGAACAAAGTCGTGCGACTGCAGACGCCAAAGACAAAAGGGGTGGTCGTCGCTTAGAAAATCTTATGGGTTCCATAACCATCGCTTCTACCATTCAATAACCTTTTTGAAAGGTGAGTGCTTGTGTCGAGTTAGCTGAACATAGGACTGGAGAACATCAAGGAGAATGGGTGGGTACAAATAAATTTTGAACCAAAAATCTTTTTTTCTAAAACAGTGAACCAGCCCACGGTACAACCCTCAAAAGTCCTAATTAAAGCAAGGTTTATTTTGAAGGAATACTTCAACGAGATAACGTTTCTGACTCCCATGAGTTGTGCTAAAAGACTTCGTTGGTATTACATGTGCATGGTGTCATTTCAAAAAAAAAGTCAGTGTTACATTTTAACTAGTGACTTGTTCACAAAGTTTGGAGATATCTTTTCAACAAAAACTTCAAGAGCAGCATGTACGTTGCATTAGAATTATCATTCTTAGAATAAACATTTTCTGCTTGCATACAGGTATTTGGCATCAATGAGGTTTACATAAGGAATGTCAGTCGAGAAGTTTAATCTTGCCAGGAGGAAATTTCTAGACAGATATGTTAAGGAGTGTGTGGCCAATGGACTCAGTCAGATGATGTCAATCTGGGGCAGTTATGTCAAGAAGTTCCACCCAAAGTTCCGTTAATATGGGGTATGTCACATCGCTACGAAGAGAGGACGGCAAGGACAGAAGAGTCGCCACCGTTCGTTATTTATCCCAAAGAGAGGTAAAGGAAACGATCAGAGAAAATCTACGATAAAGGGAAAAGACAGGTCATCGCAACTAAATCTTGGGTTCGGGAGTCGGTTACGCAAGGGGAAGGTATGAGCACCCCTCATGTCCGTCGTATTCGACGGGATCCATGCTTGTTATCTCTAAAGGATGTTAATCTATCTAAGCTATAGGCCACATGGACAACAGAACAGAAAAGATACTTGATAGAGCATCGCCGCTCTATGCCTACGTATTCCCTCGCGCAATGGGAAAGTCAGAGTCAACATAGTTCGGAAAACTACGGCTGAAGGTGGGGGAAGGTTGCTCGCCAAGACATCGTCGTCTTGTGCCTACGCATCCTCATCTGGTATGAGAAATCAGAGCAACCGTAGTTTGGGCTGACACGGCCACAGGTTGGTTCAAATGTTTTACCCGAGTAGGGTTAAACCTTAGTTCTAGCAGTTAGGTGTATTGCTGCTCGACCATTGGAGACTTAGGCGTTACCTGTTTGCGATAGAACCAAGAGTTAACAACACTCTTTTATGAAAATGATTTTCAATTAATCCCGAAGGATAAAAAAGTTTGATGTTTGATTTTTTGAGGTGTTTATGAAGAAGTGAATTGAATTGTGTTTGTAATTCATGTTGCACTAAAGACTATAACTTAGGAGTGAATGTGTCGTATATCGCCCAAAGGGCATACGCTAAACACTCTAGCCAATTGAGAGGAGGCCCCCTAAACATCATTTCCCAAGTACTTAAGGCTCGTAGCGTACAACACTTATTATCCTTTATTAGTTGTTTTAAAGAAGTTTTGAGATGAGAAGAGAGGACACAAGACTAAGGGGAAACTAACTCAACCCTAATGTTATCATGCAATTTGCTCCTATGATTGAGATTAAGAGGGGAAAATCTACCCTATTGTTAGCATGCTTGGATTGAACACCTAATATCTCTCCTAATCCCATGGGACTAGGAATCCTAAGGGGTCATGGCAAAGGAACCAAGTAAACACAAGATAAATCAATCACAAATGAGAAAGAAAGAGATGCAAACATGAAATGCAACACAAAGAAAATAGGGAGGAAAAAAGGTGTGGGGCTGCAACCATCACAAGCACATCTCAACCTCTTGAAACCAAGCAAGGGATGCAAAACAAAAAAGAAATGCAAGCAAAAAGATGCGAGGATGAGATGAAATGGGAGAAGCGAACTCCTACGACCATCAACCATTAATCATCGAAGAAAAGTGGGAGGAAAAAAGTGTGGGACAGCAGCCACCACAAGCACATCTCAACCATGCCATTCTTCATACTCAAGCAAAGCAAAAGATGAACACTCATCACTTTGAACAACAACTACAAAAGTATGCATTCAAGTGGAAATCGAACACGCGTGTCAAAGAAATCATGATTAAACAATCAAGAACATCAACACAATATCCAAAACATCTCACTCAAATGCATCGTACTGATCCATGAAGATTCAAATTGAAATGTTACCCAAAATAAGGTCAAAAACAGCAAACATGACATTCTGGTTCAGTTTTAATCGGTTAACACATATGGTTAACCGATTAACCAGTTAAAAATGTAAACAAGTGATCCAACAACATGTAAACACATTCAAACAGCAAGATCATAAATCACATGGATCAAAAATCAATCAAAAATGAAGATCAACATGATGATTATGCAAATAATCTCAAAGACAGAATCAGATCTAGAATTTCCAACCTACAAAGCGGAGATTTGCTTTGGTAAGTGTTGATTTACTTGAAATGAGAAGATCCGAGCTAGAAATCCAGAATTCCTTCAAGATCCAAGTGAGTTCTTGTAGTAGAAATGAAGATCCACCAAAATTAAGCAAGAATTATCCAAATAAGCTCCTCTAGATCAACTTCAAAATTCAGATCCACAATAGCATGAAATTTGAATGGAGAATTGGAGATGATAAGGATGAAGGATGAAGGTTTTATCTCTAGAATTCCATGATTCCAATAGAGAATCAAAGAATTCAAGGTGAGGAGAGCTTTAATGGAGTTTGGGAGATGGAAAAGTTGAGAGAAAAATTCATGAGTGCACGAATTTTGAAAAATGAAATGGAATTATGAGGATTGTGTGTGTGAGGTTTGGAGAAAATCATTTAAATATTCTCTTGGTTAGGATCCAATAGTGGTTTGGAGTGTGGTTTGTGAAAATTGGAATGGGATTAGGAATGGGAAATTGGAGGGAACTTTAATTAATTTGAAAATTAACCAAAATTCAAAGTGGTTCTAGATCCTTCTTCTGGTGTAAAATCAACTTCACAAGTGATCAAAATGGACCCCAAAGTGACTTCTATTGGAAATTCACGTGCAGAGCAGAAAATTGCCTTGCTTAATCGATTAACCATTTTGGTTAATCGGTTAACCTCTTCAAAAATTCAAATTTGGCCTGATTTTGCTTTGGTTAATCGGTTAACCAATAGTGTTAACCGATTAACACCTTGAAAATTTGAATTTTGGCGCCTTTTGGAGGGAAAAGTGCACAAATGCCCGTTTTCATCCGTTTTGAGTTCTGTTAAGCCTTTGAAACTTGCTTTTGAATATCAAAACTGTGAGAATGCCTGAGATAGCCTGAATGTTGTCTCATGAACTGAGAATTATCCTGCAAAATAAAATAAAATCAACCGCTCGATCGCTGGGAAAAATAAATGTCAGAGTCCCTGATGCTCGTTGTTTGGACCCTTGCACTAACAGCGAACTCTGAGCCACAGGAAAACCTTGATCCCCTGCCTCGAGATAAAATGCTATGATATGCAGAAATGCGGAAATGCAAAAATGCAAAGGAAACATAAGCCAAGTACAAGAAAAGGTTGGTCAAATTTTGGGGTACAACAACTGCCCCTATTTAAACGACTTGAACCTGAAGGGATGAAAAGCGAACGACTTTCAATCACTCGAGGTAAAAGACGGTTGAATACCAAAGAACCCAAAAAATTTCCAACCGTAGAAATAGAACTGCAAAACTGTTACTGGAACAAAAATCTCTGGAAATAACTTAATTGATAGTTGCAAGGACAATGAGCTAACTCATTACCAATTAGAACACATCGACACGCAGTCGGGAGGAATATCTGCTAACGCGCAGGCAACGACACTAAGTCGAAAAGATCATCTGATATCACCATCAGGCATCTGTTTGAACAAAACAAGCATCAAACCCGAAGGCCGGCTCAACACGCAGTTGAGAAGAACGTCTAACATCCGCGCCAGGCATCCGTTAAATAAAAACAGGCATCGAACCCGAAGGCCGGCTTAACACAAAGCTAAGAAGAACATCTGACATCGCCGTCAAGCATCTGTTAAATAAAAACAGGCATCAAACCCGAAGGCCGGCTTAACATGAAGTTGAGAACATTTTCTAATCTAAGCAGGCATCGAACCCGAAGGCCGGCTCAACACGAAGTCGAGAACATCTATTAATCTAAGCAGGCATCGAACCCGAAGGCCAGCTCAATACGAAGTTGAGAGCATCTGCTAATCCAAGCAGGCATTGAACCCGAAGGCCGGCTCAACATGAAGTTAAGAACATCTGCTAGTCCAAGCAGGTATTCACTAAATAAAAGCGAGCATCGAACCCGAAGGCAGACTCAATACGAAGTTGAGATCATCTGCTAATCCAAGCAGGCATTCGCTAAATAAAAACAATCATCGAACCCGAAGGCCGGCTCAATACAAAGTTGAGATCATCTGCTAATCCAAGCAGGCATTCACTAAATAAAAGCGAGCATCGAACTCGAAGGCCGGCTCAACACGAAGTTGAGATCATATACTAACCAACAGGCATTCGCTAAATAAAAGCGAGCATCGAACCCGAAGGCCGGCTCAACACGAAGTTGAGATCATCTGCTAACCAGCAGGCATTCGCTAAATAAAAGCGAGCTCGAAGGCCGGCTCAACACGAAGTTGAGATCATCTGCTAATCCAAGTAGGAATTCGCTAAATAAAAGAGAGCATCGATCTCGAAGGCCGCTCAACACGAAGTTGAGATCATCTTCTAATCCAAGCAGGCATTCGCTAAATAAAAGCGAGCATCGAACCCGAAGGCCGGCTCAACACAAAGTTGAGATCATCTGCTAACCAGCAAACATTCGTTAAATAAAAGCGAGCATCGAACCCGAAGGTCGGCTCAACACAAAGTTGAGATCATCTACTAATCCAAGTAGGCATTTGCTAAATAAAAGCGAGCATTGAACCCTCGGGCCGGCTCAACACATAGCTGAGATCATCTGCTATTCAAAGCAGGCATTCACTAAATAAAAGCGAGCGTCGAACCCGAAGGTCGGCTCAACACGAAGTTGAGAAGTGAATATAACAACAATTCACAAGAAACCTCCGCTGGGAAAAGAGAAACTTAAACAAGCAACTCTGTTGGGAATCACATGATAAGATGAACGTATCCATCAAAGATTTCTCCGTGGGTCCAGATACCACACAGACTTGAAAATATAACATCATTGCCAGGGTCTGGATACCACATTGGCAAAAGTACACTATTGTCTGCTGGAGATATACTTGAAAACAAAGGGGTAACAACCTGGCTTATGTTTCACATGCATATGTTTGAAAATGGTGTAATGCTCCATATGAAATGGAAATGCTATGCGCTTCTGAGGATGCTATGCACAAATGAAAAATGCAACAAAACCACCTCAACAAAATAAATGCTGAAGAGACGAACGCAACCCTGCCGGGGAGAAATGGAACATGCCAATCACGATTGGACTTATGCTGGGAAAACAAGCTATGGATGGCCTCCAGAAAAAGAACTTTCCTGGGTAACACTGTTCTGATGAGAACACAATCCTCTCGGCTGGGAATCAAATCAACTCTTGCTGAGAGAAACGCCCTGAACGGCCTTCCAGAATATCACTCTTCTGGGGAACAACGACCCGGATGGGGCAAGATAACCAACCGTTGGAATCAAAACCAACCTACTGGGGAACCCAATGACCCTGTGGGGGAACCACGAACAATCATTGAGATTAGCCTGCGCTTTACTAGGGAAAGCAACTCTGAATGGCCTTCTAGAATACCAAAATCTTCTAGGGTATAAAGAAAACATCTGGGGATAAATCCACTCCACTGGAGATTCAAATCCACCCTGCCGAGGACTACTCAGTGGGAAATCAACATCAAGAATACATCCCAACTACTAGGGATGCACCAATAACTTTCTCAAGAACGATTCCAGCCCACGGGGAAGAACCTACTCTAATGAGGAAAGGTATACTTTGCCGACTTTGCTGGGGAATAAGCAATAAGGGAAACAACATCAACCTTTGCTTGGGGATCGAATCAGCAATCAAACTCCGAGGGGATACAAAGTCACACATATTTGGACTCTGTGGGGAAACAAACTTTTGACTTTGCTCCGCTGCCTGGGAAAAAGTTCCACATCTACCTGGTGGAAAGAAATCCAGTCTTGACTCTCTAGGGAGTAAGTGCATACCTATAATTTGTTGGGGTTAAGCACACACACTTGACCTACATGGGGGTATCAATCTCGAACCTCTGAGGATGACTTAAACCACTGAGGAATAAGTGCATACAGACAAACTACTGGGAAGAAATGTATATACTCAACCGCACACTTACATATCCTTTCCTGTAGAAGCAGACTCTTGCTAGGGACAAGGCGCATTAAGACCGCTGAGACTAGATGCACAAATTCTACCTGCTGGGGATGAATGAGTCTCAACTACCCACCTTCTTTCTATGGGGAT
The DNA here is from genome assembly GCA_963859935.3 of Lathyrus sativus. NCBI lineage: Eukaryota > Viridiplantae > Streptophyta > Magnoliopsida > Fabales > Fabaceae > Lathyrus > Lathyrus sativus. Next base: position 473,099,930 of record OZ012738.1, read on the forward strand.
GGTGATCCTACCGGTGATACACCTCTGAAAAACTTGCCCCAAGGGTAACGACCCTGCATATGAACAAACAACAAGATATCCTGCACAATGGAAACTATCTCAGCCGTCATTCGTGACATTGTTCAAATAAATCAAAGTTTTAATGATTACTGGCAAAACCTGCAAGTTTATGTACACAAAGTTTTATCAAACCTCGGGCGTTTTTTCTCAAACAAAACAGTAAAGCCAAAGCAAGAACAACAATTTATTGAATAATATATGTTTTATTGACAAATGACCTGTAAATAGGTAGATTTTACAACAGATGCAACCCCTGAAAAGAGGAAGCTGCGCAAAAATTTATAGAAATGCACAGAAATATACAAAATGTCGGCAATATGGCACAGACAAAACACCATGTATTGATCCATCTATGACCCTCATGACTTCGATGCTTCTCCGGTGCTTCATCTTCTAAAGAGATTGAATCAAATGAACGGTCCTCAGGTCCTCCCTCAATCCATTATACTCTGAAGATCACACGTAGACCGCAATCATTTGCTTTTCAAATCCCTAACTTTTGCTTGAATCGCCCTTGCTGGTTTTTAATTCACCGGGATACCCATTTTTTCCAAAGTCGCCTTTCCAGGTTTTCAACTTTGCGCGTTTACATCTTTTTTTCTTTTTATCCCCAACTTTTTCCCGAACCCATTCTTTTTATGGTTCGTCGGGATGCCCCATTTTTTCCTGGGTATTCTTTTTTCTTTCCATCGGGTCTCTTTAAGCAAAGTATTTTTTAACTGCGTCTACATTCACAGGGGATGTGAAATCTTCACCATCCATGGTTGACAATGATAAGGCTCCTCCAGAGAAAACATTTCGCACGATATATGGACCTTCATAGTTGGGAGTCCATTTTCCCCTGTGATCTGTTTGTGGAGGGAGAATCTTCTTCAACACTAGCTCGCCTGTTTGAAAGCTTCGAGGGCGCACCTTCTTATCGAAAGCTTTCTTCATCCTGCTCTGATATAAACGACCATACGCAATGGACGCTAACCTCTTCTCATCCATCAGGCTGAGTTAATTCAACCTGTTTCTCACCCATTCTGCCTCATCAAGCTTGACGTCAACCAGAACTCTCAAAGAAGGTATCTTGACTTCCAATGGTAGGACAACTTCCATACCATACACCAGCGAGAAAGGAGTTACCTCGGTTGAAGTACGTATCGAAGTACGATATCCGTGTAACGCAAAGGGCAACATCTCGTGCCAATCATTATAGGTTACCACCATCTTCTGCATAATTTTCTTTATGTTCTTATTGGCCGCTTCAACAGCACCATTCATCTTCGGACGATAGGGAGAAGAATTGTGATGCTCGATTTTGAAACTCTGGCACAATTCCTTCATCATCTTGTTATTCAAGTTTGAACCATTATCAGTAATGATTCTCTCGGGCGCTCCGTAACGACAGATGATGTCCTTCTTGATAAACCGGGCTACAACTTGTTTAGTGACATTAGCATAGGAAGCTGCTTCAACCCACTTAGTGAAATAATCAATTTCCACTAAGATGAAGCAATGTCCATTGGATGAGGTCGGCTCGATCTTGCCTATCATGTCAATGCCCCACATGGAAAAGGGCCAAGGCGGCGCCATGACGTACAACGGACTCGGCGACACATGAATCTTATCAACATAAATTTGGCATTTATAGCACTTTTTTGTATACTTGAAGCAATAAGACTCCATAGTTAACCAATAATACCCTACTCGTAACAGCTTTGGAGACATGGCATGTCCGCCGGCGTGCGTGCCAAAGGCACCTTCGTGGACCTCTTCCATAAGCAGACTTGCTTCTTTCTCGTCCACGCATCTCAATAGTAGCAAGTCAAAATTCCTCCATTAGAGTACACCATCTTGGTTTAGATAGAAATTTCTAAACAACCTCCTCAAGGTCTTCTTATCCCGGGTCGAAGCCTATGGCGGATACTCTTGGTTCTTGAGAAAATTCTGGATATCATAATACCATGGCTTGCCATTAGAAGCTTCCTCTATTGCAAACACAAATGTCGGCCTATCAAGGCGCGAGATGACTATTCTTGGAGCATCATTCCAAAAATTCACCTTATACATTGAAGATAAAGTAGCCAAGACATCCGCCATCTGATTCTCTGCTTTTGGCACATGGTGAAATTCAATTCTGTCAAAGAAGGGAAACAACCTCCTTGCATAATTCATATAAGGAACCAGATTAGGCTGCCGAGTCTCCCACTCCCCTTTGATCTGATTTATAACTAGCGCTGAATCACCATACACATCTAGGTTCTTGATCCTCAGATCAATGACTTCTTCCAACCCCATAATGCACACTTCATATTCGGCTTCGTTGTTGGTGCAGGGAAATGTCAACCTGGTAGTAAATGGTATATGGGAACCATGGGGAGTCATGATGATTGCCCCAATTCCACTACCATAGGAGTTAACAGCACCATCAAATATCATTTGCCACTGGGAGCTTTTCTCAGGACCTTCATCGGGTAGTGGCTCATCGTAGTCTTTCATCTTCAGAAACATGATATCTTCGTCTGGAAATTCAAATTTCATTGGTTGATAATCATCGAGCGGTTTTTCTACAAGATACTCTGACAGAACACTCCCCTTAATAGCCTTCTGAGAGACATATTGAATATCATATTCTGTCAAGACCATCTGCCACCTGACAATCCTCCCCGAAAGTGCTTGTTTTTCAAAGACGTACTTAATCGGATCCATCTTCGAAATCAATATGGTTGTGTGATTTAGCATATACTGTCTCAGGCGTTTGACAGCCCAAGCGAGTGCGCAACACGTCTTTTCCAACATTGAGTACCTGGATTCACAATCGGTGAACTTTTTACTCAAGTAGTATATGGCATGCTCTTTTCTTCCAGTCTCGTCGTGTTAACCGAGAACACAACCCATGTTATTCTTAAGAATCGTTAAATACATTATCAATGGTCTTCCAGCTACTAGAGGTATCAATATCGGAGGTTCCTGCAAATACTCTTTTATTTTTTCAAATGCCCTTTGCCAATTTTCATTCCAGACGACCGCCTGATCTTTCTTTAACAATTTGAACATGGGTTCATGTAACACCTATTTTAATTATTTAGTCTTTTGGTGTTATTTTATTTCGGCGAGTCTTCATGCGGGGGGGGGGGGGGGGGGGGGGTGTCTGAGTGCGCTGGTGAGTGCCCTTAATTATGGAGATCATTTAATAAACTATAGAATTTAATATTAATATAATATAATTAATAATGATAATAATTTAATAATAATGGTAATATTGTTATTTCATTATTATTATTATTATTATTATTATTATTATTATTTGTATTATTATTAAATTAAGTACAGAAAATATAATGGAAGGGAAAGGATAGAAAATGATATAAGAGAAAGTGGAAATAGAAAGGAAATAGAAAGAGGAAGAAGAGAAAAGAAAAGGAAAATAGAGGAAAGCTTGGATTCTTCAAGATCAGCCCTGAGGAATCAATTAATCGAGGTAAGGGTGTGGAACTTTATGATTCTATCCATGCATGTGATTATGTAGGAATTGTTTGAATTGTTTGAGTGTTTTTGTGTAGTTTGCCACTTTAGGTCGGAAATGGTTTAATCGGTAGAATTGATGTTTGATCGGGTAAAATATGAATTAAGTCGTGTAGTTTAGTCGGGAACTGTTGGGCTAAGACTACATGAACTGGTTTGGTGAAAATCAGGTGATTTGTGAGCTTCTGATGATTTTTGGGACAGTTGGGGTTTTGGTGTATCGCAGAATTCGCTAAGCGAGCAACTAGCGAGTGAGCCAGTGAGTGTTCGCTAAGGCTTCGCTAGGCAAGCTGGGTAGCGAACCCTTCCAGTAGCCACTGTCTGTCTTCGCTAGTGAGTTCGCTAGGCGAGTGAGGCAGCGAGCGTTCGCTATGCCTTCGCTAGGCGAGTGAGCCAGCGAGCATGACAGCAACTTGTTTTATTTTTTTTGTTGTTTCCATCTAATGTTGATATCGAATGTATAGCTTGTGTGTTGTATTATAATATGCTGTGGGTAGCCGTATGGCGTGAATCCTAGATTGTGAATTGTGAAGTGTGAAATGTAGCCTTTTGGAAAACTGATCCCTTTGGTCATGATGGGTATAGATATGGTGTTTAATGGTAAAGAGTGTATACTTGGTGTTAAGATGTGAATTTCCGAATATTTAATGTAATTAATATAATTGATTGGTGTGTAATATATATATGATGCATGGTGATGTGATCAGGAGGATCGTGTGCACTTAGTGTGCTTGAGTTTATTTGTTGTGCATATGGTGTCGTGCATATCATGGTGTTTTGGTGGGATGAATCGTTGCTCAGGAGGAGTGTATGAGATTCACCCATACTCCTTTGTGGATAATGGTGGGATGGATCGTTGCTCAGGAGGAGTGTATGTGATCCATCCGTACTCCTTTGTGGAGAATGGTGGGATGGATCGTTGCTCATGAGGAGTGTATGCGATCCATCCGTACTCCTTTGTGGAGAATGGTGGGATGAATCGTTGCTCAGGAGGAGTGTATGCGATTCATCCGCACTCCTTTGTGGAGAATGGTGGGGATAGATAATTGCCAAGGAGGGGTGTATGTGATCTATCCGGAGTTCGATTGAATGAACCAATGAGTCGGTACCGCATGCATGGTGTTGAGTTGCATGTTTGCATTATTGCATGTTGTGTTTGATGTTTTGACAGTAGGTCGTGGTTGATGCCTGTTGGGTGATATTTTATATAATTACTACTTTTGATCATGTATCTTATTACTGATAATTTTTATCATGTTTCTCACCCCTTTGTTGTTGTGGTGGTCTGTGCTTCTTCAGAAGTACAAATAATCCAGGTACATAGCGAGCTTGGATAGTGGTGTGCAGGTCGAGTCTTAGGATGCTCTGATACGTAACACGGGACTTGGGTGTTTACTTTTATTATGTTGAATTTGTTTTATTCATGTGACGTATCATATTTTGGTGAACCTTGTTAATGAATGACTTTATGTAATTTGGCGGATGGCCGAGAATGTGAATTAATGATTACTTCCGCTATTTTATTTTGAAAACCATCTATTGATGTTGAATTATTTGAGTTGATATCCCACTTTTGAGGAGAAACTCTGATGTTTACTTGAATTAATTGTATTTTATTTTAATTTTGGGAAGTGGGGTGTTACAGTTTACACGTGGCTGTGAGATGAGATATGAACCTTGCAATGTAATTCAATCTACCCAAGAAACCACATACCTCTTTCTCAGTCTTCGGTACTGGCATTTCCTGTATAGCTTTTATTTTTGCAGGATCGACATCGATACCTTTTTCACTGACAATGAACCCCAGTAACTTCCTTGACCATACACCAAAAGTGCACTTGTTCGGATTCAACCTTAGTCTAAATTTCATTAGCCTCTCAAACAACTTCAAAAGATTTACCAGATGCTCCTCCTCCATTTGCGACTTTGCAATCATGTCATCAACATAGACCTCAATCTCGTGATGAATCATATCATGAAACAAAGTGACCATAGCCCGCTGATAGGTTGCCCCTGCATTTTTCAACCCAAAAGGCATCACCTTATAACAGAAAGTCCCCCATCTTAATCTGATTATATTTGGAAAAACCGTCCATGAAGGAAAACACTGAATACTGAGCATTATTATCAACAAGTACGTCAATGTGGGGGAGCGAGAAATCATCCTTCAGACTCGCCTTGTTCAAGTCTCTATAATCAACACACATCCTTACCTTACCGTCCTTCTTAGGCACAGGTACGATATTAGCGACCCACAGAGGGTAATTCGTCACGGCGAGAAATCCTGCATCCAACTGCTTCTGGACTTCTTCTTTGATTTTTACCGCTATGTCTGGTCTGGTTCTCCTGAGCTTCTGCTTGATAGGTGGACACTCTTCACACAAAGGCAAGCGATGAACCACGATATCTGTGTCAAGACCGGGCATATCTTCGTATGACCAAGCAAAAATATCACTATACTCTCGGAGCATTTCAACCAATCTTTTCTTGACATCACTCTGCAATGCAGCCCCTATCCTGACTTCCTTTCTGGCTTCCTCGGTACCCAAGTTGATGATCTTAATTTCTTCCTGATGAGGCAGAATGACTTTCTCTTCCTGTTTTAGTAGCCTGGCTAACTCTTCAGGTAGGTTTTCATCTTCCTCAATCTCTTCTTCGGCTTGAAAGATCGGATAATAAAAGTCAAAGCGAGTCATAGATGGTTCTGGAGCGGTGTCATTTGCAATGTGAAACCTGCAATGATGATGATTTAATGCTTAAAATGATATACAAACAAGCACAATCCACATTGTCGTTTTATTGTTGAAAATAAAACAAGAAAAACAGAGATCACAATATTTGAATGCAAGAAAAATGCCCTTTGATTAATAAAACAATTGTTCAAAGATAAAATATTAGGCCCTGCATACAAAGACCGTTGTGCTCCGGGTAGAGTACAGGGCTACAGATAATCAAGAAAACAAATCATTACTCTTCTTTAGTCACTTGGATGACTTCCTGGACAGTCCACTTGCTTAGGCTCTGACCCGGAATACATGGCCGAATCCATGAATCCATTTTTCAGTCACTATCCCCTTCTTCGTCGGACACAACATTGATCTGCTCAAAGATCACCCCACCGCTGGTAAATTGGACGGGTCCCTTGTAGCGCAACACGCTCTGTAGAGAAGAGGATGGGTTGTACCCCAGTACGAACTTGTCCTGTTTGTTGGGGATGCTCCGAACTTGGCCCCTCCATGAGATGCCCCAGATGTCACCACTGCTTGTGCTTCTTTAAAAGATGACATGGCAACCTCAGGTACCTTGTCTACAGCCGGTGTTTTCTCCTTAATCTGTACAGTCTCGAAATCCTGACATAACGTCTCATGGATCTCACCATCAACTTCGACGTATTGAACAAAGACAAATGACTTATCATAATATATTCTTCCCCACAAACAGTAAAAACACTGCCACCCACCATATATTTCAACTTCTGGTGCAAAGTTGACGTAACAGCGCCTGCTGAATGGATCCATGGTCATCCCAACAGACAGCTATACGCTGGCTGAATATCCATGATATAAAACACAACATCAAAAAATTTTGAACCGGCCTGGATCGGAAGAGTCAATTCCCCAAACACAGACCTTCTTGCCCCATCAAAAGCTCGAACCATCAAGTCACTTGGGGTGCACATTATCCCTCGAGTATCTAGCTTCATTAAAGTTTTCTTGGGTAACACATTCAGTGATGACCCAATGTCTACCAGCACGTGTGACAACACAGACCCTCTGCATTCAATGGAGATATGCAACGCCAGATTATGATTCCTTCCTTTGGGCGTCAAATCAAAATCAGTAAAGCCCAGACCATTACCCCCATTAAAGTGCGCCACTACTCCTTCGAGCTGATTCACAGATATCTCCTGTGGCACATATGTTGTATTCAAGATTCTTAAGAGAGCATTTTTGTGTGCTTCAGAACACAACAACAATGATAGGATAGAGATCTTTGACGGTGTTTGCTGTAAGTGATCTATGATCTTATAGTCACTCTTCCTGATTAGCCGCATAAACTCTTCCGCTTCCTTCAACCAGGTCTCTTTCTCACCAACCTGAGAACTCTCTTCGACCCCTGCTTTTCCTTTACCCTTATCAGCTTTCTCAACACTCACTTCGGGGGTTGAAAATACTTTTCCACTTCATGTTATACCCCCGGTCCCTGCCAGATTGTCAACAGAATCCAACGGTGAACTTTTCAGTTCCTGCTTCTGACCATTACAGTAGACCTCGGCTCCGTAATTCCACGGAATATCTTTGGTACTCTCGTAGGGTATGGGTCCAGCTTTGGAAATTATAATAGTGGGCGGCCTTAGAGGCGCAGAAATAGTGATTGTCTTGTAAGGAATCGAAATTGTCGCAACTTGATTCTTATATTCATCAACTATTTCCTCATCTTTCTTCTCTGACACTCTGTCAAATTGTAGAATACCATCATTCATCAGCTTCTGAACATGACTCTTCAACTTCACGTATCCCTCAGGATGGATCAAACACTCCATACAAGCTCTATCACAACCAGGAAATACCCCTCCACTCAGCAATTTGTCTTTTACAAAACTCAATGGAGTCTTCAAATCTTCAACATCAGCTACCAAGTTCAAACCCTCATCCTCAATAATGGCACTAACCCCAGCTGCCCCATGATTAGGCATGGGATTCTGCACGACATTGGGCGCATCATGAGAGAAGTTGATGGCTTTGCTGTCTATAAGGTCTTGCACATTATGCTTAAATGCTTTACAATTGTCGATGTTGTGTTCGGGAGCACCGGAATGAAAATTACACCGAGCATTAGCGTCATATACGGGTGGTGGTGCACCAGTCAAAGAAGCCAGATTCCTTTTCTGAATAAATTGTAATTGCAACAAGTGTTAAAGCAACTGCGAGTATGACATCGGTGACGCATCAAAATGCTTGCTTACTGCTCTGCCCCGATCCTGAAATCTGCGAGGAGCATAATTTTGTTGCTGCTGCTGTGGTTGTTGTGGCACTGCAGTAATTGTAATGCTAGCAACCTGAGGTTTCTGTTGACGGTACTGTTGTCCTCTACTCTTTTTTTAGTTCGGGAACCCGAGACTGCATTGGCTTCCCCCTCTCTCCTTTTATTGCCAAAACTTTTCTTAGCTCCTCCAGCTGAGGATCCTTCACCGGCTTAAATTTTACCCAATTTGATTATGTTCTCGACTCCTTCCCCTGTAATGATCAAGTCTGAAAAACTACCCGACATATTGCCTATCAATTTCTCATTATACACTCTAGGAAATGTAGCAACGAACAGGTCTATAGACTCCCCCTCCATCATAGGAGGTTGCACTCTGACTGCCAATTCACGGCATTGCTAGGCATACTCTTTGAAGCATTCATTATTCCTCTGAGATATGTTCTGTAATTGGAACATGTTCGGAGCCAAATCACTATTGTACTGGTAATGCTTAACAAACGCCTAAGCCAAATCCTTCCAGCTTCGGATGTTAACTGGCTCTAGCCCCATGTACCACTCTAGAGACGGACCAGAAAGACTGTTCTGGAAAAAGTGCATAAGCAGCTTCTCATCGTCAGAATAGGCGGACATCTTGCGATACTAGGAACGAAGATGAACCCTCAGACAGGTTGTCTCATATACTTATCAAAGTCCGGGACTTTGAACTTCAGAGGAACCTTCAAATCTGGAATCAGCCCCAAATTTTCCATATCCAACCTCATAGAATTCTGATTCTCATAACTCTTCATCTTTTCCTCGAGCAGCTTAAACCTTCTGTCTGCGTGAGATGGCAGACCAACACCAACATCCCTCATAGAGAACATATCCTCTTGATCATCCTCCTCCCACTGAGGGGCAGTATTCCCATGCAATGCACACGTAGGTCTGGGAATATGAACTTCTGTCTGATTTCCTCCGCCAGGAGGGATAACAACTGTAGGACCAATATTAGCATGTGGGGTGACATTGTCAGCAGTAGGAGGTATAACAACAGTTCCTCCATGAAGCACACCACTCCCGTCAACCCTAGAAATTAACGATTGTACCAAAGTTCTCAGCTGTTCTTGGCCATTGGCGACTCCCTGCATCATATCCATGAACTGGGCCATCCTGTCACAGAATTCCTGAAGTTTAGCCTGAATCTGATCCATAATCTTGCGTTGATTTCCCCGGGTAGCGTAGCGATGAGTCACTTGGTTGTCAATCCTGAAACAAGTTGTACAAACCACAGAGATAAGGTTAACGGTTTCGGAGCACCTGCGATGCAAAAATGAGAAATGATGCAATATGCAGACATGTAAATATGTGTTAGGGGAATTTTCCCCTCGATTCTAGATCCGTGAGAACAAAAAGACAATGGGAAGCCAACAGATAAACACAGCAAACTCCTCATAAACAAAATGAGAGCCAAGAATCAATGTACAGCACAACACTGAATACAAGAGAATCAAAATGACCTCATCCAACAGATCTGGTGATGGTCAAGATACATTATGACAACAAACTACAAAGAGAGAAACATCAAATACAATGGTGAGCCTAGAAATCCTCCAGCAACTCTCTCTCGTATCTGCATGATCTGGCCTGTCTATCAACCCCTAGATGGGCAACTCTCTCTGGTTGATGATGACCTGCAAGCTTTAAACATAATCATCCCAAGCGCCTTCACCAAATGCTTCCTCAAGCTTGCACCTCTTCACATCAACCCTTGACTTATAGTCCTCCAGCGTTGCAAGAGCTTCATTCAGTCTACAGTCACTTTTGCGTCGGTGCGAGGATTCGGCTATAACCTTCTCATCTCTCACCTGGATCTGAGCCTTCAACTTAGCAATCTGTTGTCACAGTCCGTCTTCTCGCTCCTTGTTGTTCGTTAGAATGGCATTCCATTGGTCATTAAACTTAGAGATCTCTACATATGCTTTATCCAGTTCTTTCTTCTTGGAACTAAGAACATCACTGACACTCTTTATATCTAAGCCCACACGCTCTCGAGCGCGAATCTCTGCAGTTAGCTCTCTACCCAACTTATTCACCAATTCAGTTTGCTTCTTAGATGAAAAAGTGGCCTGATTTCTCTCACTTTGGAGCTGAATAATCTCTTTTTCCAATTCCTCGTTTGCCATATGCAACTCCTCCTTCTCGAACCATAGCTGATTATATCTCTGGATATCAACAGTAGTTGGCTCTTCAATCATGAAAGGATATAAAGGCTCACAGGCTGGAAATGGCATCAATAATCTCCTAGCTCTCTCCTGAATCCAAACCATATAAGGCTCATAAGCTCTGTTGTTGCTCTTACCCAAAGAAACCTTCCCTCTACGGTGAATCTTGTTCCAAGCCTTCTCTACTCTGATCAGGGTCTCATTCTCAAGCAAGCCAGTGAAATATAGAGATTTCGATATTTCCTCTTTCTTCGGAGGTTCCCTCAGAGCATATCCAAACTGCCTCACTGCAAGGGTTGGGTTGTAGTTAATACCTCATTTCCTTCCAATCAAAGAGACGTTAGAAAAACCACCACAGCTAAAGATAATCTTTGTACCTAACTAATCTCTGGAAAACCAAACAATGTCCTCAGAAGTCAAGTCCATCAGTCTCTCTGACCACTCTGAGGTACCTGCAGTATCAACAAAAGGACCAGCCTTGGGAAGATGACTCACAAACCATATATATAAAAGAGGTACACAACAAGACACATTCTTCCCTCTCCGATTCTCATTCTTGTAATGCACATAATGGTAAACATCTCCCAGAAGTGTAGGCACAAGATTTCCTGAGATGAAAATGTGGAAAGCATCCACATCTACAAAGTCAGGAATATTCGGAAACAAAACTACACCATATATGCACAGAGCTAAGATGGTATTAAAGACAATCCAACAACCCTCTTTCGCAAAGTGTTGAGCTTTACCAACCAGGAAAGATAATGGAAATCCAGGCATCCCATTTCTTCTAACCAACTTCCCCTCTAACTCTGAGGCATCTAGATGAAGAGCATTAGTAAGCTTAGTCAAATTAGGTTCAGCTTCAGTATGATAAAAAGGCATCTGATCCAGAATAGGAACTCCTAGCAGCATAGAGAACTCCTCCAAAGTAGGAATCAACATATAACCCGGGAAAGTAAAACACCTCAAATATGGGTCATAAAACTGAAGTAAGGTATGGAGACCTCCCAACTCATATACTGAGGCTTTGCAGACACATCCCAAAAGTTTCCCATACTCTTTCTTGAAATCTTCCATTACATTACGATCAGCAACAGAAATCAAACTGAGCAGAGGTGCTATATCAGGAGTAGGAAACTTGTACACTACAGTCTTCTTCAAACTGGGCTCCATGCCAGAAGTGGAATAAACTCACCAGAATCGAGGGGAAAACATACACCTGCAACACAAATACATGTCAATGTTACATGCAAATAAAGATGCAAATGCAACAGGGGATCAAGATTTTTGTGCCATTGACTGAGATGAACCAGCGCTTCGCTTCGGCGAGATAATAACACATCACAGATACAAGGACCCACTGTATCAATATTAACAGTTCACACTGACGAGAAAATCGGGTAGGTTGAAGGTCAAAGTTTCCTACATAACACTCCTCACTCACAGGTATGAATCTATCTCTGATAAGGTCTGACATCATATGCGGTCGTCAGCGTCACAAACTTTTGAGAAATGATGATACGTTCACCATTTCTGGTTTGGCATCATAGTCTAACGAAGCGGCCTCACTTAGCTGACTTCCAAATGATCGGTCCCCAAAGTCGACAATCCTCAGATCCAACATCCTCTCAACTGTCTGAAACAGACTGGAAAGGTAGTCATCAAAGAGAATCTCGTCTGAGCACAAATTTCATGGGAACTAGTGCATGCCAAACATACAGGTTCACCACTACTTTCCACTTCTAGTGCTATGGTTATACTCAATCCTGGGTTTTGTCTTATCACACAGTGGAACATTCCCACCCAACAGCACAGCAATAATGATATATAACAATGCTGGAAAGTAAAATGCAAATGCAGATAAAGTACAACACATATGTACACACCCGAAGATAAACACACAAGCGCTAGGATTGACTCGCATAAGGGATGGGATTATTCCCCAGTAGAGTCGCCAGCTGTAACAGCCCAAATTTCATTAAATAATTAATTATAGTAATTAATTGATTTAGTGGGGTTTTTATTAATGTTGGAATTAATTTTATTAATTGGTATGGATAGAATATTAAGAAGGAATTGGAGAGGAAGGAAAATAAAAGGAATATATAAGTGAGAAAGAAAATAAAAGAAAGTTAGAAACATTTGGAGACAAAGAGGAAAGAAAGAAGGAAGAAGAGAAAGAGAAGAGAAGAAGAGGAAAAAGTGGAAATCATCAAGAACCAACATCAAAGCTCCGATTAATCGAGGTAAGGGTGAGAAATGTTTCTATTTGATCATTGCATGATGTTATATATGTTGGGTTGGGGTTTTGGTGTAGTTTCCATCCTTTTTCATTTAGGGCAAAAGATGGAATAATCGGTAGATTGATGATTTAATCGGTTGGAACTGAGCAATAATGCCGTAGAATAGTCGGGTAACATGTATTGATGCTGTTTATACTGATTTGGATGTGTAAGAGGGGGTTGATGATGGATTGGTGAAGGAGGAACAGAGAGTGAATCTGTTCTGCGCAGGTTCGCTGGCTCTCGCCAGGCGAGCGAAGGCGAAGCTTCGCCAGGCGAAGCCTAGCGAATGCTGGCGAGTAATTATGATTAAGTCCCAGTGGACTTCGCTGGCGAGTTCGCCAAGCGAAGATGGATAGCGAAGGTTCGCCCAACGAAGGTGCTGGCGAATGAAGTCAGTAGCTACTGACTTGGGCTCGCTGGGAAGTCTCGCCAGGAGAAGCCTAGCGAGTGTTCGCTGAGAGAGTTCGCCAGGCGAAGGCCAGGCGAAGGTTCGCTGCGAGGGTTCGCCAGGCGAATGAAGGCGAATTTGACAACATTTCTCTTTTGCTGTGTTGCTCATGTGGTGATAGTTTGGTGGTTTCACATAGATTGATATTTTTATGATATGAATATAGATATTGTGATAATGTGTGTTGTGGGTAGCCTACGGGCGTGAATCCTAGAATTGTGATTCAAAGGTTAATTGCATCGAGTATAAATACATGTGAACATAATAAGTGATTATGTGTGTATTATTTAATGAATTTGCGAATGCTCGATGTGTATACAATTATGTAATGAGTATGCATGAGAGCATTTTGAATATGTGTGCATAACTTATAATCGTATGATTGGTATTGTGATGTGAATACCTTGATTGTTGTGATAATTAGAGATACATGGGAATACAATGAGGAATGTATGTGTATCGTCTAATGAATTGTGAGTGCATATATGTATGCGATTGTTGTGTGAATGCATGGGAACATATGTGATATGTGTGCATTGTTGTTGAATATGATGATGTGTGAAATGAATACATTGATAAATGTTTGATATATGTTGTATGTGCAATCATGATGAAATTCTCGAAGGGGTGAATTATTCGAATGCATGGGATTAAGACGCGTGAACGGTCTTAAGTGCATTTATTGTGATTGGTTGATTGTACATGCATCATTCAGTCAAGAGGCAATGTCTGTTAGTTTCGTGGAAACTAGTGGCTTGTCCCAAACCTAGAAGGGTGGGTTTGAAGCCTAGGGGACGGGCTTGGTTGTTATCGGTCTAGAAGGGTGGACCCGGTTTAGAGTAAAAACCGAAAAATGATAACGAGTTATCGGTCTAGAAGGGTGGTCCCGGTTTAGAGTGAAAACCGAAAAAAGATAACGAGAGTCGGTACCGCATAGCATTGAGTTGCATTGAATATGTTGAGTCACATTGCATAATATTGTTGTGGTACAAATGTGCTTGTGAATGATTGTGAAGTCAAGCATGAAGGGATGTGCTTGTGGATGTTCATAATGTTGATATATGTGAACGTGATATGATTATGATTATGAGAATGAAGTGTGGTGAGAAATGTGAATATGTGTTATATGATACCTATATATACGTAATATTATGCCTTGATTATTATGGTTATATTTCTCACCCTTCTGCTGTTTTATAATGCTCTATGAGGCATTGCAGATTAGGATGCTGGAGTCCTTTTGTGAAGTTAGCCTTCATTCTTTTGAGTCGGCTGCTCTGATATGTAACACCGGGTAGTTAGACTAGTATAGTCATTCTTTTGTGATACATTGTGATGTATCAGCTGATGAGATTTTGTAATCTAACTGATATGATGTATTAACCTGGATGACTTATGTGCATTTGAATTTATATTTTGGAACTGATTAAATGATGTTATCTTCCGCTTAAATTAAATGTTGAAATGTGATTTCTAAAACTACGAAAATGTTACATATTTTAGGGAGCAAAAATGTTAAAGAGTTTTGTTGGTGAAATTGTGACATTCTTCCTTTATACCTTATCCTAAAATTTTTACTCTGATAATTTGTATGTGCTTAACTGTTTTATATGCATTTATTTGGGGTATAGAAGGGGGTGTTACAATAGTGGTATCAGAGCAGGTCGGTCCGTCCGGCCAAGTTGTTAGAGTATTTTTCCCTGTGTGTTATTGATATGCGTGTGATGCATTATCAATATTGGTTGTTCTTACGTAGTTCTGTTGTTGGAATTAGTAAGATGGTTGCAGGGAGGAACGACGAAGCGATTGCGGAGGCATTGACGAGATTGGTGGGGGCAATTGGGCAGAATCCTCCGGCCAATGTGAATGTGAGGAATCATGCTGATGATGGATTCCGTGCTTGGGGGAAATTCCAAAAGAATAACCCTCCGGTCTTCAAGGGAACTCATGAACCGGACAAGGCACAAATTTGGTTGAAAGTTGTGGAAAAGATTTTTCGAGTTATGAATTGCTCGGATGCACAGAAGGTGCAGTTTGGGACTCATATGCTCGAAGAAGAAGCTGAAGATTGGTGGGGTAATACTCGCCAAAGATTTGAGGAAGATGATATTGTGATTACGTGGGATTTGTTTAGAGAAAATTTTCTGGAGAAGTATTTTCCAGAGGACGTGCGAGGGAAGAAAGAGATCGAATTTCTTGAGTTGAAGCAAGGTAATTCGACGGTTGCTGAGTATGCGGCGAAATTTGAGGAGTTGACCAAATTTTGTCCTCATTACAATACTGGTAATGCTGAGAGGTCTAAGTGCCTCAAGTTTGTGAACGATTTGAGACCCGAGATTAGACAAGCTATTGGATATCAGGAAATCAGGCGGTTTTCTGAGTTGGTTAACAAGAGCAGAATTTATGACAAAGACAGTAGGGCTAGGTCCAGCCACTACAAGAGTCTAAGTGACAAGAAAGGAAAGGGACAATTCAGAGGAAAACCTTACGTAACTCCTGCTGATAAGGGGAAACAAAAGGTTGGTTTTGGCAAGAAGCCAAGTGGGGGAGTTTCTACCTCGGTTAGATGTTATAGGTGTGGTGAAGAGGGACACCGTGCTTCGGAATGCAAAAGTGTTGAGAAGGCGTGTTTTAAGTGTGGCAAGTCAGGCCACAAGGCTCTTGAGTGCAGAAGTGGTGCGGGTGTGACTTGCTACAACTGTGGTGAGCGAGGGCACATCAGTACCAAGTGCGATAAGCCGAAGAAGAATCAAGGGAGCGGGAAAGTGTTCGCTCTATCTGGATCTGAGACTGCTAGTGACGATCGCTTGATCAGAGGTACGTGTTTTATTAATGGTATACCTTTGATCGCTATAATTGATACCAGAGCTACGCATTCTTTTATTTCTTTGGATTGTGTTAGAAGGTTAAATCTTGAGTTGTCTGTGATTGGTGGCGGTATGGTTATTGATACTCCTGCTATGGGTTCGGTAACTACACCGTATGTTTGCTTGAATTGCCCGTTGAGTATTTTCGGTAGAGATTTTGGGATTGATTTAGTGTGTCTTCATTTAGATCAACTAGATGTCATTCTTGGAATGAATTGGTTAAAATTCAATCGTGTGTATATTAACTGTTTTGACAAAACGGTTATTTTTCCCGACTCGGATGTTGAAAGGGAATTGTTTATGACGAGGAAACAAGTGAAGGAATCGGTACAAGATGGGGCTAAGGTATTTATGCTTATGGCAACTTTGAGGACTAGTGAAAGTGAAGGGATTGATGCTTTGCCCATTGTTAGAGATTTTCCGGAAGTATTCCCTGAAGAGATAAAGGATTTACCGCCGGAGCGAGAAGTGGAGTTTTCGATAGATTTGATTCCTGGAACTAGTCCGATATCGATGGCTCCTTATCGTATGTCAGCATCGGAATTGAAAGAGTTGAAAAGTCAACTTGAGGATTTGCTCGAGAAGAGGTTTATTCGCCCGAGTGTGTCACCGTGGGGTGCACCGGTGTTGTTGGTTAAGAAGAAAGAGGGTTCTATGAGGCTCTGTGTGGATTACAGACAGTTGAACAAGGTGACTATTAAGAATAAGTATCCACTTCCAAGGATTGATGATCTGATGGATCAGTTGGTTGGTGCAAGCGTGTTCAGCAAGATTGATTTGAGATCTGGGTATCATCAGATCCGTGTGAAAGCTGAGGATATTCAGAAGACGGCCTTTCGGACGAGGTATGGACACTATGAGTATTCTGTGATGCCATTCGGTGTGACTAATGCACCAGGTGTATTTATGGAATACACGAATAGGATTTTCCATCCTTATTTGGATAAGTTTGTGGTTGTGTTTATCGACGACATCTTGGTTTATTCGAAGAGCGAAGGAGAGCATGCCGAGCATCTGAAGATTGTGTTATCTGTGCTGAGAGAGAAGCAGTTGTTCGCGAAGCTTTCTAAGTGTGAATTTTGGTTGAAGGAAGTTAGTTTCCTTGGTCATGTGATTTCTAGTAGTGGTATTGCGGTTGATCCGTCGAAGGTTGAAGCGGTGTCGCAATGGGAGACTCCGAAGTCAGTTTTTGAGATCAGAAGTTTTCTTAGTTTAGCCGGTTATTATCGGAAGTTTATTGAAGGATTTGCTAAGTTATCGTTGCCGTTGACACAGTTGACTAGGAAAGGTCAAGCCTTTGTTTGGGACGCCAAGTGTGAAGCGAGTTTTCAAGAACTTAAGCAAAGGTTGACGACAACTCCTGTTTTGATTCTGCCAAATCCAGAAGAACCATTCGTTGTGTATTGTGATGCTTCTTTGATGTGTTTAGGAGGTGTGTTGATGCAGAATAACCAAGTTGTAGCTTATGCTTCGAGGCAACTCAAAGTGCATGAGAAGAATTATCCGACGCATGACTTAGAGTTGGCCGTCGTTGTGTTCGTGTTGAAACTTTAGAGGCATTATTTGTTTGGTGCGAGATTTGAAGTGTTTAGTGACCACAAGAGTTTGAGATATCTTTTTGATCAAAAGGAATTGAATGCAAGACAAAGAAGATGGCTTGAACTTTTGAAGGATTATGATTTTGGCTTGAATTACCATCCGGGTAAAGCGAATGTAGTAGCGGATGCATTGAGTCGGAAATCATTGCATATGTCGGCGTTGATGGTGAAAGAGTTAGAATTGGTCGAGCAATTTCGAGATTTGAGTTTGGTATGTGAGAGGACTTCTTTTGGATTTAAGTTGGGTATGTTAAAGCTTACAAGTGGTATTTTGGATGAAATTCGAGAAGGACAGAAATCAGATTTGAGTTTAGTTGATCGGTTGACTTTAATCAACCAAGGCCAAGGTGGTGATTTTCGGATTGATGGGAATGGTATTATGAGATGTCGGGATTGGGTTTGTGTTCCGAACATGGTTGAGCTTAAGAAGAGCATCCTTGAGGAAGGACATCATAGCGGATTGAGTATTCATCCGGGTGCTACTAAGATGTATCAGGATTTGAGGAAAGTATTTTGGTGGCCTAGTATGAAGAAGGATATCGCGGAATTTGTATATTCTTGTTTGACTTGCCAGAAGTCAAAGATTGAGCATCAGAAGCCATCGGGTTTGATGAAGCCGTTGTTTATTCCTGAGTGGAAATGGGATAGTATCTCCATGGATTTTGTATCGGGTTTGCCGAGGACGCCGAGTAATTTTGAGGCTATTTGGGTTATCGTGGATAGGTTGACTAAATCTGCTCACTTTATTCCTATGCGTATGGATTACCCTTTGGAGAAGTTGGCTAAGTTGTATATTGAGAGGATTGTGTGTCTGCATGGTATTCCGTTAAGTATTGTTTCGGATAGAGATCCGCGGTTTACTTCGAGATTTTGGGAGAGCTTGCAGAGTGCTTTGGGTACTAAGTTGCGTTTGAGTTCAGCTTATCATCCGCAGACAGATGGTCAGACGGAGAGGACGATTCAGT
Source organism: Lathyrus sativus (assembly GCA_963859935.3). Classification (NCBI taxonomy): domain Eukaryota; kingdom Viridiplantae; phylum Streptophyta; class Magnoliopsida; order Fabales; family Fabaceae; genus Lathyrus; species Lathyrus sativus. The sequence goes on from OZ012738.1 coordinate 473,118,850, forward strand.
CGCTTGAAGATCTTTTGAGAGCTTGTGTATTGGAAAAAGGAGGAGCTTGGGATAGCTACTTGCCTTTGATTGAGTTTACCTACAACAACAGTTTCTATTCGAGTATTGGTATGGCACCATTTGAGGCGTTGTATGGTAGGCGGTGTAGGACACCATTATGTTGGTTCGAGTCCGGAGAGAGTTCTGTTGTTGGACCCGAGTTAGTTCAACAGACCACTGATAAGATCAAGATGATTCAAGAGAAGATGAGAATTACTCAGAGTCGTCAGAAGAGTTATTATGACAAGAGGAGGAAGACACTTGAATTTCAAGAGGGAGATCATGTGTTTCTCCGAGTCACTCCGATGACAGGTGTTGGTAGGGCACTGAAGTCGCGCAAGTTGTCGCCGCGTTTCATTGGTCCTTATCAGATTTTGCAAAGGATAGGAGAAGTGGCCTATCGTGTGGCTTTACCACCGTCGCTTGCTAATCTTCATGACGTATTCCATGTATCTCAGTTGAGGAAATACATTGCGGATTTGTCTCATGTAGTCCAAATAGATGATGTGCAGGTGAGAGATAACCTGACTGTTGAGACATCACCTATGCGGATTGAGGATCGGAAATTGAAGCAGCTTCGAGGTAAAGAGATTGCTTTAGTGAAGGTCGCTTGGGGAGGACCGGCTGGTGGAAATGTTACGTGGGAGCTTGAGAGCCAGATGAAAGAGTCTTATCCAGAGCTGTTTGAATCAGGTAACATTTTCGAGGACGAAAATTCCTAAGTGGGGGAGGGTTGTAACAGCCCAAATTTCATTAAATAATTAATTGTAGTAATTAATTGATTTAGTGGGGTTTTTATTAATGTTGGAATTAATTTTATTAATTGGTATGGATAGAATATTAAGAAGGAATTGGAGAGGAAGGAAAATAAAAGGAATATATAAGTGAGAAAGAAAATAAAAGAAAGTTAGAAACATTTGGAGAGAAAGAGGAAAGAAAGAAGGAAGAAGAGAAAGAGAAGAGAAGAAGAGGAAAAAGTGGAAATCATCAAGAACCAACATCAAAGCTCCGATTAATCGAGGTAAGGGTGAGAAATGTTTCTATTTGATCATTGCATGATGTTATATATGTTGGGTTGGGGTTTTGGTGTAGTTTCCATCCTTTTTCATTTAGGGCAAAAGTTGGAATAATCGCTAGATTGATGATTTAATCGGTTGGAACTGAGCAATAATGCCGTAGAATAGTCGGGTAACATGTATTGATGCTGTTTATACTGATTTGGATGTGTAAGAGAGGGTTGAGGATGGATTGGTGAAGGAGGAACAGAGAGTGAATCTGTTCTGCGCAGGTTCGCTGGCTCTCGCCAGGCGAGCGAAGGCGAAGCTTCGCCAGGCGAAGCCTAGCGAATGCTGGCGAGTAATTATGATTAAGTCCCAGTGGACTTCGCTGGCGAGTTCGCCAAGCGAAGGTGGATAGCGAAGGTTCGCCCAGCGAAGGTGCTGGCGAATGGTGGCGAATGAAGTCAGTAGCTACTGACTTGGGCTCGCTGGGAAGTCTCGCCAGGCGAAGCCTAGCGAGTGTTCGCCAGGCGAAGGCCAGGCGAAGGTTCGCTGCGAGGGTTCGCCAGGCGAATGAAGGCGAATTTGACAACATTTCTCTTTTGCTGTGTTGCTCATGTGGTGATAGTTTGGTGGTTTCACATAGATTGATATTTTTATGATATGAATATAGATATGATCTATTGTGATAATGTATGCTGTGGGTAGCCTACGGGCGTGAATCCTAGAATTGTGATTCAAAGGTTAATTGCATCGAGTATAAATACATGTGAACATAATAAGTGATTATGTGTGTATTATTTAATGAATTTGCGAATGCTCGATGTGTATACAATTATGTAATGAGTATGCATGAGAGCATTTTGAATATGTGTGCATAACTTATAATCGTATGATTGGTATTGCGATGTGAATACCTTGATTGTTGTGATAATTAGAGATACATGGGAATACAATGAGGAATGTATGTGTATCGTCTAATGAATTGTGAGTGCATATATGTATGCGATTGTTGTGTGAATGCATGGGAACATATGTGATATGTGTGCATTGTTGTTGAATATGATGATGTGTGAAATGAATACATTGATAAATGTTTGATATATGTTGTATGTGCAATCATGATGAAATTCTCGAAGGGGTGAATTATTCGAATGCATGGGATTAAGACGCGGGAACGGTCTTAAGTGCATTTATTGTGATTGGTTGATTGTACATGCATCATTCAGTCAAGAGGCAATGTCTGTTAGTTTCATGGAAACTAGTGGCTTGTCCCAAACCTAGAAGGGTGGGTTTGAAGCCTAGGGGACGGGCTTGGTTGTTATCGGTCTAGAAGGGTGGACCCGGTTTAGAGTAAAAACCAAAAAATGATAACGAGTTATCGGTCTAGAAGGGTGGACCCGGTTTAGAGTGAAAACCGAAAAAAGATAACGAGAGTCGGTACCGCATAACATTGAGTTGCATTGAATATGTTGAGTCACATTGCATAATATTGTTGTGGTACAAATGTGCTTGTGAATGATTGTTAAGTCAAGCATGAAGGGATGTGCTTGTGGATGTTCATAATGTTGATATATGTGAACGTGATATGATTATGATTATGAGAATGAAGTATGGTGAGAAATGTGAATATGTGTTATATGATACCTATATATACGTAATCTTATGCCTTGATTATTATGGTTATATTTCTCACCCTTCTGCTGTTTTATAATGCTCTATGAGGCATTGCAGATTAGGATGCTGGAGTCCTTTTGTAAAGTTAGCCTTCATTCTTTTGAGTCGGCTGCTCTGATATGTAACACCGGGTAGTTAGACTAGTATATTCATTCTTTTGTGATACATTGCGATGTATCAGCTGATGTGGTTTTGTAATCTAACTGATATGATGTATTAACCTGGATGACTTATGTGCATTTGAATTTATATTTTGGAACTGATTAAATGATGTTATCTTTCGCTTAAATTAAATGTTGAAATGTGATTTCTAAAACTACGAAAATGTTACATATTTTAGGGAGCAAAAATGTTAAAGAGTTTTGTTGGTGAAATTGTGACATTCTTCCTTTATACCTTATCCTAAAAATTTTACTCTAATAATGTGTATGTGCTTAACTGTTTTATATGCATTTATTTGGGGTATAGAAGGGGGTGTTACACCAGCTGTCGCATCGCTGCGAAGAGGAGCCGACAAGGACAGAAGAGTCGCCACCATTCGTTATTTATCCATAAGAGAGGGAAAGGAAACAATTTGAGAAAACCTACGATAAAGGGAAAAGACAGGTCGTCGCAACCAAATCTTGGGTTCATGAGTCGGTTACGCAAGGGGAAGGTATGAGCACCCCTCATGTCCGTCGTACTCGACGGGATCCACGCTCGTTATCTATCTAAAGGGTGTTAATCTATCTAAGCTACAAGCCACAGGGATAACAGAAAAGAAAAGAGACTCGATAGAGCATCTCCGCTCTATGCCTACGTATTCCCTCGTGCAATGGGAAAGTCAGAGTCAACGTAGTTCGAAAAACTATGGGTGAAGGTGGGGGAAGGTTGCTTGCCAAGACATTGTCGTCTTGTGCCTACGTATCCTCATCTAGTATGAGAAATCAGAGTAAACGTAGTTCGGGCTGACACGACCATAGGTTGGTTCAAATGTTTTATCCGAGTAGGGTTAAACCTTAGTTCTAGCAGTTAGGTGAATTGCTGCTCGACCATTGGAGACTTAGGCGTTACCTGTTTGCGATAGAACCAAGAGTTAACAACACTCTTTCATGAAAATGATTTTCAATTAATCCCGAAGGATAAAAAAGTTTGATGTTTGTTTTTTTGAGTCTTTTATGAAGAAGTGAATTGAATTGTGTTTGTAATTCATGTTGCACTAAAGACTATGACTTAGGAGCGAATGTGTCGCATATCGCCCAAAGGGCATACAATAAACACTCTAGACAATTGAGAGGAGGCCCCCAAACATCATTTCTCAAGTACTTAAGGCTTGTAGCGTACAACACTTATTATCCTTTATTAGATGTTCTGAAGAAGTTTTGAGATGAGAAGAGAGGATACAAGACTAAGGGGGAACTAACTCAACCCTAACGTTATCATGAAATGTGCTTCTATGATTGAGATTAAGAGGGGAAAATCTACCCTAATGTTAGCATGCTTGGATTGAACACCTAATGTCTCTCCTACTCCCATGGGACTAGGAATCCTAAGGGATCATGGAAAAGGAACCAAGTGAACACAAGATAAATCAATCACAAATGAGAAAGAAAGATATGCAAACATGAAATGCAACACAAAGAAAAGAGGGAGGAAAAAAAGTGTGGGGCAGCAACCACCACAAGCACATCTCAACCTCTTGAAACCAAGCAAGGGATGCAAAACAAAAAAGAAATGCAAGCAAAAAGATGCGAGGATGAGATGAAATGGGAGAAGCGAACTCCTACGACCATCTACCATCAATCATCGAAGAAAAGTGGGAGGAAAAAAAGTGTGGGACAGCAGCCACCACAAGCACATCTCAACCATGCCATTCTTCATACTCAAGCAAAGCAAAAAATGAACACTCATCACTTTGAAAAACACCTACAAAAGTATGCATTCAAGTGGAAATCAAACACGCGTGTTGAAGAAATCATGATTAAACAATCAAGAACATCAACACAATATCCAAAACATCTCACTCAAATGCATCATATTGATCCATGAAGATTCAAAGTGAAATGATACCCAAAACAAGCTCAAAAACAGCAAACATGACATTCTGGTTCAGTGTTAATCGGTTAACACATATGGTTAACCAATTAACCAGTTAAAAATGTTTGAAAATCTGAAAATTCGCACTGGTTAATCGATTAACCAGTTTGCACTGCAACTAGTTAACCGATTAACACTGTACCAGAGGCAGAAAACAGCAGCTCAAAAGCAATTTAAGCAAATAATCACTTATGCAATAATCCAGATGATCACATAATCAATTATGCACGAATTTAAACCAGAAAACAGTGATCCAACAACATGTAAACACATTCAAACAGCAAGATCATAAATCACATGGATCAAAAATCAACAAAAAACAATCAAAAATGAAGATCAACATGATGATTATGCAAATAAGCTCAAAGACAGAATCAGATCTAGAATTTCCAACCTACAAAGCAGAGATTTGCTTTGGTGAGTGTTAATTCACTTGAAATGAGCAGATTTGAGCTAGAAATCCGGAATTCCTTCGAGATCCAAGTGATTTCTTGTAGTAGAAATGAAGATCCACCAAAATTAAGCAATAATTATCCAAATAAGCTCCTCTAGATCAACTTCAAAATTCAGATCCACAATAGCACAAAATTTGAATGGAGAATTGGAGATGATAAGGATGAAGGATGAAGGTTTTAGCTCTAGAATTCCATGATTCTAATGGAGAATCAAAGAATTCAAGGTGCGGAGAGCATTAATGGAGTTTGGGAGACGGAAAAGTTGAGAGCAAAATTCAAGAGTGTATGAATTCTGAAAAATAAAATGGAATTATGAGGATTGTGTGTGTGAGGTTTGGAGAAAATCGTTTAAATATGCTCTTGGTTAGGATCCAAATGTGGTTTGGAGTGTGGTTTGTGAAAATTGGAATGGGAAATTGGAGGGAACTTCAATTAATTTAAAAATTAACCAAAATTCAAAGTGGTTCTAGATCCTTCTTCTGGTGTAAAATCAACTTCACAAGTGATCAAAATGGACCCCAAAGTGACTTCTATTGGAAATTCACGTGTAGAGCAGAAAATTGCCTTGGTTAATCGATTAAGTATTTTGGTTAATCGGTTAACCTCTTCAAAAATTCAAATTTGGCCTGATTTTGCTTTGGTTAATCGGTTAACCAATAGTGTTAACCGATTAACACCTTGAAAATTTGAATTTTGGCGCCTTTTGGAGGGAAAAGTGCACAAATGCCCGTTTTCATCCGTTTTGAGTTCTATTAAGCCTTTGAAACTTGCTTTCGAATATCAAAACTGTGAGAATGCCTGAGATAGCCTGAATGTTCTCTCCTGAACTGAGAATTATCCTGTAAAATAAAATAAAATCGACCGCTCGATCGCTGGGAAAAATAAATGCCGGAGTCCCTGATGCTCGCTGTTTGGACCCTTGCACTAACAGCAAACTCTGAGCCACAGGAAAACCTTGATCCCCTGCCTCGAGATCAAATGCTATGATATGCAGAAATGCGAAAATGCGAAAATGCAAAGAAAACATAAGCCAAGTACAAGAAAAGGTTGGTAAAATTTTGGGGGTACAACAGGGTAGTTATTTCGAGAAATCTCTCTAAGGATCGGTTAATCTGGGGCAATCAAGTTGAGAGTCAACAAATTTTTTCGAAGATCAATCAGACAGGGACAAAGTTACTTCGAAGGCTCATTTTGAAACATATCATTTCAAGAGCACAAAGAGTTATCCTCTCTAGAAGACGGTTAGTCAGAGTCAAATCTCTGAGGTTCAGAGTATTGTAGCAGGATATCACATGATTCATGTTGATAGCCAATGTATGGCACCCCCAGTAGAGTTAAATCTTTTCAGTGAAGATTTTGGTTTCTCCCCTAGCATAATTTCAATGTATATCCTTTCTAGCAAGACCTAAAGAGTTTGATGCTTCCCCAAGCAACGACAAAATCATCTATAATAGACAAGGTCCATTCATGAAATGCTTATCTCCAGCAAGGGTAAAAGTCTAATGGTTGTTGACATTTTCCAACGTTGTGCTAAGTAGTATTCTTCAACTAGGGATTGAGGATCTATAATTTTTCCAGCAAAAGTTAGCGTATTTGGCCATTGCCCTAACAGAGAAGTGAGTCTGGAATCATCCCCTAGTGGAGTGGATATCATCTTTGGTTATTATTTTTCTCTCCCCAGTGAAGTCGCCAATAGTGGTTGATCCTCAGTAGGTCACAGCCTAATCGTCCTTGGTGTTTCCCCAACAGAGGTAATATATTTCCCTATGGAGGGACAGTAGATTAAATCTCAATGATTTTTCCCCAGAAGTCGTCTGTTGTTCCTACTGTCCTTCAGAATAGAAGTTTGATTGGAATATCGAGCAAATTTATGATCCCAGAGACAGTTTATTTTGTCATCCCCGACGGAGTTGGTTTCATCTCTTCATCATTTATTTGGCTGGAGTGGTCTTTTTGCATTCTCGTAAGCATTTTTTTGCATTGCATTCTCATAAGCATTTTTTTGCATTGCATCCTCAAATGCGTAATATTTTCATTTCGTATGGAGCATTACGCCATAAAAAATAATTTCAAACATATGCATGCAAAGCATAGGCCAGTTTGGTACCTTGCGTGGCAACCCGAATGACCCTTCAATCAAGAAAGTGACATATCCCCAGCAGCCTTTTTTGGTCAACTCATCTGCTTACTTTTTTTGGATTTTAGATCATACGTCGATCATACTTTGTCCGTCAACCCTTTGATGATGACATCCCCAAGCTGGTTTTCTTTCTGTCAATTCCCATTGACGATGTGGTTTTGAGGTTCACTGATGTGATCTCCGAATATGTCTTCTTTCTGTCAATTCCCATTGACGATGTGGTTTCTTTGGATATGGTGTTCTTTCTGTCAATTCCTATTGGCGATGTAGTTTTGAGGTTCACTGATGTGATCTTTGAATATAGTTTTCTTTCCGTCAATTCCCATTGACGATGTGGTTTTAAGGTTCACTTATGTGATCTTTGGATATTGTTTTCTTTCCGTCAATTCCCATTGACGATGTGGTTTTGAGGTTCACTGATGTGTTTCTCCGGATTTTTTTTCTTTCCGTCAATTCCTATTCACGATGTGGTTTTGAAGTTCGCTGATGTGATCTTTGGATTTGTTTTCTTTCTGTCAATTCCCATTGACGATGTGGCTTTGAAGTTCACTGATGTGATCTTTGGATTTGGTTTTCTTTCTGTCAATTTCCAATGACGATGTGGTTTCTTTGGTTATGGTGTTCTTTCTGACAATTCCCATTGATGATGTGGTGTTTCCTTTGGTTTGTTTTTCTTTCCTTCAATTCCCATTGACGATGTGGTTTTGAAGTTCGTTGATGTGATCTTTGGATTTGTTTTCTTATCGTCAATTCACATTGACGATGTGGGTTTGAAGTTCACTGATGTGATCTTTGGATTTGGTTTTCTTTCCATCAATTCCCATTGACGATGTGGTTTCTTTGGATATGGTGTTCTTTCCGTCAATTCCCATTGATTATGTGGTTTTGAGGTTCATTTATATAATCTTTGGATATGTCTTTTTTCCATCAATTCCCATTGACGATGTGGTTTCTTTGGATATGGTGTTCTTTCCGTTAATTCCTATTGATGATATGGTTTTGAGGTTCACTGATATGATCTTTGGATATGTCTTTTTTTCCGTCAATTCCCATTGACGATGTGTTTTCTTGGGATATGGTTTTCTTTCCGTCAATTCCCATTGACGATGTGATATTCTAGATATGGTTTTCTTTCCATCAATTCCCATTGATGATGTGTTTATATGGTTTTGAGGCTCACTGATGTGTTTCTCTGAATGTGTTTTCTTCCCGTCAACCCATTGACGATGTGTTTATGTGGTATTTCTTTGGATATGGTGTTCTTTCCGTCAATTTCCATTGGCGATGTCTTTCTTTGGATTTGTTTTCTTTACGTCAATTCCCATTAACGATGTGGTTCTTTAGATATGGTGTTCTTTCCGTCAATTCCCATTGACGATGTAGTTTTGAAGTTCACTGATGTGATCTTTGGATTCGGTTTTCTTCCCGTCAATTCCCATTGACGATGTGGTTCATTTAGATATTGTTTTCTTTCCGTCAATTCCTATTGACGATGTGTTTCCTTTGGTTTGGTTTTCTTTCCGTCAATTCCCATTGACGATGTGGTTTTGAGGTTCACTGATGTGTTTCTCCGGATTTGTTTTCTTTCCGTCAATCCCCATTGACGATGTGGCTTTGAGGTTTACTGATGTGTTTCTCTGGATTTGTTTTCTTTCCGTCAAATTCTTTTAACGATGTGTGATTGGGCTCCAAATGCATACATCCCACAAACTACAAATTACTGGGTTCTTTTTGTATTCAATCACCTTCTACCTTGAATGTTTGAAAGCGGTTGCTATAATCCCTTCAAGTCCAAGTTGATTGAATAGGGGCAGCTGTAGCACCCCAAAATTTGCTCTTTTGTTTTAACCTTTATTGGCTTATGTTTCTTTGCATTTTGAATTTCTGCATATCATAACATTTGTTCTTGAGGCATGGGGTCAAAGTGTTTCTGTGGCTCAGGGTTCCCTTTTAGTCCAAGAGTTTATTCAATAGATTAATTTTCAGCTCAGGAGACAATGCACAGGTTATCTCAGGCGTTCTCACTATTATGATATTCAAGAGCAAGTTTCAGAGGCTTAACAGAGCTCAGAACAGGGGGCAATGGGAAATTGTATAGGATTCCCTTCACATGGCGCCAATATGGGCATTTTTTTATGTGGTAACCGACTACTGCATATAGGGTAACCGGTTACTTCAAACGAAATTGGCCAAAGAATTTGAATTTTTAGCATGTGTAATTTCCAATCATTCTCAACCATTGATTTCACTTGATCATATTTGGAAGGATCTAAAATTGTTTCAATTTTCACCATTTCCCTCCAAATTTCAAACACTCCATTCCTAATTCCACTCCTAATTTGCATTCCAAATTCTAATCCACATTCCAAACCACATTGTGATTCCAAACCTAGAGCTTATTTAAGTGAATTTGCTCTAAACCTCAAAAGAACCTTCATTTACAGATTTCACTCTCACTCTTGAGAATTTACTCTTAATTTTCTCTCCACTTTTTCACTCCCAAAACCTCCATTAAGGCTCTTTCACTTGAGTTCTTTGATTCTTCATTGGAATCCTTAAATTCTAGAGCTAAACCTCCATCATTCATCTCCATTATCTTCAATTCAGCATTCAATTTTCGTTTGGATTTGGATCTGAATTTGGAAGTTAGATTGGAAGTGATTTTTGGATTAGTTTTCTTGATCTTGCTTGTTCTTCATTTCTACCACAAGGAAACTCTTGGATCTTGAAGAATCTCTGGGTTTCTAGCTTGGATCTGTTAGTTTCAAGTGAATAAACAATTACCAAGGTCAGTCTCAGCCTTGAAGGTTGGTAATTCTAGATCTAATTCAATTTTGAGCTTATTTACATAATCACAATGTAGATCCATGACTTTTATTGCTTTTTGATCCATTTTGTTGATTTTAATTTTGGTGATCTGTGATTTTCAATGTTTGATTGTGTTTACATGATGCTTGATCACTGATTCTTGATAATAATTATGTTCTTAATTGAGAACATGTTTATATGAGTGATTGGATAAGCTGTTAGATGCTGAAAACTGATTTTAAAAGTCGTTTTTCTGGTTCTGGTTCAGTGTTAATCGGTTACCTTATATAGGGTAATCGGTTACTCAGTACAAATTTCATGTCCAGGCTATTTTTCAATAGGGTAACCGATTACCTGATATTGAGTAACTGGTTACTGCTGAGCAGAATGCTGTGTTTTTGTATTTTTCTTGCTTGTTTGAGCTCCTTTTCACAAGTAAACTTCATGGATTGATATAATACATTTATGTGAATTGTTTTGGACATATTTCATTGTTCTTGAATGTTTGATCTCGATTCTTCGACGCGCAACTTTTGGTTTCTGTTTTGAATGTTTAACATGTTCATCTGATTTGTTTGATGAATGATCATTTCACTGGTTTGTTTGTAGCATGTTAATTGATGATCATTGATGATTATGTTGCTGAGTATTGTGATGCATAATTGCATTTGTTTTCGATTCCGCTTTGTTGCGTGTTTGTTTGATCGTTCGATCGTTCATTTTAAATGGAAAAGCATGACGATCTTGATGATTCTTGTTGATGCAATGTTGTTGATCGATTATGTTTGATTATGGAAACATGTTCAAATTTGCATGATCTCTATCCATGGGTGTCGTTTGAATTTGATTAATTACATTCAAACATGTTTGTTGCCCTACTTTCCACATCTGCCCATGCTTTGAACTTGCATGTTGTCTTTGCTTTACTTGCTTGCAACCTGCCTTTTCACACCTGTGTTTGTGTTGAAACACGTGTTGTTATATTCTAACTCATCTAATAAAGAAGATGAACGATGTGCACTATGAGCCTTAAGCATATGAGAAATGATGAGCGGGGGTTTCTCCTCACTTGTCTAGAGTGTTTAGCGTATGCCCTTTGGGCGATATGTGACGCATTCGCTCCTATGTCATAGTCTTTAATGCAACGTGAATCACAAAACAAACTAATTCACTTCACTAAAACTCACAAACAAAAATTCAAACCTTTTTATCCTTCGGAATTTGTGTTCCAAAGTCATTTTTAGAAAATAGTACGTTACTTTTCCGTTCTACTGCAAACAAGCATCGTCCCTAATTGCTGGAATGGGAACTTAACGTCGCTCATAAAAACACTTAACCAACCTATGGTCTAATTTACCCGAACTACGTTTGCTCTGATTTCTCATACCAGATGAGGATACGTAGGCACAAGACAGTGATGTCTTGGCGAGCAACCTTCCCCCATCACCCGTAGTTTTCTGAACTACGTTGACTCTAACTTTCCCATTGCACGAGGGAATATGTAGGCATAGGGCGACGATGTCCTATCGAGTCTCTTTCTTTTTTTCCTTTGTTCTCATTTCCGTTTAGCAGTAGCTTATAGATAAACACACTCTTTGATTAGACAACAAGCATGGATCCCGTTGAGTACAACGGACGTGAGGGGTGCTAATACCTTCCCCTTGCGTAACCGACTTCCGAATCTAAGATTTAGATGCGATGACCTTTTCTTTTCCCGTTCTTCAGGTTTTATTCGATCGTTTCCTTTCCCTCTCTTTGGGATAAATTACGTTCGGTGGCGACTCTTCTGTTTTTCCGTCGGGTGTTTTTCGCAGTTGCGACAGGCACTAGCTATAGAAATAGTCGGTGACACGTGTTTTGATTCGTTTTGATTTTTTGTGTTACAGGACGTATAATTATATATTATTGTGTCTCAAAATAAATGAAGTGTTACATATTCACTAATTATTCATATTTTCTCTTTATGCTAATTTGGTTCATATTTCATCTTAATGTAAGTGTCTATTATATAGATCTGTTTTGAAAATGTATCAGAAAAAGTTCTGGAGATAAATCTTCGGAAGATTCTATTATTTACTTTGTTTTTGAATGGTTCAGTGAAAGTTTCTGAGATGCATCTCTAAAACAAGATAATAAGGTGTCGTTCTGGAGATATATATCCAGAGTAAGAATGACAGTCAATAAGTGGTCCATATTGAACTCAAAATGTCTAAAATGTGTGAAATAAACATTTGTTGGTATATCGCAAGTGTCTCCAACTCTGGAGACTCTACACCGGGAAGACGTTCAAGCTCACTGATCTTATCTTCCTCGACAATATCATAGACGAAATCCACTATCTTCTACCTTACGGAGACAAACGAAGGGTTGTGAAGCTCGAGTACTGTTCACCTTCATTTTGTGTTTTGTATATGATTTTTTTTCTTTTGAAAATATAACTACAGCATGGTTCCAGACACTACAAGAAAAACCTTGTATAGACAGGAAATTTTACTAGGGCTAAACCCCGTCACCAAAAAAACAATATTGCTTGAGGTTAAACCCCTCGCAATGCACAAAATATTAAATAAAAATTATATAAATCAAACACGTGGGGTGACCCCTCACAATAATAGAAAATTCACATGATGCCTAAGAAATGCATGAGTTAAAAAAAACTCTTTTTACTTGTACATGCAGCTTTGTTGATGCCATAATGTACGGTTAATGTGACATGGATGGATATGAAACTATGGTCAAATTCATGTAGAGTTGAACAACCTAAAGAATAAAATTTGATTCCAATTGTCTAACCTTTTTGCTTCAATTCTTGAAACATTGACTGTTAACCGTACCTATTCAGCGCTGACAAAGTGAGAAAAATAAGTATTATACGGTTATCTAATTTCATTGTGTGTGAAAACTATTAGAAGTAATTCATATTAGTAGTACTATTTTCTTAGCCCCTAAGTTTGTTAGAGGGTATTTTAGTATTTTATCTTATTCTAGTAACCCTAGTTTTAACTTATAAATAGGGTTGCAATCATTGTTATTTGTAGTTGTGTGTAGTCGTCATTATCTTAATAGAATATTTCTCTATTCATCATTTATTCTACCTTTGCACCAACAATTGGTATCTAGAGCTCCGGTTCAGATTCATTGGGAAACACGGGAAACACGAGTGAACGTGGGGTCTTGTGTGTTTGATTTTGATTCTTAGATTCGTGTTGAATCTTGAATAAAATTTGATCAAAATTTTAATTCTGTGGGTTGGGAAACACTGTGTGAGAAATCTGAGTGTATTGTGCAAGATAGAAGATGAACGAAAACGACAACATGAACACCAAACTTCCAGTATTTGACGGTAAAAACTGGAACCGTTGGATGATCTAAATGCGTGTACTGTTTGGTGCTCAAGATGTTCTAGATCTTGTCACTGATGGTTATGTTCCAGTAGCAGCAAATGCAACAGATGAACAGAAAAACACGCAGAAGGAAGTAAGGAAGAAGGATCAGAAAGCATTGTTCTTCATTCATCAATGTGTGGATGTAAATGTGTTTGAGAAGATTGCAGATTCAACAACAGCAAAGGCTGCGTGGGACACACTGGTGAGATGTTATGGTGGTGACGCATCAGTGAAGAAGGTGAAGCTTCAGTCCTTGAGAAAGCAATATGAGAATCTCAACATGAAGAATAATGAGAAAGTCTCTGAATACATCTCCAGAATGATTCTGATCACTAATGAGATGAAGGCGTGTGGAGAAACTCTATCTGAAGAAGAAATCATGGAGAAAGTATTGAGATCCCTTACCCCTCAATTTGATTACAATGTGGTAGCAATAAAACATTCCAAAGATCTGAGCACCATGAGAATTGAAGAGCTGCAGAGCAGTCTAGAAGCGCAAGAGTTGCGTTTGATTGAGAGAACTTCTGAAAAGGAAGTAGAGCATCAGGCTCTGAAAGCAACTTTTGATAGGAGGTATCAGAAACAGTCAGAAGCCAGGAGAAGATCTGATGGTGGTCAAAAGTCAGAAAGCTCAACCTCTGATAGACAAAAGAATGCTCAGAAGGGAAAAGAGAAGTATGACAAGAAGAAGATCCAATGTTACTGTTGTAAGAAGTTTGGTCACTTTGCTAGAGATTGTTGGTCAAACAAGGAGAGAAAATCAGAAGAAGAAAATATAACCAGAAGCTCTGATGACGAATCTTTGCTATTAATGGCCTCTAAATCTGATAATATGGATCTGATAGACTGGTGGTATATGGACACTGGCTGTTCAAATCATCTTACTGGAAACAAGAAATGGCTGGTTGACTTTGACTCTGAAAAGAGAACAAAGATCAGATGTGCTGATGACAAATATCTTAATGCAGAAGGTATGGGAAATGTCAGAGTGATTCTGAACAATGGAAAAACAGCATTGATTCAGAACGTGTGGTATGCATCTGGCATCAGAAGCAATCTGATGAGTCTGGGACAATTAATTGAGAAAGGTTTTTCAGTTACCATGAAGGACAATCTTCTGAAGCTGTATGACTGCAATCAGAAGTTGATTATGGAGTCAGAACAGGGAAGGAATAGAACATTCAAGGTGAATGTCAAAACTGCAGACTCAGAATGTCTTAGTGCAACAAGTGCTGAGAAGGAGAGTGAGCTGTGGCACAGAAGATTTGGTCATTTGAATTTCAGAAGCTTAAAACATCTGAATTCAAAGAAGTTGATACATGGAATTCCTACAATTAAGAAGCCTGAAAAGTCATGCAAAGTTTGCATGGAAGGAAAACAATCACGATTGCCATTTGCGTCAGAAGCTGCCCCAAGAGAAAAACTTGCCTTGGGAGTTGTACATTTTGATGTGTATGGTCCATTTCCAGTAGCATCAATTGGAGGGAATAAATACTTTATGTTGTTTGTTGATGAATTCACAAGAATGACATGGGTATCCCTTATTAAGTTTAAATATGAGGTGTTTGATGAATTCAAGAAGTTCAGAATGAAGGCTGAGAATCAAAGTGGTCAGAAGTTGAAGATTCTTAGAACTGATGGTGGAGGTGAGTATAACTCTAAAGAGTTCCAGAAGTTCTGTGAGGAGAATGGAATTGAGCATGAGGTTACTGCTCCTTATACCCCTCAACACAATGGTCTTGCTGAAAGAAGAAACCGCACTTTGCTTGATATGGTGAGAAGCATGCTAAAGGAGAAGAAGCTTCCTCAGAAGCTCTGGGGAGAAGCTGTTGCCACTACAACGCATGTACTCAACAGATGTCCTACGAAGAAGTTGAAGGAAATAGTTCCAATACAGAAGTGGACTGGAGATAAGCAAAGTGTTAGTCATCTGAAGGTGTTTGGTTCTGTTTGCTATAAACATGTTCCAGAAGCCAGAAGACAGAAGCTGGATGATAGAAGCAAAGTGATGATTCTGATAGGGTACCACAGTACAGGTGCATACAAGCTCTATTGTCCAGAAACCAATAAAATTGAATTCAGCAGAGATGTGATTGTGAAGGAATCAGAAGTTTGGAATTGGGATAAGTTTCAATCTGACTCTGATGTTAGAACTTCTGAAGAAAGGTCAGAGTTAAGAATTTCTGAAGTTGGAGTAAATTCTGACGTTGACTCTGATAGTGATTCAGACTCTAGAGAAGACTCAGAAGATGAAGGTGACTCTAATGATCCAGACTCTAATGATAATCCAGATTTTGGTGGCAATTCAGACTCTAAAGATGGCCAAGGCTCTGGAGGAAGTCAAGCCTCTGAAGCTAGAAATTTTGAAGTTCAAGACTCTGGAAATATGCCAGACCCTGAAGATGGTCAAAGCTCTGGAGGAGGTCAATCATCTAAAGCTCAAGACTCTGAACAAGTTCAGAGACCACAAAGAATCAGAAACATTCCCAGAAGATATGCAGAATTTGAAATGCTGCAAGACAATGAAGTAGACTCTGAAGGAGAAGTTATTCAGTGTGCCATGATAGTAGACTCTGAACCCATAAGTACAGAAAAGGCTCTTAAGAAGAAGCTCTGGCTGAAGGCAATGAAAGAAGAACTTGATGCTATAGAGAGAAACAAGACTTAGAAGATGACAGAACTTCCAAAAGACGAGAAAGCCATCAGCGTTAGATGGGTTTTCAAGCAGAAGTTAAAGGCAAATGGTTCAATTGACAAACATGAAGCAAGGTTGGTAGCCAGAGGATTTCTACAGAAATCTGGGTTGGATTATTTTGAAGTGTTTGCACCTGTAGCAAGACATGAAACAATCAGAATGGTGATTGCAATAGCTGCTAACAGGAATTGGCCTCTGATGCATTTAGATGTAAAATCTGCATTTCTGAACGGTCCATTAGAAGAAGAAGTTTATGTGTCACAACCTCCTGGATTTGTGAAAAAGAATCAGGAAGGGATGGTGTACATATTATACAAAGCTCTATATGGACTGAAACAAGCGCCCAGAGCTTGGAATCAGAAGATTGATTCATTTTTCAAGAAGCAGGGCTTTCAGAAATGTGAGATGGAGTACGGTGTCTATGTTCAGCATACTTCTGAAGGCAATATGACTCTGGTATGTTTATATGTTGATGATATACTATTGACTGGAAGTTCTGAACAGGAGATAGCCAAGTTCAAGAAAGTTCTGATGAATGAATTTGAAATGACTGATCTAGGCAAAATGACATACTTTCTAGGGATGGAGTTTAGATATTCTGAGAAAGGTATCATTTTGCATCAGCTCAAGTATGAATTAGAACTTCTGAAGAGATTTGAACTGAAGAATTGTAAGATTGCTGTCACATCTTCAGATACAAATCAGAAACTGGATTCTGACTCTGATGGAAAGGATGTGGACGCTACAACCTTCAAACAGTTGATTGGTTCTCTGAGGTATCTATGCAATACCAGACCTGATATTTGCTATTCTGTTGGGATGGTTAGTAGGTTCATGAGTAAACCTAAGTGGTCCCATTACCAAGCTGCTGTCAGGATTCTGAGGTATATCAAGGGAACTCTGAAGTATGGAGTGTTGTTTCCTTCTGGAAGAAAGGATGAGTCAGAACTTCTGAGTTATTCAGATTCTGATTGGAGTGGAGACAGAGTTGACAGAAGAAGTACCTCTGGATACTTGTTCAAATTTCTGGGAGGTCCCATTTCTTGGTGTTCCAAGAAGCAACCTGTTGTGGCGTTATCAACCTGTGAAGCTGAATACATTGCAGGTGCTGTTACTGCATGCCAAGCTGTGTGGATTCTGAATCTGTTGCAGGATCTGAAGATTAAAATAAACAAACCTCTGAAGCTGATAATTGACAACAAGTCTGCAATCAATCTTGTCAGAAACCCAGTGTTGCATGGGAGAAGCAAGCATATTGAGACCAAGTATCACTTTCTGAGACATCAAGTTCACAGTGGAGTGTTAGAAGTTGTACACTGCAGCACTCAGAAACAGTTGGCAGATGTTCTGACGAAAGCTATCAAGACTGATCAATTTCTCAGACTAAGGGATGCAATTGGTGTTACAAGTTTTGATGGAATACGAATTAAGGGATGGTATTAGAAGTAATTTATATTAGTAGTACTATTTTCTTAACCCCTAAGTTTGTTAGAGGGTATTTTAGTATTTTATCTTATTCTAATAACCCTAGTTTTAGCTTATAAATAGGGTTGCAATCATTGTTATTTGTAGTTGTGTGTAGCCGTCATTCTCTTAATAAAATATTTCTCTATTCATCATTTATTCTACTTTTGCACCAATAAAAATATGTTTATGAATGAATCACCATTTTTGGTTATGGAATTTGTAAGTGATGAGTAAATTAGTTCCAATGTTTGATAACAAAAAATTTCGTGAAAACTGACTCAAGTACTTTTAAATTTGATATTCATCATTGGAGTTCATTCGATTCATCTCTAAAAATCCTATTTTTTTCCTTAATCTCTGTTCAACCAAAATGGCGATTCAAAGTTGGTGGTGAGGCTAAAATGATTTCAGACAAACATAATACATTACGAGGGTAGATCAATTTTTATCATGTAACCCAACAAATATATCTATATCCTATTATTTATATGATTTTTCTATTTTTGCTGTTATATATATATATGAGAAATTTTTTCTATAATACAAATTGGATAATTTCTGTCAGACCTTTTTGCTTTGTGAATTTTTCACTAACAAAATTTCATATTAAAGTTTTCTCTTTTGTAATAATTATCGGAAAGCTTCAACAAAAGTACTTTGTAATTTTTATCAAATAGCTTAAAAGTAAGTATTTTGTTTTGTTTTTTTTAATTCATTTAATAACTTCAAAAAGAATTTTCTGATTTGTTTATATTTCTTTATTTGAAAAACTTTAAAAAGAGTTATTTGATTTGTGTTTTTTTCTCGGGTTTAATGGAGATGTACGAATAGTATAAAAAAGTTTTACACAGTCATACAATAAAAATATATCATTCTATTAAGTTATTTAACTAATTTAAAATTTTATATTTAACTTAGTGGAATACATGATCGTTATTCGTTAACAGTGTAAAATTAATTTATACTATCGGTCAATACATCATTCATTTTCTCTTTTTCTTTTCGTGGCATGGTACAGAGCGTGACGGGAGCATTATTTGTCCAAGACAGGAAAGGTTTCAAAGTTCAACAAACAAAAAGAAGCAGTACACATTAGGAAGAGTAGGAATCATACATAAAAAAGGAGCATTGTTATAATATAGAACCTTATGACATGTCTCTCCTCACACACTACAAGCATCACAATATTATAGAACCTTATGACATATCTCTTCTCATGCACTACAAGCATCGCATTACTCGTATTAGACGTGTAATTCATTTTTAAGAAGTTCAAAACTAATTTTGCAGGTAGTTACTATTAGTTCAGCATGTAGTTACTACTAACTCAAGATATAGTTATTATCAATTATGCATGTGGTTACTGTTAATGCAGCATGTGGTTACTACCAGTTATGCATGTGGTTACTGCCAACTCCACACGTGGTTATTATCAGTGATGCATGTGGTTACTGCTAACTCTGTATGTGGTTACTACTCAGAAGTAATTTAGTTAGTAGTATGATCTTATATAAACGATGTAACACATGTTTGTAACCATTTAATTCAATTTCAATAATAATTTGCTCTCTCTCTCTCTCTCTCTCTCTCTCTCTCTCTCTCTCACACACACACACACACAATTGCTCTGTGTTCTTTTCTATTTTCCTTAATTCCTAAATAACTTGTAACTCAAGTTATCCAACAAATTGGTATATAGAGTACCGGTTAGATCAAAAGTCTCAATCCATGGAAAATAACAGTGTAACATCCCATATAATATATATCTAGAATAATATCATATAAGTGTTATTATTTGGTACTGATACACCATAAG
Organism: Lathyrus sativus; assembly: GCA_963859935.3. NCBI lineage: Eukaryota > Viridiplantae > Streptophyta > Magnoliopsida > Fabales > Fabaceae > Lathyrus > Lathyrus sativus. The sequence continues at coordinate 473,138,407 of OZ012738.1, forward strand.
TGCCTATTGGCATCGTTTACATACTTGATCATTTCTAAAACAATAAAAACAACCTATGGTATAAGATATGGAAAGTGACAAAACAATAAAATCTAAGATCTAAGTACTATATCCTTCGTTTTACAATATACACAGCGCAAAATCATAATCTAATTTTCCCTTGGAACATCCATGCGTAGCTCCACTTGTAAACTAAACCTGCAAACAATACCTGAAAAATAACAACAATAATGGGGTGAGATACTAATCTTAGTAAGTTTCCCTATCTTACGGGTTTACTCTGCTCTATAGGGTTCTAATCAAAATCTAATTCAAGTCAAGGGGGAAAAGGGAAATAAGACTTAAGTTCACAAAACTCGCAATGTAAGGAAACATGTCTCTTGAGTTCATCAACTCAAACTATCACTAATCGGAAACCATACCAAGACATCTTTCCCTGTCCTCTCCTTCGTCTAGGACTTTCAGCACGGGTCACAGATCCTTGTATCATACTTTGACATACGAATGAATTCGGATTCTAGGGAAACATGGTCCTTACGAATCCTCTCTTCCTATGGGACTTCCACCCATTTCAAGCCTTTTACCCATAGGCTCCATTCGTGCGTAGGGAATCAACCATGTCAAAGTAATGATGCATACATCCCAAAGGAGCCTTACATAAGTGTCAACTCTTTGGACGACACAAATAGGGGGTTGTTTCAGACTATGTGATTAAATATAACATAATGTGATCGTATTTGACAATCACAAGGTGGATCCTATTCACCTTAATCATAAAACAACACATTAACCATACAAGTTTCATACAATGCATCTCACTCACAACTATGGTAATCATCCATCCACGACACACACCTAGGTATCATATTGCATGTTGTCACCTCCCACTATATCTAAATCATACTTGCAACCTAGTACCTTTTTAATCCATTTACCTAGTTTAAAGCCTAGGTTTCCCTCAGTCATCTTCATATTGTTTTAAGCATGTTATCACACAATTAAACCATTATTCATATTTTCATTTTTAATCACGTAGAGCATTGGAATAGCTTTCCAACGCTCTTGGTTCACATGGTGAACCCCAGGAGAAGCCCTGATAGAACCAAAATTACACCATGGTCACTCGGCGACCATCCAGCGAGCAACTTGTCTTCCGTTTGCCAAGGCTCGTCCAACGACACTATCAGAAAATAGCTTGCCTCGAGCTCTCCAGAGCTCGCCCAACAACTCAAGCAGAATCCAAAATCTGCAGAACACGAATATGAGGGTAACCATGGCCAAAAACTCAACCCCACAAGTTCACACAACATCAAAACACCCAAATAAACATGCTATAACATTATTAAGCATGAAAATCATCAATTACAATGTGAAAACAACATTTAATTCAATTTCAATACAAAACCTAACCCACCAATATTCTCATATTTTCCCTCCAAAAGCTACACTATCTAATGGAACTCACCTTGTAATAAGGAAGAAAAAATTGTTGGATGGTGAAGATTAATGATGATGAGAACTTCCACTTCTAGGTTTTTTCTTCTTCTCTTTCTCTTTTCCTCTTTTTTTCTTTCTTCTTACTAATTTCTTCCTCTTTCTGTTTTCTTTCCATCCACTCTTAAATATAATACATATATTATATAATATTATATAATGATACAAAATACTCCATTTGATATTTTGTCATCTAAAACCAATTGACCAATTATAATGTTACCAAAATGTCTCCTCAAATGCTTATTAATTATTGACATGTCTCCTTTATTAATAATTGATCTCTTCAGAGTTCACCATTTACTCTATTGATCCCAACTAGAAACAGATATAGTACATAGGAGCTCCCTTGATCTTAACTGACACCCAATTGAGCACTTAAGGGAATGTGGGATATTACTAAAGTATAATCTCCAATCAGTTCCCAGCCAATCTACTAGTTTTCAAGAGAGAAAACTATGATTGATGGTGTGTTCAAATAAAAGTAATATACAGATTTCAAGATTTACCTGAAATCGTGAATGACGATTTCTTGGCATTAGAGGAAAATTCTATTGAGGGACAAAGAGATGATCATCGTAAAATGAGCAAGAAAAATGAGAAATACTTGCTCTCGATTCACCATTGTGTGGATTCAAATGTCTTTGAGAAGATCATTAAGCAAGAAATGAACAAAGATGTGTAGGATACTCTTTAGAAGTTGTATGGTGGGGATACAAAATTAAAGAAAGTAAAGTTAAAATCTTTAAGGAAATAATATGAGAATATGCAGATGAATGATGGTGAACCCATTATTGATTCTTCTCAGAGTTGGTGGTTTTGTTACCAAATAAAGTCCTATAGAGAGAAGATCTTTGAACTACAAAAAATGGAGAAGGTTCTAAGAGCTCTTCCTGCCAAATTTGATCACATTATAGTAGCCATTGAAGAGTCCAATTATTTTTCAACAATGACGCTTAAAGAATGGCAAAGATCTCTTAAAGCTCATGAGTTGAGGCTGAAATAGAGAAAATAAGAAATGGTGTCTGAACAAGCTTTGTAGGCCAAACTTTTCAAGAAAATGAAAGATAACTCCTTAAAGAACAACAAAAGGTAAAGAAAAATGGAAGAAGAAATGAAATGAAATTGATGGTGCAAGCAAGAATTCAAGAAGTCAGAGTAAGAAAATCCATAGTGGCGCTTCTCACAATCAGAAATTCAAGAAGAAGGTGGAGATGAAGGAAGTTTAGTGCTTTTGTTTCCAAAAGCTTGGACATTATGCTAGGGATTACTACTTCAACAAATAATTGAAGGAGAATGACAAGGGTGTAGCACAACTTGTTCATGCTTAAAGTAGTGACTAAGAATAGGTCATTTTGATGGCTGATAAATAGTTGGCTCAAGATAAAATCAATGTCTGGTACCTTGACACAGGGTGCATCAATCATATGCCTAGGAATAAAAACTAGTTCATCAAGATTGATAAACCCCTGAAGACAATAGAATGGTCAGATCAGAAGGAATGAAGAACATTCTTGTGAAGAAGAAGAATGGACAAGAAGTTATCATATTTGATATGTTATATGTTTCCTCTGTGGCAGGAAACTTGATCAATTTGGGTAAATTCCTTGATGAATACTACACAATGAGGATAAAAGACAAAAATATTAAGTTGTTTGATAGAAGTTCCAAGTTAATCTTGAAGACACCTTAGTCAACCAACCGACCATTCAAGATTATGATTAACATGCTAGGCCATCAATGTTTTGCATCAACCATAATTGGAGATCAAAATTGGACTTGGCATAAGAGGTTTGGCCATTAAAATATCAATACATGTTCAACAAAGAAGTTGCACAACAAGATTACTTATGAAGCTTGGTCTAGCATGAAACCAAGTGTTGGAAACTAGCTTAACTTAAAGTAAGGGGATGAAGGCTCAAGTCACATTAAAATCTCTCTCCAAGATGATAAGTAAGTAGAAGAAGTTGAGTTTGAACCTGTATAACCTGCAATAAATGTCAGGTGGATTTACAAGTTGAAGTTAAACCCAAATGGTGAAATTTCCATGTATAAGGTAAGATTGGTGGCAAACAATTTTCTTCAAAAGTCTAGAATTAATTTTAATGAATTATATGCACCGAGTGCTAGACTTGAAACTAAAAGGCTGATTGTAGCCATTGAAACATGTAGAGGTTGGAAGATGCATCAACTTTATGTAAAGTTAGTCTTCTCAATGGACTCCTGTAAGAAGAAGTTTATGTGAAGCAGCCACTTGGTTTTTAAGTGAAAGGGAAAGAGAAGATGACGTACAGGTTGAAAAAAGCATTGTATGGGTTGAAGTAAGCACCAAAGGCATGAAACAAGAGGATTGATACATTTTTGGTCAAGGTAGGTTTCAACAAAAGCACATCAGAATATGAAGTGTATGTGAAAGACTCAAGTGAACAAGTTCAAGTCATCTTATGTCTCTATGTGGAAGATCTATTGGTCACGAGTTCTAATTAAGATGAATTGGCAAAGTTTAAGGCAAGCATGGAGAATGAGTTTGAGATGTCAGACTTAGAAATTTTGGCTTACTTCTTATGAATGGAAATTATGAACACGAGGCATTGAGTTTTCTTGAATCAGAAGAAATATGCAAAAGACATCCTGAAAAATTTCAAGAAGAGTAATTATAATCCAGAAAAAACACCTATGGACACCTATATCAAATTGATGAACGAGTCAGATGATGAACTTGTGGATAGCACTTTTGAAATTCCGGTATGCAGATTTCAAATGTCCTAATTAGCGATGCTAATAACATTGATCTCTGCTAAAACAGAACAAGGACAGAACATGACCATTTTAAATTCCTTTAAAGATTAACAATGTCATGACATCAGTTATAACATTAGCAGACTGCAAAACTATTTATCTAACCATTTAAATTGTGAAGAATTGTAAATGTTGAAAGATAAATAACACAATGAATTGTTAACCCAGTTCGGTGCAACATCACCTACATCTGGGGGCTACCAAGCCAGGAAGGAAATCCACTATTAGCATAATTAATTCAGAGCTAAACTCCCAGTTTACAACTCCTCACTTAATCTCTATCCAATGCAATTTCTGCCTAGAACCCACTAGACAAGAGACACCTCTCACTCCCTACAATCACAACAATGATATCAATCCAATACAAAAAGAAAGACTTTATAAGACACTCTTCAAAGTCACAATACTTGATTTTTCTTAACAGCTTCAATCAAGAACAATACACTCTTGCTTAAAAGCTTCGAGTGAACAATTAACAATTAACACATAACAGACTAAACATGTCTAGCACGATGCATCCAAAGATACAAAGGGTGACTTACAAAGTCACACACAAAAGACTCTCAAAACCCTAAACCACAACAACACACGTGAAGATTAAGTTACACCAACAGAATTCTTCACCACATAATTCTTAGTCTTCAATCAGGATTGCCACACCTTTATTTATATGCAGCACATGGACCTTGGGCCTAAAGAACATAAATTAGGTTTAACCAAGTTAAACCACTTTCCATAATTCAAGGTGCTATCAAATAGGTTATAGGCGTTTCATGTTATGCTCAGCATTGCCTAGAATCTCGCCTGAGATAACTAAGGAACCATAACAGGTTTCTTGATTTTTAGCCTGAGATAAATTAGGAACCATAACAGAAAAACAAACAGCGCCCTTGCTGGCAGCTATCTGATGTCATAACATTCAGCATGACATCCAATACACTCTGTTATTAGCTAACCAAACTTACACTGCAGTACACTCCTGCATAATCTTCTTCATAACTGTAGAAACAAATATTGTATAGTTTCCTAACAAGTCTCAACGATCCTTTTTATGAACACCAATTAAATCTGCACTTTGTTCCTAATAAGTCTCTTTGACCTACACATACTGATGAGGTATATCCAACAGGATCTCATCAAATCAAAACACCTTTGTCAAGAGATATAAAATAGCAGCTCCTGCTGTACCAGACAAGGATGTCATGACATCTGTTTTGACATCTTGATTAAAACACATGACAGCAGTTCTGTCACCACAGCAGATGGATGTCACGACATCTGCCTTGACATCTTGATTAAAACACATGACAGTAGTTCTGTCACCACAGCAGATGGAGATGTTATAACATCTTGCTTAACATCAGTGCAGAATCATGTTTTACCATAAAATACAGCCAATCAAAAACATCTACAACTTTATACAAGCAAACTATTGACTCATTGAGGTATCTTTGCAAAATAAGGCCTGGTATCTATCATGGTTTGAGATTGGTTAGTTGATTTATAGATAAACCAAGTTTATGCCATCTAATTGTAGCAAAGAGGATCCTAAGGTACATCAGAGGTACACTTGACCATGGAGTACTCCTGCCAAATCAACACAACACAAGAATCGAAGCCAAATGGTACATTTATTCTTATTTAAATTGGAGTGGTGATCAAGATGAAAGAAAGAACAAAAATGGTTACCTGTTCATACTTCGATTAGCACCAATATCATGGAGTTCAAAGAAGCAAGAAATTGTGGCTTTGTTAGGAAGAGTATGTTGCAGCCTCCTATGTTACATGTCAATTGTAACACCCCCTTTCTATACCCCCAAATAAGCAATTAAATCATTTATACACTCAATAAAATTTTTATCAGAATATAAATTAACACATGGTATAAAAGAGGTACGCCACATTATCCAGGAAATTCGAAACATCATACAACACCTGCTCATAGAGATATGCAACAAAGGGTAAATCACCACAAAGGAACTTAGTTCTTAAAACCCACATATCGATATTTAGAATAAAAGCGGAAACATCTAAACATTGAATCACTTCATTCATATAAACATTATATGCATCAACAGTTTAATTCAAGTCAAAAGTTATGGTTACAAAACATTTCCAGCAGATACATACACAGATATATCACAAAGGAACCAAAAGAATTCCTAACTACCCGGTGCTACATATCAGAGCCAACCGACCATAAAGGAACGAAGCCACGCTTCGCAAAAGACCTCCAGCAAACCTACTCTGTGATGCCTCGTAGAGCATTAAGAAACAGCAGAAGGGTGAGAAACAATATTATAACAAACAATGCACACAATACATATATATATATATATATATATATATATATATATATATATATATATATATATATACATATATATATATATATATATATATATATATATATATATATATATATATATATATATATGTATATATATATATATATATATATATATATATATATATATATACACACACACACACACACACCAACATATAATACACATAACACATTTCTCACCGCAATACGTCACAATTCAATCATATATACATCGCAACACACATACAATTCACAAAGCATATCCACCAATATATCATATGAAGATAATAATGCACTCATAGAGACCGACCCATGACTCTATGCAGATGCAAATGCAGTACCGACTCATTCAGCAGGTTCAATTGAAGAACCAAAGGAACCATCGCTCATTACCGAAGTAACTTCCCGTCGGGCCTACGATGTTCACCCATCGCTCACACCCCGCATGGGCACAGGATGTTTTAGGATTGCTCACACCCCACAAGAGCACACAATCATTCTGCAGATTCTCCATGAAATCAAAATAAACTATCGCTCAAACCTCACAAGGGCACAGGATGTTTCTGCAGATCCTCCTAGGGATCAAAATAAACTATCGCTCACACCCCACAAGGGCACACGATGTTTCTGCAGATCCTACACGGGATCAGACACACAAGAATGCAACATGATGCTTCACAAACAAAACGACTCCATACATTCTTGACATGCATACTTATACACCATATATATTCATGTATATTTCATTCAATTCAAACAATTGCACAACATTGCCAAACGGCCACATTTCACACTCCACGATTCACAATCTAGGATTCACGCCATACGGCTACCCACAGCATAACATATCACAATATACACTATGCATAACCAGAAAGGATTAATCATACTTGAATCGAAGAATCCATCATGTAAGTGAAAACCCAATAAAATAACAACCTGCTACGCTCGCTACTCTGTTCGACTAGCGAACTCCCAGCGTGTGTCGCTTCCGCGAAAATAAGGTGCCGGCAAAACAGAAGAGTCGCCACCTTTCGTTATTTATCCCTCAGAACGGGAAAGGAAACGATCGGAAAAACCTGACGAAAAGGTATAAGACAAGGTCATCGCAACCATTGTCTGGGTTCGGGAGTCGGTTACGCAAGGGGAAGGTATTAGCACCCTTCACGTCCATCGTACTCGATGGGATCCACGCTTGTTGTGTTTACTGGACGAGTTGGTTTATCTATCTACCTATCAAGGCTGGCTTAAACAGAAAAGAAAAAGGACTCGGCAAAGCGTTGCGCTTTATGCCTACGTATTCTCATCAGAGAATGAGAAATCAGAGTCAACGTAGTTCGACCTACTACGGGTTATGGGGAAGGTGGCTCGCCAATACGTCAGTATTGTGCCTACGTACTCTCAACAGGTATGAGAGATAAGAGCTTACGTAGTTCGGGGTAATATGGATTACGGGAATTCAGATTCATCTGTTTTATCGAGTAGGGTTAAACAACAGTTCCAGCAGTTAGGGACAAAGCATGTTTGCGTTGGCGCTGAAGTTTAACGACACTCTTTTCTTCAGAAAAACTTCCTTTGAATTATGGGCCCATGGGGCAAAAAGGTTTGAAGTTTGTTTTCTGTCTTTTACGGAAGAAGTGTTTTTTTATTGTGTTTGCAATTTCAATCGCACTAAAGACTATGACCTGAGAGTGAATGCGTCGCATGTCACCCAAAGGGTGCCATACTAAACATCCAGACTGTTGAAAAGAAGCTCTCCAACAATCCTTTCTCAGATAGCTTAAGACTCGTGACGTACGAAAGAAATCATTCATGATTACTATATCTTAAGCTGTTTGAGATGAGAAGAGAACAGGCTAAACTAAAGGGAAGACTATCAAGTCCTAATGTTGTCATGCCAAGGATTCATCCTATAGTTGAGGTTTGAAGCAGGGAACTCCTAGAAGTTATCATGCATAGGTTTCAACCTAAAGTTCTATCATCACTTCCTTATCAAAGGAAGTGAGAGTCCTAAGGGATCATGGTAATGATGAACAGAAACAGATAAAGCATCAGCTTAAACAGTAAACAGTAAACAGTAAACAGTAAACAGTAAACGACTGTAAAATGCATGCAATGCAAGTGAGGGAGGAAATGTGTGTGGGGAATCAGCCTCCACAAGCTCATCTCAACCTCAAGCCAGATATGAATAACTGCAAACATACAGAAGAAATGACATGCTATCAAGCAAAACAGTAAACTGCAATCATACAGTAAAAATGACATGCTATCAAGCAAAATACAAACCACATGGGCAAGGGAGCTGGGCTCTACCGAATACCCGCAAGCAAAGCCATACAGTAACAATACAAGCAGAGGGAGCAACTCAACCTCTAGTGCAATCATGCTCCTAGATTAAATTTAGTCTAGATATAAACTTATTCTAATGCATCAAGCAAGTCAAACAAGGCACATCAGCACAGAAAAGAAGACAGACAAGAAAGCAGATCAACCCCTTTCTTTCATTCCAAGCTTCAGCTCTTCTGACAGCAATCCAGTCTTCAGACCTCAATCACCCTTCAAGGCTATCATCTTTCATGACAAGTATCAACTTGCTTCTCCAGGGTTTCCACCCATCAACATAAGTTTCAACTTATTCTCTCTTCTCCAAGCTTCAGCTCTTCTGACAATTCCACCTTCAGGCTTCACTCTTAACTACAAGTATCAACTTGATTCCTCCAGGCTCTCCAAGCATCAATGTACAAGTATCAACTTGTCCTTTATTCCTCAAGCCTCAGCTCTACACTCAATCTCAATTGAATCCTCTTCATAAGTATCAACTTAATCTTCAAGTTTCAGCTCTCTTTGCTTTACCAGTATCAACTTGGTCTTCTTCTCCTACAAGCTTCAGCTTCTCAAAGTAGTCTTCAATCACCTGGAAGTGTCAACTTCATCCTTCAATTCTTTAAGCCTTAGCTCTTCACTCAATCTCAATTGAATCTTCATCATAAGTATCAACTTAATCTTCAAGCTTCTCAAGCTTCAGCTGCAATGGCAATGCTCAAGGAATCATCCTCTTCCACACTCTTCAATGAAATCCTCATCTTCAAACTCAAGTCTAAAATCTTTCAAGATACTCAAACCAGAAGACAATTGATTTAATAGAATGAGTGGAGATGATAAACAGCTTACTGACAACCAAAGGAAGCCTGTAAGGGTTCATCATTATGAGAGATTGGTTCCCTCAAAGTTCTACTTCCCAGATAAAGCCACTCATCCCTCCAAAGGAGGGATGTGAATATCTTAGAAGGACTTTTAGTCATTGGGAGGAATGGAAGCACAAGATGCTTTCCACATTTGTGAAAGAAGTCATTCTAATTCTAGGGCTCTCCCTATGTCTCCTACCTCCTAAATCTTCATCAGACACCTTCAGGCACAAGCAATTCCATGCTCCAAGCAACTTCAAGCATCCTCACCTTGTCTTTAATCTCAACCAAAGGCAAACAAAGCAAAAACCCTAATCTAAGGGGACTAAAGCAGTTAAGCTAGTTGAATTAGTAAATTAGGATCACCTAAAACCTAGTACTAAAGTTAGTCCTAACTAAAATACTAAAACCAATTGTAAAATCCTACAAAAATGACTATGGGAACCTAGGTCAATCATGACTCTACCACATTAATTTCAGAGATCAAATCATCAAATAAGACCTAGAAATAAATTCTACATCTTAAGGTACTAAACCTAAACCCTAAAAGGAAGCACCTAAATATCAATCTAGAAAGCACACCTATTTTCATCACAAAAATGTGAGAAAAATGCTATGTGAGCATACATGTCTAACCTAATCACACACAAAAAATTAGGATCAAAATCATCACCACATGATCACACACAATTCCACAAAATTAGGTATCAAACATAACCATTTTAATACCAATTAAAATGTAAAATTCCCATAAAATCAGAAAATGCATGAAATGAAAATATTTTTTCTCTAAAAAATATTATACTCAATCATGAGTATAATGCAAAAATAATGGGATTAATTGGATTAATTTTCAATTTATTGTGAATTTTTCAAGAACCATGAACAAAATGAAAAAAATAATGAAAATCCAATTAAAAAATATAGATGCACGGTGTGGATAGTAACCAGAATCAGTTCATAACATGGATTGGACTCGCTGGGGGGTGTGGATAGTGGTTATTTCATTAAGCCCAAAACCAACTAGTAAGTGAAACGCATCGTTTCACTTACTCAGACTCCTTCATAAATTCCAATTAATCCTAGCCGTGGGATGCATGGTTTAGTCAAAGTCCTCCTGTTGATCCAATGATGCCAACATCATCTTCTTCGTTTGAACCAAAAATGGAGGGAAGAATGCCATTGAAACAGAGCTCAAACATCAACCTCCTCCTCACTCGGGCTCCTTCAAATCTCCATCAAAATTCATGATCTAAAGCACTAAATCACTCTAAATCTCTCCCTGAGTCTAACCCTAGCCTCAGAATTCATTGAATCAACCCCTAACTTAAAACACGATCAAGAATCAAAATTATGCTCAGACCTCAATTGTCACCATTCTTCAAATTGAAAGGTTCAAAATGTTCACCACATTACCCTGATCAGTTCTTGCTATAATACTCATATTATCTCTCAATATCCAGCATGTTCTTGATCTAAACAGAAATTGTGTCCCCTCATTGATCATCACGAAATCCTCTCTAAGTTTCCAGAAACGATCTCCTAACCACATACTATCAATCTAACCTAAAAAATTAACCTAATTCTTCTTAAATTAATGTGAGGAATGAAAGTTACCAACCTGTGAATTCTTGAGTAACAGATGCAGCAAATCTTCACTTCAACCCTTCTACAACTCCAAAATCATTCAATGTACCAAGTTCTTGCTTCTGTATGCAAGAGAATTGATGGAAAACGCCTGGAACTCCAAACTCGATAATGACTTGCAGGTGCTGAAATTCAATGGCAAGAACACGATCCTTCAAGGCTTTGGCTATGGAATTGATCTGGAATCATTCAGTATCCTCCATAGAAGTTGTTGAAATCAAAAGAATGGAAGAAGATGGTGTGGAATGCAGAAACCGATTTCAATTTGCAATGACCAAAGTGAAGTTTCAAACTCTCTTCTCTCAATCAATTCTCACCAACCTCTCATCTGAACCTCTTCTACTCAATATATAGAACATGTTGGACCTCTCTAGATCCTTCTGGAATCATCCAAGGAGATATTGAACTTCTCATGTCATCAAAATACCATCTCATGCCATATGCACCCCAATGCTGGTTTCCCTTGTTGCAGCAGCTTGTCATGATCCCAAAATCTACCCAAATGAGATATTAGAGGTGTTACAAGGCCTTGGAAGCTTGTGTATTGATCTCTCATGTGTTTTGCAAATGTTACTTAATATGCAAGCAATCACTTTTCAAAGCAAGTCCACAAGTTAGACCTCAAATAAAAAATGTGGCTAAACCAATGTTCTTAAAATGTTTTCTAGAGTCAAAATGATATATTACAGGCCATGGTTTGGATATGTAAATTGAAAATATCAATTTCCAACTTTGATTCATTTAACTTATACCCTTATTTTAGGTCATTTTTGCAACTTTGAGCTACAAGCATTTCCAACATCTCATAACCTCTTCACTAGCCTTAAAACATCATTTTGAACAATTTTGATGTTGAACATTTTTCCATTTGAAGCTTGGAAATAGGAGTTATGGCCTTATGGTTGAAATGACCTGTAATCTCCAAATGACCAAAATGCCCTTGACTTATCAAAGCCATAACTTGAGTTCTACAAATCCTATCAAGGACTTCTAGTACTCTCTAGAAATCTAAGAGGATAAGGAACAACATTCATGTTGACCAAAAGTTCATAGGAATCATCCTTATTGGGCAAAAGTTTGATGCAAGTTGGGTGACTTTCAAACCCCAGATTCACATACCTCAGATGACCTGTAACTTGTCAAAGTCATAACTTGAGTTCTACAAATCCTATCAAGGACTTCTAGTACTCAAATTAAAGCTAAGCTCATTCTCTATAACATTCATGTTGAGGGAAAGATGAGATGACCATCACATCTTGAGCTAAACTGCCTTGAAGATAGGGGTCAAACTAGGGGATTTTACACTATCAAGCCTTAGAAACCCTATCTTGAAACTTCTCAAACTCTTCAATCATGATGAGTTGACCTTGGAATCATCCTTATAGCCTCTCAATGTGTCAATCCATGATCACATGGCTCTTGGATTAGGTCTCAACCTTGTCCAAATTATCAGTTGACTTAGGGTTGACCCAGTCAAACCCTAATTACACCACTCATGGCTGAGGCTTTTTGAACTTGCACAATGACCTGCCTAGGCTTCCTGATGGCTTTCAAGACATCTAATAAGCTCTCTCAAGGCTTCAAGTCCATATTCCTGGCTTCAGAATCATCTGAGGAGTTCCCACAACTCTCAAGTTAGGAGGCACACACTCTTGGTTTCAACCACTCTCTCTGAGGATCTTCTGACTTCTCTGACAAAGATATCTACCCTTGAACACTTGAATAACCTTCTTAGCTAGCTTCAAAGTCTTGTGTAGCTTGATTGGTACTCATACCTCTTGATCTCCTGCATACATGTCAATGAATTGCAAATGATAATGCTAATGTGAATGAAATGAAACACAAGCTAGGTAAAGAAAAGTTGGGCAAATTTTGGGGTGCAACAGCTGCCCCTATTCAAACGGCTTGAACCTGACTGGGTGAGAAGTGAACGGCTCTCAACCAATCAAGGTGCGAGACGGTTGAATACCGACAAACCCGGAAATTTGCCAACTGCACAAGTACACGGTACTTTGATGGGAACAAATCTTCGAAAACTGAAATATTAGCTGCACGGCAACTGGCTGGGGAATCGGTCACACGGTAACCGGCGGTACATGGTCGATCATGCCGTCAGGCATCAAGATTCCTCGGGACTCATCAGGTCAACAATCAAGTTAATCATGCCATCAAGCATTCAAAGTAGTTTTTGGGCTTCAGCCGCACTTCGTCACTAAGTCGGGAATAGAATTCTCAGTCAATCATGAACCGATTGGGGATATCCAAACTTCTACCATCAGGCACTCTGCATCGGCTGAGAGAACTGCTTCGTCAATACGGTTGGACTTCAATCATCAAGTCTTCGAGGGAAGTTTCAACTTCGCCATTCGGAAACCTGCTGGGGATGACGCATCTCCGCTGGGGATTCTGGAGAACTATCAAGTAACTCTGCTTCGGGGATCCAGAAATCATTCTGGGTGAATCATCTCTGCTGAGGAAACCAAGAGTCATCTTGAACAAATAACTCCGTGGGGACTTCAAGAATCATCCTGGACCCATAACTATGCCGGAGATTTCAGGAATCATCCTGAGCAAACACTCTGCCGGGGACTCTAAGCATCAACTTGAGTGACCAACTCTGGAGACTTCACTGGGGATTTCAAGAATCATCTTGAGCAAACGCCTTTGCTGGGGAGAATTCTAGAATCATCTTGAGCAAACCGTTCTGCTAGGGGAACACCTGCAAAACAAGAACGACAACGACCTAGCTCATGTTTCATATGTATATGCTTCGGCAATGGCGCAATGCTCCACACGGTGGAAATGCTACGCGTTTTTTTTGGGTAAATGCTATGCAATCATGCAAAATGTTGCGGTCCCGTCAAAATAAATGCTGAAGGGAGAATATTCCTGTCAAGGAGATAGAACTACTCTGGTTGAGGAAGGAATCATCCTGCCAAGGAGAAGAAGTCGCGCCGATCTCAATCGGACTCCGCATGGGGAAGAAAACTTCAGTCGACTGCTGCAGGGGAACGAAGCTCTACGAGGAACTAGACCTGCTGAGGAAAGCGATGTCAATCGCAGAAATAAACTGCACGGCCTTCACGGCTAAACCTTCCTGGAGATAACGACTTCGGCGGGGAAATACAGCATCAGCTATTCAACACTCTACTGGGGAAAACCAATCATGGCCTGAACTGCTTTCCAAGGACTCGGCTCCCTTGGGGAACTGCAAACTCGGCTGGGGAAGGAGGAATCATCCTGCTTACCGGGGAGAGTACGACTCTGTGGGGAATCCCAATTCTGCTGAAGACTTCAGTCTTGGACTATCAATTGCTGCACACTTCGGCGACTCAGCTGGGGAGATGACGTTCCTTCAGGATACATCTGATTGGGGAGAGAATTTTCTCTACCTGGGGGAAACATATAAATGCTTGACGATCTCCGGTTCAGGCTCTGTGGGGAGACGCTGCTGAACTTCGCTGGAGAAGAAGGAATCATCCTGCTTGGAGACGCGTACGGCGCACTGCCTGGAATATGCTACCTGCAACAACACAAACAAACAGACAAGATACCCTTCTCAAAGGGACCTATCAAGGTTATCATCTTGTGACAATGTTTAAGTAATTCGTTGTTTCAACAATCAGGGGCCTAGGCCAGTAAGTTTATGTATGTGCATTTTATCAAAAACATCGGCGTTCTTTTTCGCAAACAAAGCAGGTAAATGCTAAACAAACAAACAGAATTGCTTAATAGTATACATTTTATTGATAACGAACCCCTGAATGGGTAAAAATGTTTTACAACAGATGCAAGCTCCTGGAATGAGGAAGCTGCACAAATATAAAAACATAAATATACATCAGTATATACACATGTCGGCAATGAGGCGTAGACGAACACCATGAGTTGGTCCTTCTATGACCCACTCGACTTCGATACTTCTCCGACGCTTCAGCTTCAGAAGAGATTGATTCAGATAAACGGCCCTCAGGTCTTCCAAACCACTAAACAATGAAAGTCCACATGCGGAACGCAGTCATTTGCTTTTTCAAATCCCTAACTTTTGCCTGAATCGCCCTTCTGGGTTTTCGATTCACCGGGATACCCTTTTTTGCCAAAGTCGCCCATCCGGGTTTTCGACTTTGCGGGTGTACATTTTTCCTTTTATATCCCTAATTTTTGCCCGAACCTTTTTCTTTTTTATGGTTCGCCAGGATGCCCCATTTTTGCCTGGATATTCTTTTTCTTTCCAGCGGGTCATTTTTTAAGCAAAGTATTTTTTAACTGCGCCCGCGTTCACCGGGGATGCAAAATCTTCGCCATCCATCGTGGATAACAATAAGGCTCCTCCCGAGAAGACCTTGCTGACGACGTACGGACCTTCGTAGTTAGGAGTCCACTTGCCCCGGTGATCGGAGTGTGGAGGAAGAATCTTCTTCAGGACGAGATCACCTGTCTGAAAGCTTCTAGGACGCACCTTCTTATCATAAGCTTTCTTCATTCGGCTTTGGTACAGACGACCATATGCAATCGATGCTAACCTCTTCTCGTCCATCAGGCTGAGTTGGTTTAGTCGGTTCTTAATCCATTCTGCCTCGTCGAGTTTCACGTCAACCAAAACTCGCAAAGAAGGGATCTCCACTTCTAACGGTAGGACAGCTTCCATACCGTACACTAAGGAGAAAGGAGTTGCCCCGGTTGATGTACATACCGTCGTACGATAATCGTGCAGTGTAAATGGCAGCATCTCGTGCCAATCTTTATAGGTCACAACCATCTTCTGAACAATCTTCTTGATGTTCTTATTGGCCGCTTCAACGACGCCATTCATCTTTGGCCGGTAAGAAGACGAGTTGTGGTGTTCAATCTTGAAACTCTGGCACAACTCCTTCATCATCTTGTTATTCAGATTCGAACCATTATCCGTAATGATCCGCTCGGGAATTCCGTAACGACAGATGATGTCCCTCTTTATGAATTTAGCCACCACCTGCTTGGTCACATTAGCATATGAGGCTGCCTCCACCCACTTGGTGAAGTAGTCGATAGCTACTAGAATGAAGCGATGACCGTTAGATGCAGTGGGCTCGATCTTGCCTATCATGTCGATGCCCCACATGGAGAATGGCCACGGGGAGGACATGACATTTAACGGGCACGGCGGCACATGAACTTTATTAGCATAAATCTGGCATTTATGACATCTCTTCGCGAATCTAAAACAATCTAACTCCATCGTCAGCCAGTAATATCCTGCTCTCAGGATCTTTCTTGTCATAGCATGCCCGCCGGCGTGCGTACCAAATGTGCCTTCATGGACTTCTTCCATGAGCATACTCGCCTCTTTCTCATCTACACATCTGAGTAGCACGAGATCGTGGTTTCTTTTATACAAAACTCCATCAAGATTGAGATAAAAATTTCCAGATAGCCTCCTCAGAGTCTTCTTATCCTGGGTTGATGCTCCCGCAGGATACTCCTTAGTCATAAGGAAGGTCTGGATATCGTGGAACCATGGCTTGCCATCGGAGGCTTCTTCGATCACGAAGACGAATGTAGGTCTATCAAGACGAGAAATGACAATTCTCAGAGATTCATTCCAAAAATTGACTTTATACATCGAAGCCAACGTGGCTAAGGCATCAGCCATCTAATTTTCAATTCTGGGCACGTGATGGAGTTCCACTCGATCGAAGAACGGAAGCAGCCTTCTGGCATAATTCATGTACGGCACCAAATTCGATTGACAAGTCTCCCACTCCCCTTTAATCTGGTTAATCACAAGTGCCGAGTCACCATACACATCTAGGTTCTTGATTCTCAAATCAATCGCTTCTTCTAGACCCATAATGCATGCTTCGTACTCCGCTTCGTTATTGGTGACTGGAAACGTCAGTCTCGCAGTGAACGGGATGTAGGATCCGTGGGGAGTCGTGATGATTGCCCCAATGCCACTTCCATAAGAATTAACCGCCCCGTCAAATATCAATTTCCACTGGGATTTCCTATCTGGCCCCTCGTCGGGCAACGGTTCATCGCAATCCTTCGCTTTGAGAAACATGATATCCTCATCAGGGAATTCAAATTTCATCGGCTGATAATCCTCGATCGGCTGTTCGGCCAGGTATTCAGACAGTACGCTGCCCTTGATGGCCTTCTGGGAAACGTACTGAATGTCATATTCCGTCAACACCATTTGCCATCTGGCAATCCTGCCCGAAAGCGCTTGCTTCTCGAAGACGTACTTGATCGAATCCATCTTCAAAATTAGCATGGTGGTGTGATTAAGCATGTACTGTCGTAAACGTTTGGCAGCCCAGGCTAGTGCACAACACATTTTCTCCAGCATCGAGTAGCGAGATTCACAATCGGTGAACTTTTTACTCAAGTAGTAAATGGCATGCTCCTTTCTGCCTGTCTCGTCGTGCTGACCGAGAACACACCCCATAATATTCTCCAGAACTGTCAAGTACAGATTAGGGGTCTTCCGGCCACCGGGGGTATCAAGATCGGAGGTTCCTGCAAATACTGTTTTATCTTATCGAATGCCTTCTGGAAATCCTCATTCCAGATAATCGCCTGATCTTTCTTTAGTAGCTTGAACATCGGTTCACACGTGGCCGTGAGCTGAGAAATAAACCTTGCAATGTAGTTTATTCTGCCCAGGAAACCACAAACTTCTTTTTCTGTTTTTGGCACCGGCATCTCTTGTATCGCTTTTATCTTCGCAGGATCAACCTCGATGCCTCTTTCACTCACGATAAACCCCAGTAACTTTCTGGACCGTACTCCGAAAGTACATTTGTTAGGATTCAGCCTCAACCTGAACTTCCTAAGCCTCTCAAAAAGCTTCAGCAAATTGATCAGATGTCCCTTATCCGTTTGGGACTTCGCAATCATGTCATCAACATAGACTTCAATCTTATGATGAATCATATCATGAAACAAAGTAACCATCGCTCGTTGGTAAGTGGCCCCTGCGTTCTTCAGACCTAAAGGCATTACCTTGTAGCAAAATGTTCCCTAAGGCGTAATAAACGTAGTTTTCTCCATGTCCTCCGGCGCCATCTTGATCTGTTTGTAACCGGAGAAGCCATCCATGAACGAAAATACGGAGAACTGAGCTGTATTGTCGACCAACACATCGATATGAGGGAGCGGGAAATCATCTTTAGGGCTCGCCCTATTCAAATCCCGATAATCGACGCACATTCGTACCTTACTGTCCTTCTTCAGTACAGGTACTATGTTGGCGACCCACGGAGGGTAAGCAGTGACCGCTAAGAAGCCAGCATCAAGCTGTTTTTGCACTTCTTCTTTGATCTTAACGGCCATATCTGGTCTCGTCCTCCTAAGCTTCTGCTTAACGGGAGGACAATCTTCTCGCAGCGGCAAGTGGTGGACCACGATGTCAGTATCAAGTCCGGGCATATCTTCGTATGACCAAGCAAAGACGTCACTATACTCTCTTAGCATCTCGACCAATCTCTGCTTGACATCACTCTGCAATGCAGCCCCTATCCTGACATTCCTGACAAGTTCTTCAGAACCCAGATTCACAATCTCGATCTCTTCTTCGTGAGGCAGAATAACTTTATCCTCTTGTTTCAACAAGCGGGCCAACTCTTCGGGAAGGTCTTCGTCTTCATCAATCTTTTCTTCGGCTTGATAGATCGGGAAATCGAAGTCGAAGTGAGTCGTAGAAGGTCCAGAGTCGATGTTATCTGCTATGTGGATCCTGCAATAAGAAGGGTTAAGCTTAAAACAAGGATATGCAGGTTAGCACAAACCCCATTGCCATTTTATTGTTTTTTAAGGCAAATCAAAAACAGGAATAACAGAGATCACAATATTTGAATACGAAGAAAAACGCCTTTTGATCTATTGATAAAATGCATGTACATAATCAAACGAGGCCCTGACAATAAAACCACTATGCCCCGGGTAGGACATAGGGTTGTACAATGATTGGAAAAAGTAAATCATTACTCTTCGCTTGTCATCTGGATGATATCCTTGACGGACCAGTTGTTGAGGCCCTCGCCTGGCTTGCTTGGCTGGATCCAAGAGTCCAGGTCACAGTCGCTATCCCCGCTGTCTTCAGACACCGCATTGAC
The DNA here is from genome assembly GCA_963859935.3 of Lathyrus sativus. Taxonomy (NCBI): domain Eukaryota; kingdom Viridiplantae; phylum Streptophyta; class Magnoliopsida; order Fabales; family Fabaceae; genus Lathyrus; species Lathyrus sativus. The sequence goes on from OZ012738.1 coordinate 473,157,960, forward strand.
GCTTTCAAATATCATCCCGCCACTGGTAAACTGGATCGGCCCTTTACCTCGCGACGCACTGCTAGAAGAGGAGGCTTCAGCTCCGGGAGAATATCCCAACCCAAACTTGTCTTGCTTGTTAGGTATCTCCAAAATTCGCCCCCAGCCTGGGGTAGATCCGGCTTGAACAACGGCCCGGGCTTCCTTGAAGGAAGAGAGAGTCATCTCTGGCTTTTCAGTGACTACAGGAGCTACGTCCTTGACTTTAACAGCTTCGAACGCTTGGCATAGGGTTTCGTGGATTTCCCCATCCATCTCAACATACTTGAAGGACGACAAATGGCTCACCATTATGTCTTCCTCGCCCCACACAGTCACGATGCTACCTCCGACAGCATACTTGAGTTTCTGGTGCAACGTGGAGGTCACGGCACCCGCCGAATGGATCCACGGCCGGCCTAGGAGACAACTGTAGGCAGGCATGATGTCCATAATGTAAAAGACCGCGTTGAATGTTTCCGGCCCGACTTGGATTGGCAACGTCACCTCCCCGAAAACATGGCGTTTGGTTCCATCGAACGCTTTCACCACCAGATCACTGGGTGTGCAAATCACTCCGCGAGTATCTAACTTCATTAATGCCTTTTTCGGAAGGACATTGAGTGATGACCCTGTGTCTACCAACACATGGGACATAATTGTTCCCCTACACTCTATCGAGATGTGCAGGGCGCTATTGTGGTTCCTCCCCTTCGACGTCAGCTCCAGGTCAGTGAAACCTAACCCATTTCCAGCATTTACGTGGGCTACGACCTCTTCCAACTGGTTTATCGATATTTCCTGCGGTACATATGCGGCGTTCAACACCTTCAGCAGTGCGTTGCGGTGTGCTTCATAACACAGCAACAAATTCAGGATGGAAATTTTCGAAGGTGTCTGATGGAGATGATCCACAATCTTGTAATCACTCTTTTTAATCAACCTCATAAATTCCTCGGCGTCTTTAACGAGTAAGTCTTTTTCTACCCCTCGAGGGATCTCTTCGACGACTTTACTCTTCCCTTTATCAGTTGCATCCGCTCTGTCCGCTTTGTCCGCCACGACCTCAGGTGGTGCAAATACTCTTCCGCTGCGAGTGATTCCGCTAACGCCCGCAAGGTTCTCCACAGATGACCCAAACGGTTCTAGTTCCAACTTCTGTCCATTGCAGTAGACCTCTGCCCCATAATGCCATGGGACAGCATTAGTGCTTTCGAACGGTATTGGCCCAGCTTTGGTGATGGTAATCATGGGCGGCCTGGGTGCAGAAATAGTTATCGTCTGGCGAGGGATGGTGATGGTGGCGACCTTATCACCTTGCTTTAGCATTACCTCTCCCGATCTGATTTCGGCCCTCCGGTTGAACTGCAGGATTCCCTCAGTCATCAGACTTTGAATCCCCTCTATCAACTGTTCACATCCATCAGGACTTGTCGCACAGCCCATGCACAGCTCTCCACAACCTGGAAAGAAACCTCTTTTCATCAACTTAGCTTTAACGAAGCTAAGTGGCGTCTTCAGATCTCTGACGTCAGTCAACAAATCTAAACTCTCGTCCTCAATAATGGCATTTACTCCACCTCCCCTATGATTCGGCATAGGGTTCTTCGTGACATTTGGCACATTATCGGAGAAGTTGATGATCTTAGCATCCACCATGTCCTGCACCTTGTGCTTGAAGGCTTTGCAATTCTCTATTGTGTGGCCTGGTGCCCCTGAGTGAAATTTGCAAGTCGCATTCGCATCATAACCCGACGGAGGTGCCCCTGTCAAGGGAGCCAGGGTTCTTTTCTGGATCAACTGTAGCTAAAGCAATGTCTGCAATAGCTGCGCGTACGACATGGGCGGTGTCTCGAGGTGACGACTCGACAAAGGTGCCCTATTCTGATACTTTCTGTACCCTTGTTGATTCGGTTGCTGCTGCTGCTGTGGCTGTTGAACTGCCGGGATAGTTATGCTGGCCACCTGTTGGTGAGGGCCTTTACCCTTCCTTCGAGCGTTGGTCACGGCGCTCGTTTCTCCTTCCCGTCTTTTGCCACTATAAGGTTTCTTTCCTCCTCCTCCGGCTGAGGATGAATCACCTTGAATTTTCCCGAGTTTGATCCCATTTTCAATGTGATCACCCGTGATAATGAGATCTGAGAAGGTTCCGGACATACCGCTGACCAATTTCTCATAGTAAACCCCTGGGAGGGTGGCTACAAACATTTGCACAAGCTCACGTTCAACCATCGGCGGCTGAACCCTGGCTGCCAATTCACGCCACCGCTGGGCGTATTCCTTAAACCCTTCGTTGTTCCTTTGCGACAGATTCTGCAGCTGGACTCGGTTCAGGGCCAAGTCGCTATTGTATTGGTAGTGGTGCACAAACGCTTCAGCAAGGTCCTTCCACGTGCGCACAATAGTAGGTTCTAGACTCATGTACCATTCGAGGGAGGGTCCGGACAGACTGTCTTGAAAGAAGTACATCAACAACTTCTCGTCCTCAGAATGAGCCGACATTTTCCGATAGTATGATCTCAGGTGGACGCGAGGGCAAGTGGTGCCCTTGTACTTTTCAAAGTCAGGTACCTTGAACTTGGGAGGCACCTTAAAATCATCAATCAGTCCCAACTTGGACATATCAACGCCCAGGGTATTCTGGTTCTCGATGTTCCTCATCTTATCCTCGAGTGCCTTAAACCTTAGCCGTGCTTCAGCAGTCAGCTCCCCTTCAGCACCTCTCTGAGAGAACACATCGTCTTGGCGGTCTTCTAACCATGGCTGAGGCCCAAACAGATTTCCAACACCCGCAGCGCCGTTGCCCAGCCCAGCATTGACATTAGCTTCAAAATTCCCATTACCGACGCCCGTCGTATTTCCGTTGAGTCCCATGTTAGCTATCACATTGCCGTTGGCACTGCCATTCCCCCCGGTCACGGGGACGCCATTCTGAGGAGTTTCAACTGGTGGAGGAGTAGGAACAGTCCCACCATGGAGTATGCCATTGCTATCAACCCTTGAAATCAGAGGCTGAACCAAAGTTCTGAGCTGATCCTGGCCATTGACGACTGCTGGCATGAGCTCCATGAAGCGATCCATTCTTTCGCAGAGTTCCTGAACATCAGTTTGCACTTACTCCATGATTCTGGTTTGATTTTCTCTGGTCGGATAGCGGTGGATAGGTCTCTGATCAATCCTGGCACAACCTGAAACAACCTGAAAACACAAAAGGGTTAGGAAAAACGACAAAGTGCTCGTTATGCAAATGCTTCATGCAAATGCAAATGTGTGTCTGTGCGTTAGGGAGATTTCCCCTGATCCTAGTGCCTGAGTGCCAGTGCTGATAATAAGAAGTCTGAGTCCAGTCGTGGAAATAACATCTCATATATATGAAGAAAGCCCATCAAGGCAGTACACCACGTCAGTGAATACAAGATGAATCAATAGCATGACCTCAACCAACAAGCCTGGTGATGGTCAGCATACAACAATGATCAAACAAAAGGAATACAAATACAGTCAAGTACGGCCACGGGCGCGAAACTCTTCTAACAAATTCTTCATTTCTGGATGATCAGGCCGAGTGAGCAACCCTTCGACGAGTAACTCCCTCTGCATAATGGTGTATTGAAGACCTTCGACTGAATCTTCCCATGCTCCTTCGCCGAAACAATCTTCTAACTTCCGCTTCTTGGACTCAAACGTCAGTTTGCGCTCCTTCAGGTTAGCAAGAGCCCTGTTGAGCTGGCCTTCAGCGGCATATCTGCGAGCGGTCTCTTCATCAAACCTCTTCTTACTAGCCTTCACCTGGGCCTTCAGCTTGGAGATCTGTTGCATCAGCTTATCCTCCCGTTCTTTCCTGTTGGCTAGGGTGGCCTTCCAGTGCTGGTTAAACTTGGATATCCTCCAATACGCTTCATCCAAGTGCTGCTTCTTCGTGGCCAGTACATCGTTGACAGCTTTGAAGTCTCGACCCATGGGCTCACGCTCAGCTATCTGCTTAGTCAAATTTGTCCCCAGCTGGTTCACCAGCTCTGTTTGCCTCTTGAAGGAATGAACGACTTCGTTTCTCTCGCTCCTGAGTTGAACCAGTTCTTTCTCCAGTTCCTCATTTGCCTGCTTCAATTCATCTTGCTCAGCTAACACCCGATTATGTTGCTGAATGGGCACGGTAGTAGGCTCTTCAATCACTGGAGGGCTTTTTGGCTTGGCAGGAAGAAACGGCAAACCTATAGCATCTGCTCTGGCTCTGATCCACGTCACATACGGAGGGTAGGCTTGGCTATTGCTTCTCCCCAGCAATGGTTTTCCCCTCTTACTGATACCATTCCAAACGCGCTGAAGCTTAGATAACATATCCCCCTCTAGAAGACCAGTGAGGTACATAGATTCCTGTACCTCTTCATCCTTCGGCGGAGCTCTCAAAGCGTAAGCAAACTGTCGGACCACAAAGACGGATTATAGTTTATACAGCCCTTCCTGCCTATCAAAGGCACGTTCGGAAACCCGCTGCAGCTGAAGATAATCTCGGTACCCAACCTATCTCTGTCAAATCAGTCAATATCCTCCGCTGATAGACTCATCAAACGCTCGGACCACTCAGTTGTGGCTGCAAACGAAACAAAGGGACCCCTCTTGGGTAGATGACTATCAAGCCATATATAGAGTAGGGGTACGCAGCACGAGACATTCTTGCCCCTTCTGTTCTAGTTTTTGTAGTGGATAGAATGGTAGACATCTCCTATCAAGGTAGGGACTGGATTCCCTGAAGCAAAGATGCGAAAGGCGTCGAAGTCTACAAAGTCGGGCATATTGGGGAACAGAATGATGCCATATATGCACAGAGCGAGAATGGCGTTGAATACGACCCAACATCCGTCTTTGGCGCACTGCTGAGCTTTTCACACTAAGAACTGCAAGGAGAACCCGGGAACCTTGTTCCAACTAGACAATACCAACTCGGAGGCATCCAGATGAAGTGACGAAGCTAGACTGGCCAGATCAGGCTCAACATCCATATGAACAAAGGGCATCTGCCTCTTGATAGGCACACCTAACAAATCAGCATATTCCTCTAGTGTGGGCGCGAGAATAAAATCCTGGAAAGTAAAGCATCTCAACGGAGGATCATAGAACTGCAGCAGAGCATGCAACCCATTCAACTCGAACGCAGAAGGTTTACGAACCAAACTGAGCAATTTGCCGTAAGATTTTCTGAACTCATCTCTCACAGAATCATCTGCTAAAGCCATCAAACCAGTCAGCTGGACCACATCAGGGGCAGGGAGCTTGTAAGCCACGGTCTTCCTCAGAGAACCCATAACAATACAATAGGAGGCAAGAAATCCTGGATCGGGGAAAACGGTACCTGCAACACAGACACACGTTAATGAAATGCAAATGAGTATGCAAAGCAATGTAAAATGCAATCATGCAGCAGGAGATCACGACAACTGTGTTGTGGAGATTCTGTATCAACAGACCATGATGCTGCTCTATCAAGAACAACCACTATCTCTAATAAGAAGAAAACCCTGGTATCGGACCACAAATCTGCTCTGTCGAGAACACATACATCTGATAATAAGGACCTATGATATAGGACCAAAACTCTGCTCTATCAAGAACAAACATACATCTGCGGATGAGAACCTCCGGTACCAACAAAACTGATTCACTATCAAGAAAACCAGGTAGTCTGAAGGTTAAGGTTTCCTGCAATAAACCCAACCCTGCTCACAGGTATGGACCTAAACTGACTCAAGTTCGGCATCCTATGCGGTCATCAGCGTCACAGACATTCAAGAGGGGTGATACGATACCCAGAAGGTGTGGCATCACCAGCTCATGAAGCGGTCTCACTCGGCTGAATCCCAAATGATCGGTTCCCAGAGTCGACAATCCTCCAAACCAACAACCCCCTCAACCCAAAAGGTTGAAAAAGAAGTCAACCGGGAGAACCTCGTCTGAGCGTGGATTTCATGAGACACTAGTGCCTGCCAAGCAATCACGCGCCCACTAATTTCCACAACTAATGCTATGTTCACTCAAGCCTGGGTCTGGCTTCTCACTCATCAGAATGCCCCTCCCACAACAGCACAGATAATCATATCATACTGGAAATAAAGTGCGGGAAATAAAGTGTGATAAATAAACACAACCCAACAAGTAATCATACAAGCGCTAGGATTGACTCTCGCAGGGGACGTCAGATCCCCAAACTGACTCGCATTCGGGACGTTGGATCCCAGGAAACTATCAAGTCCCCAGCAGAGTCGACAGCTGTCGCTTCCGCGAAAATAAGGTGCCGGCAAAACAGAAGAGTCGCCACCTTTCGTTATTTATCCCTCAGAACGGGAAAGGAAACGATCGGAAAAACCTGACGAAAAGGTATAAGACAAGGTCATCGCAACCATTGTCTGGGTTCGGGAGTCGGTTACGCAAGGGGAAGGTATTAGCACCCCTCACGTCCATCGTACTCGATGGGATCCACGCTTGTTGTGTTTACTAGACGAGTTGGTTTATCTATCTACCTATCAAGGCTGGCTTAAACAGAAAAGAAAAATGACTCGGCAAAGCGTCGCGCTTTATGCCTACATATTCTCATCAGAGAATGAGAAATCAGAGTCAACGTAGTTCGACCTACTACGGGTTATGGGGAAGGTGGCTCGCCAATACGTCAGTATTGTGCCTACGTACTCTCAACAGGTATGAGAGATCAGAGCTTACGTAGTTCGGGGTAATACGGATTACGGGAATTCAGATTCATCTGTTTTATCGAGTAGGGTTAAACAGCAGTTCCAGCAGTTAGGGACAAAGCCTGTTTGCGTTGGCGCTAAAGTTTAACGACACTCTTTTCTTCAGAAAAACTTCCTTTGAATTATGGGCCCACGGGGCAAAAAGGTTTGAAGTTTGTTTTCTGTCTTTTACGGAAGAAGTGTTTTTTATTGTGTTTGCAATTTCAATCGCACTAAAGACTATAACCTGAGGGTGAATGCGTCGCATGTCACCCAAAGGGTGCCATACTAAACATCCAGACTGTTGAAAAGAAGCTCTCCAACAATCCTTTCTCAGATAGCTTAAGGCTCGTGACGTACGAAAGAAATCATTCATGATTACTATATCTTAAGCTGTTTGAGATGAGAAGAGAACATACTCAACTAAAGGGAAGACTATCAAGTCCTAATGTTGTCATGCCAAGGATTCATCCTATAGTTGAGGTTTGAAGCAGGGAACTCCTAGAAGTTATCATGCATAGGTTTCAACCTAAAGTTCTATCATCACTTCCTTATCAAAGGAAGTGAGAGTCCTAAGGGATCATGGCAATGATGAACAGAAACAGATAAAGCATCAGCTTAAACAGTAAACAGTAAACAGTAAACGACTGTAAAATGCATGCAATGCAAGTGAGGGAGGAAATGTGTGTGGGGCATCAGCCTCCACAAGCTCATCTCAACCTCAAGCCAGATATGAATAACTGCAATCATACAGAAGAAATGACATGCTATCAAGCAAAACAGTAAACTGCAACCATACAATAAAAATGACATGCTATCAAGCAAAATACAAACCACATGGGCAAGGGAGCTGGGATCTACCGAATACCCGCAAGCAAAGCCATACAGTAACAATACAAGCAGAGGGAGCAACTCAACCTCTAGTGCAATCATGCTCCTAGATTAAAGTTAGTCTAGATATGAACTTATTCTAATGCATCAAGCAAGTCAAACAAGGCACATCAGCACAGAAAAGAAGACAGACAAGAAAGCAGATCAACCCCTCTCTTTCATTCCAAGATTCAGCTCTTCTGACAGCAATCCAGTATTCAGATCTCAATCACCCTTCAAGGCTATCATCTTTCATGACAAGTATCAACTTTCTTCTCTAGGGTTTCCACCCATCAACATAAGTTTCAACTTATTCTCTCTTCTCCAAGCTTCAGCTCTTCTGACAATTCCACCTTCAGTCTTCACTCTTAACTACAAGTATCAACTTGATTCCTTCAGGCTCTCCAAGCATCAATGTACAAGTATCAACTTGTCCTTTATTCCTCAAGCCTCAGCTCTACACTCAATCTCAATTGAATCCTCTTCATAAGTATCAACTTAATCTTCAAGCTTCAGCTCTCTTTGCTTTACCAGTATCAACTTGGTCTTCTTCTCCTACAAGCTTCAGCTTCTCAAAGTAGTCTTCAATCACCTGGAAGTGTCAACTTCATCCTTCAATTCTTTAAGCCTCATCTCTTCACTCAATCTCAATTGAATCTTCATCATAAGTATCAACTTAATCTTCAAGCTTCTCAAGCTTCAGCTGCAATGGCAATGATCAAGGAATCATCATCTTCCACACTCTTCAATGAAATCCTCATCTTCAAACTCAAGTCTAACATCTTTCAAGATACTCAAACCAGTTGACAATTGATTTAATAGAATGAGTGGAGATGATAAACAACTTACTGACAACCAAAGGAAGCCTGTAAGGGTTCATCATTATGAGAGACCGGTTCCCTCAAAGTTCTACTTCCTAGATAAAGCCACTCATCCCTCCAAAGGAGGGATGTGAATATCTTAGAAGGACTTTTAGTCATTGGGAGGAATGGAAGCACAAGATGCTTTCCACATTTGTGAAAGAAGTCATTCTAATTCAAGGGCTCTCCCTATGTCTCCTACCTCCTAAATCTTCATCAGACACCTTCAGGCACAAGCAATTCCATGCTCCAAGCAACTTCAAGCATCATCACCTTGTCTTCAATCTCAACCAAAGGCAAACAAAGCAAAAACCCTAATCTAAGGGGACTAAAGCAGTTAAGCTAGTTGAATTAGTAAATTAGGATCACCTAAAACCTAGTACTAAAGTTAGTCCTAACTAAAATACTAAAACCAATTGTAAAATCCTACAAAAATGACTATGGGAACCTAGGTCAATCATGACTCTACCACATTAATTTCAGAGATCAAATCATCAAATAAGACCTAGAAATAAATTCTACATCTTAAGGTACTAAACCTAAACCTTAAAAGGAAGCACCTAAATATCAATCTAGAAAGCACACCTATTTTCATCAAAAAAATGTGATAAAAATGCTATGGGAGCATACATGTCTAACCTAATCACACACAAAAAATTAGGATCAAAATCATCACCACATGATCACACAAAATTCCACAAAATTAGGTATCAAACATAACCATTATAATACCAATTAAAATGTAAAATTCCCATAAAATCAGAAAATGCATGAAATCAAAATATTTTTTCTCTAAAAAATACTAGACTCAATCATGAGTATAATGCAAAAAGAATGGGATTAATTGGATTAATTTTCAATTTATTGTGAATTTTTCAAGAACCATGAAAAAAATGAAAAAAATAATGAAAATCCAATTAAAAAAGATAGATGCACGGTGTGGATAGTAACCAGAATCAGTTCATAACATGGATTGGGCTCGCTGGGGGTGTGGATAGTGGTTATTTCATTAAGCCCAAAACCAACTAGTAAGTGAAACGCATCATTTCACTTACTCAGACTCCTTCATAAATTCCAATTAATCCTGGTCGTGGGATGCGTGGTTTAGTCAAAGTCCTCCTGTTGATCCAATGGTGCCAACATCATCTTCTTCGTTTGAACCGAAAATGGAGGGAAGAACTCCATTGAAACAGAGCTCAAACATCAACCTCCTCCTCACTCGGGCTCCTTCAAATCTCCATCAAAATTCATGATCTAAAGCACTAAATCACTCTAAATCTCTCCCTGAGTCTAACCCTAGCCTCAGAATTCATTGAATCAACCTCTAACTTAAAACACGATCAAGAATCAAAATTATGCTCAGACCTCAATTGTCACCATTCTTCAAATTGAAAGGTTCAAAATGTTCACCACATTACCCTGATCAGTTCTTGCTATAATACTCATATTATCTCTCAATATCCAGCATGTTCTTGATCTAAACAGAAATTGTGTCCCCTCATTGATCATCACGAAATCCTCTCTAAGTTTCCAGAAACGATCTCCTAACCACATACTATCAATCTAACCTAACAAGTTAACCTAATTCTTCTTAAATTAAAGTGAGGAATGAAAGTTACCAACCTGTGAATTCTTGAGTAACAGATGCAGCAAATCTTCACTTCAACCCTTCTACAGCTCCAAAATCATTCAATGTACCAAGTTCTTGCTTCTGTATGCAAGAGAATTGATGGAAAACGCCTGGAACTCCAAACTCGATAATGACTTGCAGGTGCTGAAATTCAATGGCAAGAACACGATCCTTCATGGCTTTGGCTATGGAATTGATCTGGAATCATTCAGTATCCTCCATAGAAGTTGTTGAAATCAAAAGAAAGGAAGAAGATGGTGTGGAATGCAGAAACCGATTTCAATTTGCAATGACCAAAGTGAAGTTGCAAACTCTCTTCTCTCAATCAATTCTCACCAACCTCTCATCTGAACCTCTTCTACTCAATATATAGAACATGTTGGACCTCTCTAGATCCTTCTGGAATCATCCAAGGAGATATTGAACTTCTCATGTCATCAAAATACCATCTCATGCCATATGCACCCCAATGCTGGTTTCCCTTGTTGCAGCAGCTTGTCATGATCCCAAAATCTCCCCAAATGGGATATTAGAGGTGTTACAAGGCCTTGGAAGCTTGTGTATTGATCTCTCATGTGTTTTGCAAATGTTACTTAATATGCAAGCAATCACTTTTCAAAGCAAGTCCACAAGTTAGACCTCAAATCAAAAATGTGGCTAAACTAATGTTCTTAAAATTTTTTCTAGAGTCAAAATGGTATATTACATGCCATGGTTTGGATATGTAGATTGAAAATATCAATTTCCAACTTTGATTCATTTAACTTATACCCTTATTTTAGGTCATTTTTGTAACTTTGAGCTACAAGCATTACCAACATCTCATGACCTCCTTAATAGCCTTAAAACATCATTTTGAACAAGTTTTATGTTGAACATTTTTCCATTTGAAGCTTGAAAATAGGAGTTATGGCCTTATGGTTGAAATGACCTGTAATCTCCAAATGACCAAAATGCCATTGACTTGTCAAAGCCATAACTTGAGTTCTACAAATCCTATCAAGGACTTATAGTACTCTCTAGAAAGCTAAGAGGATAAGGAACAACATTCATGCTGACCAAAAGTTCATAGGAATCATCCTTCTTGGGCAAAAGTTTGATGCAAGTTGGGTGACTTTCAAGCCCCAGATTCATATACCCCAGATGACCTGTAACTTGTCAAAGTCATAACTTAAGTTCTACAAATCCTATCAAGGACTTCTAGTACTCAAATTAAAGCTAAGCTCATGATCTACAACATTCATGTTGAGGGCAAGATGAGATGACCATCACATATTGAGCTAAACTGCCTTGAAGATAAGGGTCAAACTAGGGGATTTTACATTGTCAAGCCTTAGAAACCCTAGCTTGAAACTTCTCAAACTCTTCAATCATGATGAGTTGACCTTGGAATCATCCTTATAGCCTCTCAATGTGTCAATCCATGATCACATGGCTCTTGGATTAGGTCTCAACCTTGTCCAAATCATCAGTTGACTTAGGGTTGACCCAGTCAAACCCTAATTACACCACTAATGGCTGAGGCTTTTTGAACTTGCACAATGACCTGCCTAGGCTTCCTGATGGCTTTCAAGATATCTCATAAGCTCTCTCAAGGCTTCAAGTCCATATTCCTGGCTTCAGAATCATCTGAGGAGTTCCTACAACTCTCAAGTTAGGAGGCACACACTCTTGGTTTCAACCACTCTCTCTGAGGATCTTCTGACTTCTCTGACAAAGATATCTACCCTTGAACACTTGAATAACCTTCTTAGCTAGCTTCAAAGTCTTGTGTAGCTTGATTGGTACTCATACCTCTTGATCTCCTGCATACATGTCAATGAAATGCAAATGATAATGCTAATGTGAATGAAATGAAACACAAGCTAGGTAAAGAAAAGTTGGGCAAATTTTGGGGTGCAACAGAGTGCTCGCTACCTGTTCGCCTAGCGAACAAGCTCGCGAGAGCAATCAGAAGTCTCTGACTTGCTTCGCTACCACACTCGCTTAGCGAAGGTCTAGCGAGTCGCTCGCTACCCGTTTCGCTAGCAGCGAAGAGCACCACACACCATTCTGCCCAAGTCTAGGACCGTTCGCTATTGGCTCGCCACAACGAATGCCCAATGAATGTTCGTGACCTGCTCGCCTAGCGAACGTGCCAGCGAGGGTCTGTGAACTCAGAATTCACCTCTGTCTAAAACTCCGAAACTCATCGAAATCTACTCGATTCAATCCCAGCTCGTCTCAGCAGCTTCAGCCCAACATTCCCCGACTAAACTTAACCACTTATTCTCATTTCTAACCGTGAAAACTCGGTTTCTAACGATTTACTCAAAACCGACCTAAAACGGAAAATGAGCAAAACTCTCCCTAATCCAAAAACAAACCAATAGAAACATACATAATCATATACATCGAAAGAATAATAAAGTTTCACACCCTTGCCCGATTAATCGAAGCTTAGAAGTTTGATTCTTGATGATTCTAGGTTTTCTCCTCTTTCTCTTCTCTTCTTCTTCTTCTTCTTACCTCTCTATTTCTTTCTATCTCATTTCTTTTCTCTCTAATTCCACTTATATTCTTGCTATTATATTTCTCTCAAATATCTACTGATCAAGGATTATCTAAAACATCCTCTAACTAATTCCCCAAAACTCTCCAAATAATAAAATAACATAATAAGCACACATAACATATTCAAGTTCAAATTCTACAATTAAAAGAATAATTCAATTAAAATAAATTAAAAGACTCAACAACAATGGGAAATTCAGAATCGGGGCGTTACAACTCTCCCCTACTTAGACATTTTCGTCCTCGAAAATATTACCTGATCCAAACAATTCCGGATGCAAATTCCGCATCTTACTCTCCAATTCCCAAGTCATGTTGCCCTCTGCAGCACCTCCCCATGCTACTTTCACAAGCGCAATATCTTTGCCCCTTAGCCTCTTAATCTCACGATCCAAAATCCTAATCGGTGAAACCTCAACCGTAATATTATCTCTTACTTCAACGTCATCCATAGGAATAACATGTGACAGATCCGGAACATACTTCCGAAGTTGCGAAACATGGAACACATCATGCAAATTCGAAAGGTTCGGAGGCAACGCCACACGATACGCCACAACATCCACTCGTGCAATAATCTAATACGGACCTATAAAACGAGAAGTCAACTTCTTCGACTTCAAGGCACGACCCACACCCGTAACCGGTGTAACTCTCAAGAACACATGGTCGCCCTCTTGAAACTCAAGATTCTTCCTTCTTTTGTCATGATAATTCTTCTGCCTACTCCGAGAAGCTCTCATCTTGTCACGAATAAACTTCACCTTCTCCGTCGTTTGTTGTACCATCTCCGGCTCAACAACCGATTTCTCACCAGTTTCATGCTAACACAAAGGTGTTCGACATCTCCGACCATATAAAGCCTCAAATGGTGCCATACCAATACTTGAGTGAAAACTGTTATTGTAGGTGAACTCAATCAACGCTAAATAACTATCCCAAGCACCACCTTGCTCTAGTACACAAGCACGCAACAAATCTTCCAACGACTGAATCGTTCTCTCTGTTTGACCATCTGTTTGCAGATGGTAAGCCGAACTCAATCTCAGCTTAGAACCCAAAGCCTTTTGCAAACTCTCCCAAAACCTTGAAGTAAATCTAGGATCTCTATACGATACAATACTCTTAGGGACTCCATGCAGCTTCACAATCACGCGAACATAAATCTCGGCTAACTTCTCCAAAGGATGACTAATATTAATCAGAATGAAATGAGCAGATTAAGTAAGCCTATCAACAATCACCCAAATGGCGTTATAACCTCTTAGCGTATTCGGCAACCCCGTAATAAAATCCATCGATATACTATCCCATTTCTACTCTAGGATATCCAATGGTTGCATCAATCCACTAGGCCTCTGATGTTCTACTTTAGACTTCTGACAAGTCAAACACACATACACAAACTGAGCTACATCCCTTTTCAATTCGGACCATGATCGCGACTTTCTATGTCTAATACAACCTAACTGCAAGTGCACAGTCTATCGCGTAGTAATAATAGATATCGATCCCACAGGGACTCGTAATCAAACTAGTGTTCTCGGGAGTTACTATGTTTAGCTAGGTAGAATATGTTCAAGGGGATAAGATTGTCACTAAAAGGGAACTAAGAATACTATTTAGATTATAAATGATTGAATCGATATGTAGTAATCGTGTTCTTCAGGGATTTGATAATTTACTGGTGTATGAAATAACTTTCAAAGTTTATTTAAGCAGAAAATGGTGATTTGAAGACTCTCGCCTCACGATGGTTATTGACGCTAATCATAATCCTAAGGGCCAAACGTACACTTTCGTATCCCGTTCGGGGTTAAAATTATTTTTTGGAAATCTCTAAGTTCTAATTCATTTTAAAGTGCTTTTGCTGTTATTAAAATGAATGCCTAGTGTTTACTATCTGACCTTACCGCAACTTTCGCTTGTTGGTTCGTATCTTAATTAATTTCCTACTTTCGTGGCAAAACTACTTTTAAATAAGTTCTCGCTTTCGCGACGAAGTTTATTCAGTAAATCAATTTTAAACACTCAGACCATAAGTTACTTTTGAAAAGAAGGTTTTTCAACCAGTTGTTATCAAATCCCATTCGAATTATTACTACATATCGACTACCTAAGTTTAGCTAGACATGGATTTGGGAAAGATAAAATATAAATAAAAACAATAAATAATGATTTGCATTATAATAAAACTGGAATCGATTGAAATGAGAAACCTGTAAATATTCCAATTGGCCTTTGGGCAGATCCTCCACAGATGTTGGAAGGATTCTGATCTCTAATGCCAATTTGATCGTACAGTGAAAGTAGAAATTACAGAAGAATGAAAAATGGAATACAGGAAAGGTAAAGAGAAACAAATAAGAATATTGCTGGAAAATATGCTCTGGAAATAAATTTGGCAGCACTTCGTTGTATGAATGCAGCACACCTTTTGAGGTCCCTTTCTTCCCTTTTTATAGAAGTGGAATTCCAACGGTTATCCTTGAAGCTGATGGACTTTGAGGCAGATAATTTAGGGAGTCATGGTCCACTCTGTGGGAATTGGAACTGATTCTTTAACGTGTAATTGAAGTGGGGCGTTTTTGCCTGCATGACGGTCGTCACAAGGTGTGACGGTCGTCACCCGTGTGACGCTCGTCATGGAGCTGTGACGGTCGTCACTGTCGCTTGCGCGAAAATAAGGTGTCGGCATGACAGAAGAGTCGCCACCTTTCGTTATTTATCCCTCAGAGCGGGAAAGGAAACGATCGGAAAAACCTAACGAAAATGGGTAAGACAAGGTCATCGCAACCATTGTCTGGGTTCGGGAGTCGGTTACGCAAGGGGAAGGTATTAGCACCCCTCACGTCCGTCGTACTCGACGGGATCCTCGCTTGTTTGTTTACTTGGACGGGTTGGTTTTATTCTATCTACCTATCAAGGCTGGCTGAAAAAGAAAAGAAAAATGACTCGGCAAAGCGTCACACTTTATGCCTACGTATTCTCAAGAGAGAATGAGAAATCAGAGTCAACGTAGTTCGGCCTACGAAGGATTATGGGGGAAGGTAGCTCGCTAAGACTTCGCCATCTTGTGCCTACGTACTCTCAACAGGCATGAGAGATCAGAGCTCACGTAGTTCGGGAAACTACGGTTTATTTCCTGTTTTGAAAGAAGTGTTTTTTTATTGTGTTTGCGATTTCAACCGCACTAGAGACTATGACCTGAGAGTGAATGCGTCGCATGTCACCCAAAGGGTACCATAATAAACATCCAGACTGTGGAAAAGAAACTCTCCCACAATCCTTTCTCAGATAGCTTAAGGCTCGTAATGTACGAAAGAAATCATTCATGATTACTGTATCTTAAACTGTTTTGAGATGAGAAGAGAACATGCCCAACTAGGAGGGAGACTATCAAGTCCTACTGTTATCATGCCATGGATTCATCCTATGGTTGAGGTTTGAACAGGGAACTCCTAGAAGTTGTCATGCATAGGTTTCAACCTAAAGTTCTATCATCAAATCCTTATCAAAGTAAATGAGAGTCCTAAGGGATCATGCCAATGATACACCAAAACAGACGAAGCATCAGCTTAACAGTAAAATGCATGCAATGCAAGTGAGGGAGGAAATGTGTGTGGGGCTTCAGCCTCCACAAGCTCGTCTCAACCTCAAGCCAGTCATGAAATAACAGTAATCATACTGAAAAATAAACAACATGCTATCAAGCAATAAACAGTAAACTGCAATCGTACAGATAAAAGAAATGGAATGCCATCAGGCAAACAAACCACATGGGCAAGGGAGCTGGGCTCTACCGAATACCCGCAAGCAAAGCCACGCAATAACAATACAAGCAGAGGGAGCAACTCAACCTCTAATGCAATCATGCTCCTAGATTCTACTTATTCTAGATGGACTTAATCTAATGCAACAGACAAGTCAAGCAAAACACACAATACAGAAAAGAAAACAGAAGAAGGCCTCAGCTCCCCCAGCAGCAACTCAGTCTTCAGACTTCAATCAATTGCTTTCCAAGTTTCAACCTTACAACATGAGTATCAACTCATCTTCTCCCCTTAAGCTTCAGCTTCTTTGATCAGCTCCACCTTCAGGCTTCACTATCTTCAGGGATCTTCAAGTATCAACTTGATCTTCATGCTCTTCAAGCTTCAGCTGGAATGGAAGTCTTCAAGGATTCATCCTCTTCAACAATCTTCAATGAAGTCTTCATCTTCATGCTCAGGCTCTGACAGCTCTCAAGACAAATCAAACAGAGAAACGTCACTTACTGGATAAGCTGGGGGATATTGAACTGCTTATTTGATCACCAAGGGTGACCTATAAGGGTTCAATATCAAATGAAGGGTTCCCTCAAAAGTTCTACCTCCTGGGTATAACACTAATCCCTCCAAAGGAGAGATTTGTATACCCTAGAAGGACTTTGAATCACAGGGAGGAATGAATGTGCAGGATACTATCCATGTTTGAGAAAGAAATTATCTACATTTAAGCTCTTCCTAATCCTATCCCTAAAACAAAACAAAAAGAAGAAGAACAAGCTCCTCAAGCTCCTCCAAGCCTCTTCCAATATTCTAGTATGCTCCACTAAGCTCCACAAAGAGATGCCAAGCTCCTCAAGCCAAAGAGATACTCCAAAGCAAAGCAAACTAAACAAAACTTGCCCTAAAGGCCATACAAACAATCATTCAATTCAAAAATCAACCAAAAATAGTATATTATTCTATTAAATCCTAATATAAATGCTAGGGGACCCTACATAACTACCCTTAAGTCCCATATATTCCCCATAGACTAAATTGCCCTATAAAACCTAAATCTAAAATTGTTATGATTCTATGCTAAAGTTTTAATCAAATTTTATACTACCTAGAACTACCTAATTAAAACTACCCTAAAAATTATCACAAAATTATGACATTAAATCAGGGGGAACCTAAACCATTCATCTAATCATCCTAAAAAAATTGAATCAAAAATCCTAAGGGAACTATCCTAATTAAATTCTACAAATTAGCATACCAACTAAAAGAATTAAAAAGGCTATTAAAAGTAAAAATATGCAAAAAAATATAAAACTGAAATAAAATGGCTATTTTATGATTTTATATTTTTCTAGACAGAAAATGAAACTTGGGAAAAAAAGTTTCATTAAAAAATATTGATTTTTCATTTTGTTATGAATTTTTGAAGTTTAATGAAATTTGGAGTGAATTATAATATGGAAATGATGATGGGGTATGATAAGCAAATATATTTAGTTGATATCATGATGGGCTTGGAAATGGGGGGTGGGGAGAGCAATTCGTGCTAAGCCCATTGCTGATATACTAATCCATTTTCGTGAATCAATCTCGGCCGCAGGATGGTCTTCCAAGTCAACAAGTCTTGCACACAATCAATGGCCTAAATTATGTCTTCTTCCTTTGAACACCTAGGGTTTTAGAATCCATGAAAACATAAACTCCATGCATGAAACTTTATCACCTTTGTTCTCTCTCATTTCTCCATCAAATGCCATGATCCAAGAACCAATTTTGACTAGAATTTTATGTAGAATCCAACCATGCCATTAGATTGCATTAAAACTCTCTCTATCATCCTACCCGAACAGTACAACATCAAGAATCCAAACTTTCTTCAATTTTCCACCATCACAAAACTCCACAATCTTTATATATAATTAATCCCTATGCCGTGCTGATTAAAACCAACCAAAATTCGTGCATTATCATCCATTAAATAGTGTGTTCTAACTCCCTCAAGAATCAACCACCATGGAAGAAACCTCACCAATTGGCCTTAAACTCGTCCAAATGAATCACCTAATGGTCTCTAATGGTTTTCAAACAAGAAATAACCCTAGCCATGCCTAAAGTGAGAGGTAAGAACAGTTTTGCATACCTTGACTCTTGCAATGGTGGATGTTGAAAAGCTTCGAATCAGGCCTTGAGACTCCTCAAAGATAGTCTCTAGGTGATGAATATTTCTCTACTTGCACAAGATTGGATGGAAATGGCTTGAATCTTCAGATCCAATCCCTTTTGCTCTCTTGCAACTTCACTTGGAAAGCTCAAATTCTTCAACAATGGAACCTTGCTCTAGCATGAACATGTTCAGGGAGGTTTGTAGTGATGATTTGTGGAAGAAAATGGAAGGGTAATGAAGAGAAAAATGAAGTTTCAATACAATTTGCAAAATGGAAAGTTTTGGTTCAAACTCTTTTTTCTACCACCATTAACATCAACAATCACCAACCTTTCACCAATGGAGATTGTAATCAATATATAGAGATGTTTAGAAAGATCTAGAACCTCTTAGAATCATCTAGAAAGGACTTGAATTTTCTATGATATGGTAACTTGCATTTCACTTTCCACCACATGAGATATCATGACAAAAACCCTATAACTTGAGTAATTAACTTGATTTTCTCCTTAAGTGGTATTTTGGACAAGATACAAAGCTTAAACAC
The DNA here is from genome assembly GCA_963859935.3 of Lathyrus sativus. Taxonomy (NCBI): domain Eukaryota; kingdom Viridiplantae; phylum Streptophyta; class Magnoliopsida; order Fabales; family Fabaceae; genus Lathyrus; species Lathyrus sativus. The sequence continues at coordinate 473,177,091 of OZ012738.1, forward strand.
CTTGTTTATGAAGCTTTTCTTTGATTTGGCTAGGTACCCCATTATGCAAGTAAGACTTTTACAAAGAAACTCCAAAATTTAAGCCTCAAATCAAAATTGTGGCTGAACCATTGTTCTTAAAATGCCCTTGGGAGTCAAAATGACCTATCATATGCCATGGTTAGGGTTTATAGCTTGGATTTTAGGATTTTCCATTTCACTTGAATTAACTTATGTCCCATTTTTAGGCCATTTTTATCACTTTTTGCTACGAGTCTTTCCAACATCTCATGACCACCCTACTAGCCTTAAAACATCATTCTAAGAAACTTTGATGTTGAAAGTTTTTCCATTTGAAGCTTGGAAGTAGGAGATATGGCCATATGCTTGAAATGACCTATAACTTCAAAATGACCAAAATGCCCTTGGCTTGTCAAAGCCATAACTTGAGTTCTACAAGTCCTATCAAGGACTTCTAGTACTCTCTAGAAATCTGAGAAGATGCTCTTCAACATTCATGTTGACCAAGAGATCATAGGAATCATCCTACTAGGGCAAAAGTTGTCTGCAAGTTGGGTGACTTTCAAGGACCCAGATTCACATACCTCAGATGACCTGTAATTTGTCCAAACCATAACTTGAGCTCTGCAAATCCTATCAAGGACTTCTACCACTCAAATTAAAGCTAAGGACAAGCTCTACAACATTCATGCTATGGGGAAGATGATATGACAATCACATCTTGAGCTAAAACTGCCTGGAAGATAGGGATCAAACTAGGGGATTTTACACTGTCCAGCCTTAGAAACCCTAGCTTAAAACTTCTCAAACTCCTCAATCATGATGAGTTGGTCTAGGAATCATCCTTATAGTATCTCAATACATCACTCCATGATTACATGGCCCTTGAATTAGGTCTCAACCTTCTCCAAATCTTCAGTTGACCTAGGGTTGACCCAGTCAAAACCCTAATTCTACCATTCATGGTTGAATCTTCTGAATTCTTGCATAATGACCTCTCTAGGCTTCATGATGGCTTTCAAGACATCTCATAGGATTTCTCAAAGCTTCAAGTTCATTCTCACAGTCTCAGAATCATCTGAGGAGCACCCACAACTCTCAAGTTATGAGGCACACAATCTTGGTTTCAACCAATTTCTCTGAGGATCTCTTGAACTTTCTGATGAAGGTATCAACCTTCAAACACTTGATGGGTAAATAAATGTTGGTCAAATTTTAGGGTGCAACAGTCACATCAGCAAAAACAGCTTCCTGCGCTTTTCATGATGTTTTCACTCCTTTTTCGTCCGTATTTCATCTGAGATTGCTTCTTTTCTTCATGTTGCCTTGTTTAGACGTGATCGTTGAATACCTGCAAAACATCAGACAAATAACACGGAAATAACCCGCAATCGAATCGAAAACGGTTAAACTTTAGTTGAATTATGCATAAAAATATCTATATGATTTCGTGTTATCAAACTCCCCTAAGCTTGAATCTTTGCTTGTCCTCAAGTAAAACATGGAAAAGTCGGCAAGCACGAGGCAGCTTCTTCGTTCAAAGAGTTTGGAAAAACCGGGATTCTTGGTAGGAACATGACGAGTATCATGACGACACTGGACTACAAGTCTTCGGAGGTCTCCTTTTTATGCAAATCGGTCCCAGTCATGCTACTGTAGCTTGGTGTCAAGGTTCTCGCGGCAAGTTCACCCTGTTTGTTCTAGCGCAATCACATTAAGCCCGTTGTCCATACACTTTCATGGCAAGTCGACCTGTTAGTGAATATGATCTCATTTCTGTTTTTGATCTTCTTCATTGATCATAAGCTTATGTTATTGATTTTTCAATGAGTTTTTCGTGTCGTTGGGCTAAATGCTCGGGTGAGGAGCACCTAACTTAGAAGGAAACGTGTCTTATATTTTTGGGCTATGTAGCTCTCTTTTCATAATTTTTCATCTTTTTGGAGATCATACACTTATTTGCATCGGTCGCTCGCTTAGAAGTGTTTTAGGATGGTGCTGACTGCTAGTATAAACTACTTGGGGTTGAGTTTGTGTAAACACTTGAGACTTTGGTACACGTAGGTAGTGAAACCGACTCGCATAAACTAGAGATCTAAGGTGTCTGGACGATACTGGTTTTGTTAGAACTGTCGTTTCCTCGGAGTTTCAAAACTTGTTTTGAACTCGGGTGCATTCTCGTAGTGCTTTTGCTTTTGAGGAACGAACGAAAGTTTTTGTTTACGTTGAATAATGTGGGGATTGTTTGCGTAACGGGTAAAGTATATAGACGAGCTTTATTTGCTAAAAATAGAAAGTGTTAAAATAGAAATTACGAAAATTCAAAGTACAGTGGAATGGAAATAAAGGAAATAAAGGAAATTCAGAGTATAGTGGAATGGAAATAAAGGCTCCGCTCCCACACTATCTCAATCAGTGTCCTCACTGATTTTTGAAGCATGCGAGAGGGAGATACAACTGAAAATGAAAATACAAATAACTGAAATATAGTAAACAATGAAGGAAAAAATGGAAAACTAATCACGTCCGCTGCCTCTGTCACGTCCGCGCTGGCGTCCTCTGGCTCTGGCGAGGGCTACTCGGTCCTCATAACTCATAGCTCCTGTGTGGTAGACGGTGTCCTGGAGTCCTTCGACCTGCAAGGTCAGATTCTCCAGGCTCTCAGTGATAGTAGCTTGGCCAGTGTGAAGTTGTTGCATTTGAGTCCGGTGCCAAGCTTCGAACTGGTCAGCTCGCTGATTCTGCTGCTGCAGCATCGCGAGTATCTGTGCCTGCTGGTCTAGGGAGCGGCGGAGGTCCTCTTCTGTGTAGTCTGGCACAGGATGATGTCGGCGGAGGCGAGAGGATGTACCTTCGAGGGGAGGAGGCTGCGATGCCTCTGGCTGCTCGGACCTGTCCAACTCAGCTTGGATTTCATCGTCGGAACCGTGAGTGTGGTCCTGAGTAGGAACAGCGGCAGCAGGAGGGGCAGTGAGGTAGAACAACCAGTTGGTACGGTCCTCTGGGTGTGTGCGGGTGCGGGACGGAAGGATGATGCTTCAGACGATCTTGCCTCGCACTACCGGATGGTATTTGTCGTCAGCTATGGAGCGGATAAGATGAGAGGCTCTGCAGTGGTCGGTGTCAAGGAACACCGAGGGGATGGACTGGAGGTGCTGGAGGCGGTCGCCAAGGTTCAGCCCAAGTGCAATAGCAGTGACAATCCCGCCAAAGTAGAATGGCTTCGAGCCACGGTTGCAGTTGGCCTGAATATGAGCCAGCAGAAACGGAGCAGCGTTGACAGGTTCATTGTTGAAGACGCAATCGAGAAAGAAGAGCTCTTTCGAGTTCACTTTGTGGTTGCTGTCTCTGGCGAAAATAGTGTTGCTCAACGCTCTGTGAAAGTACCGTATGGTTAGGTTATGGATATGAGTGGTGTGCAGGGAGTCCCAACCATCGGCATTGATGCCGGTCAACTGATACCACAGCGCGAAAGCTTCGTGCTGGAACTGATCGGTGATGCGGCGGTGAGCGTTGTCGCCGCGAGGTAGCTGTAGGATGCTGGAAATTTGATTTTGGTTCACCTGATAGTTGGTGCCAAACATCCGGAAGCATGCGGCACCTGAGTGCTGGTTAAGTTCGCCGCTGGATGTGGCGTAAGTGAACGAACTCAAGAACTCAAGAGTGAGTTGTTCATATGTTGGTTGTGGGTTGGTGCAGAGGTTCCAGATGCCTGCTCTTTGAAGCATCCAGGTCACGCCTTCAAGGAGTCCGAGCTCCGTAAGCGATGGAAGGTGTGGATAATGAGTCGGCTGGAGCGACCTCTGATGAAATGCGATGTAGTTTGCTCGTTGTCTTTCGCCTAAGTCTCCTTCACTGAAGGTAATTTTGCTGACATCGGGGGTTTCTGCATTCCTTGCCATTGTTGGAAGATGGAGAGGTTTCTGAAGATTGGGGTTTTTCTGCAGAGTGGGAAGAACTGACAGAAGTGTGGTTTGGAGGTTGAGTTTGGAGTTGAAATATATAGTTCAATGTGGGGAGGACGAAAATACGTAGTGGGGTAGGAGTTAGGATGATTGGAAATGGTAATGGGGGAAGTGGAAGAGAACACGAACCCTGTTTTATCAGATATCAGTTTTTGAATGCGTGACGGTCGTCATGTAGGTGTGACGGTCGTCACCCGCGTGACGCTCATCAGGGTCATGTGACGGTCGTCACAGCAGCAAAATCTGCAGAACGCAGAATTTTTCTCTGAGGGCGTTCTCGTAGTGACTTTAAGGCTTAGGAATGATACTACAATGTAATTGAACAGCCGACAAACAACGGATAATGCGAAAATAGAATAATTGCATAAAAACTAGAATTGAAATAACATAAAATTGAAATGATTGTATGTAGTACATAAAGAAAACTAACAATGCGAAGAATCCAAATGATTAAATGAAACTAAACTAGACTAAACTAAACTGAAACTACTACTAAGAACTAGTAACTAATCTTTTCGTGTCTTCAACTCATCGAATTTCCGTGAATAGTAGTCGAGTTGGTCGCAGACTAAATCCATGAAGCCTACCAGTTCGCTGTGCATGCTTGCGATGTCAGCTTTTACATTAGTCAGAGCTGCATCAACATCGTCCAATCTGAGTAACACGGCATCCATTTTGTCGGTGGTCTCCTCAGGGATAGGCTCAGGATAAGTGTTGTAGTGCGGAGGAGTCGTAGGGTCTACTTCAGCTTCGGATACAGCATCCTCATAGTACATATAGTCGTGTGCCTCAGAGATGTGGTCACTGTCATACATATAGTTCTGTGGTGTTGACTGTGGTGAAGGAGGTCCCATAGGCTCATCCAATTCATAGAGCCAGTTGTCCTTGTTGTGGATACTTGTCATCAGATGATCAGGCAGTGTGAATAGCTGTACTGGTTTTTTGTTAATGAGGTACTCATACGGTCCAGGTCCCATAGTTCCTAAGATGCGCCTGTTAAAGCAGAATTGTATGTTCATGGGTCGGATGGTGCCAAAACGAGTGCTGGCATTTAAGTGGAATCTAAGGCCAAGCTCGTGGGCAATCATTGTTACTAGGCCTCCTATAAGAATAGGTGTCTGTGGTTCCAGCGTGAGGCGTTTGAAAGACCTCATCATGAAAGGCACTGCATTTACTGTACGTCCCTGAGAAGCACAAAACATGATGAATAACTCCTCTTTAGATACTGCAGTAATATTTTCTTCTTTTCCAAACAAGGTGTGAGCTAGTGTTTTATGGAAGTATCTGAAGGTTGGGTTATGAATGTCATCATTGTACATTCTGTCTGGTTCAGGGTGATAGTCGCCTGTGATTCTACCCCAGAATTGATCGAGTTGAAAATCAATATCGTCATCTTCTGCACTGATGAACACATGCGGTCCGCTAGGAAATCCTAGGAGGTTAGCTAGTGACATCCGGCTATGGGTTTGGTCCATTCCAAATAATCGGAAGGTAATCAGCTCTGTGTTGGATCCAAAACCATAGTTGGGTATGTATCTGAAAGAACTAAGGAATTCATAGGTAAGATCCTTATAGGTAGCGAAACGTGTTTTCAGAGCAGTGTTCTCCCAACCCAGTTGATTGAACAGGTATTGAATGCTATCTGTGATCCCTAGTTTATCCATAGTAGCCTTATCATAATACAGCGTTAAGGCGAATTCTCTTTCGGTCAGTGCTGCAAATCTTGCCTTTTGAGTTAGTCCTCGGAAGTGAACCTTTGTGAAGTCGTATTCGGCCATACTCGCAGGTAATTCGGAGAAAACAGAAGGAATGTTTTGAAGGCTTTTAAAAATCCTGAAAAGTTTAGAACAGGAAATTGAAGTCAGGATTTTTAGAAACGAAAAGCAGTAGAAACAAAAGACAAAAGAGAAGAAATAAAATAGAAATAAAAGTATGAAAACAAACGAAAGTAGAAAGTAGTAGTAATTATAAGTTTAGAATTTTTGTTGGATTTTCAAAGTAAAATTTTAAAGAAAAATGAAATACAATAACGAGGGAAATTGGGTTGCCTTCCAGTAAGCGCTGTTTTTAACGTCTAAAGCCTGACGATAGCTTGGTGAGAAGCTATTCGGGTGTTTGAGCTGGAAGCTCAAGCAATGCTATACTGCTGACTTGAGGACTGTTGTCGTTCTTATTATAATGTTTTAGACGTTGCCCGTTTACGATGAACGGTGCATTCATCTTATCGGTAATCTCAACAGCTCCACTCTGAAGTGCTTTAGTCACTTCATAAGGTCCAGACCACCTAGATTTTAGTTTACCTGGGAAGAGTTTTAATCTTGAATTAAATAGCAATACGATGTCTCCCACACTGAATTGTTTCCTGATTAAACGTTTATCATGCCACTTTTTAGTTTGTTCTTTGTAGATACGGGCATTTTCGTAAGCGTCTAATCGAAGTTCTTCCAACTCGTGTAAGTTCAAGATTCGCTTTTCTCCTGCCTCGGTGTAGTTGAAGTTGAGTGTCTTAATGGCCCAGTAGGCCTTATGCTCTAATTCTACAGGGAGATGGCAGGATTTACCGTAAACCAATTTATAGGGTGTAGTACCTATTGGTGTCTTAAATGCGGTCCTATAAGCCCATAAAGCTTCTTGTAGCTTTGACGACCAATCTTTCCTTGAGGTTGCGACAGTCTTTTCCAATATCTGTTTTATTTCTTTGTTCGAGACCTCTACTTGTCCGCTAGTTTGCGGATGATAAGGTGTAGCTACTCGGTGTCGGACTCCGTATTTAGAGAGAAGTTTATCGAATATTCGCGATATGAAGTGAGATCCGCCGTCACTAATGACGAGTCTCGGTACACCGAATCTAGGAAAGATTGTGTTTTTGAAGAGTTTGATTACTACTCGTGCGTCGTTTGTTGGAGCAGTTATGGCTTCTATCCATTTAGACACGTAATCGACAGCGACGAGTATGTAGTTATTACCAAAAGAAGGTGGGAATGAACCCATGAAATCTATTCCCCAGACGTCGAAGATTTCTACCTCTAAGATTCCTTTCTGAGGCATTTCATCGCGTCGTGAGATGTTGCCAGTTCGTTGGCATCGATCGCACTTTTGCACAGCGATGTGAACGTCTTTCCAGAGATTAGGCCAGAATAGGCCGGCTTGGAGAATCTTAGAGCACGTCTTAGATGTACTAGCATGACCACCGTATGGTGCTGAGTGGCATTGGGAAATGATATTTTCTATTTCTTCCTCTGGGACACAACGACGATATATGTTGTCGGCCCCTCTCTTGAAGAGTAGAGGTTCGTCCCAGTAATAGTGTTTCAGATCGTGGAAGAATTTCTTCTTTTGCTGATAAGTGAGATCCGGTGGAAGTACGCCCGCAGCGAGGTAATTAACGATGTCAGCATACCAAGGTAATGTGACTTGGGCATAGACAGCTTCTACGGCTTTTTCGAATTCTGGATCTTCCGAGATTGAATTGGGTGTGTCACTTTCTAATTTGGCTATCAGACGTTCGTACGGGAAATCGTCATTTATCGGTACTGGTTCGTGTTTGATGCCTTCTATTCGGGATAAGTGATCTGCAACAACGTTCTCGGTTCCTTTCTTATCTTTGATTTCTAAGTCAAACTCTTGTAATAACAGGATCCATCTCAATAGTCTTGGTTTGGCATCCTTTTTGCTTATTAGGTACCTTATGGCAGCGTGGTCTGTGTATATGATAATTTTTGCTCCTACTAAGTAAGAACGGAATTTTTCAAGCGCAAATATAACTGCTAGTAGTTCCTTTTCTGTGGTAGCGTAGTTCATTTGGGCAGGATCTAAGGTTCTACTGGCATAGTAGATAGCATGGAGTTTCTTGTCCTTCCTTTGTCCTAGAACTGCGCCTACAACATAATCACTCGCATCGCACATGATTTCGAACGTTAGTCGCCAATCGGGTGGTTGCATGATTGGTGCGGTGATAAGGGCTGATTTCAATGTTTCGAATGCTTTTAAACAGTCGTCGTCGAAGACGAACTCAACATCTTTCATCAACAGGCCGGTCAGAGGTTTTGTGATTTTCGAAAAATCTTTTATAAATCTTCTGTAGAAACCGGCATGTCCTAGAAAACTCCGTATTTCTCGTACGGATTTTGGAGGTTGGAGATCTTTTATAATCTCTATTTTAGCTTTGTCTACCTCAATTCCTCTATCTAATATGACGTGTCCTAGAACTATTCCTTGTCGGACCATAAAATGGCATTTTTCCCAATTTAGGACGAGGTTTACTTTTACACAACGTTCTAATACCATTTCTAAGTTTTGTAGACATCCTTCGAAACTTTGTCCACATACCGAGAAATCGTCCATAAATACTTCCATGATGTTGTCTATGAAATCTGCGAAGATTGCCATCATGCATCTTTGGAAGGTTGCTGGAGCGTTACAGAGTCCGAACGGCATTCGGCGGTAAGCAAAAGTACCATAAGGACAGGTGAATGTAGTCTTTTCTTGGTCATCAGGATGGATGGGAATTTGGAAAAATCCTGAGTAACCATCTAGATAGCAGAAATATGAATGTTTGGCTAATCTTTCCAACATTTGATCTATGAAGGGTAACGAGAAGTGATCTTTGCGTGTAGCCTTGTTAAGCTTTCTATAGTCAATGCACATCCTACTTCCAGTCACGACTCTTTTTGTTATTGATTCGCCTTTTTCGTTTTTAACTACTGTGACTCCTCCTTTCTTTGGTACGACATGAACTGGGCTGACCCATTCACTATCGGAGATCGGATAGATGATTCCTGCATCTAGCAATTTCTTTACTTCATCTCTGACTACAGTGCTCAGGATGGGGTTCAGTCTCCTCTGATGCTCTCGAGATGTTTTAGAGTCTTCCTCTATTGTAATTCGATGCATACAGATCGAAGGGCTTATACCTTTTAGATCGCTTATGTTATAGCCTAACGCGGTGGGGTACTTCTTTAGGACTTCTAATAGCTTTTCGGTTTCTGGTTGTCCTAAGTCGGCGTTGACTATCACTGGTCTTTTTAGTTCATCGTCTAGAAATTCATATCTAAGGTTTTTGGGTAGTGTTTTAAGTTCTAAAGACGGGTTCTTCGGACCTGGCATATGGTTTGGGGTCAGTGCTAAGCTTTCGCTTAGGCTGTCGTCTTTGTACGGTTTACGCCAATTATCGTCTTCAGAAATATCGGGTATTTGAATCTTTATTATTTCTGAATACGTGGTCTCTTCATTTTCAAGTTCTCTTATGCATTCGTCAATTTCGTCTACTAAATAGCAGGTATCGTCTATTGCTGGTGCTTGTAAGAACTTGGTGAGAATGAACTCTATCTTTTCTTCTCCTACTTCGAATGTTAGCCTTCCTTTCTTCACGTCTATAATCGCTCCGGCTGTAGCTAGGAATGGTCTTCCTAGGATAATTGGGGTTACAGTGTCCTCCTTGATGTCCATGATTATGAAGTCGGTTGGAATGTAGAATTGTCCTATGCGTACTGGAACGTTTTCCAGTATCCCGACTGGGTATTTTACTGATCTGTCAGCTAATTGTACAGACATTTTGGTTGGTCTGAGGCCTCCCATATTCAGCTTTTTGCATATAGATAAAGGCATAACACTGATACTGGCTCCTAAATCGCATAGAGCTTTGTCTATTACGAACTTTCCTATGACGCAGGGTATGGAGAAACTACCTGGGTCTTTTAATTTAGGAGGCATGCGGTTTTGAATAATAGCGCTACACTCTGCAGTAAGTGTAACTGTTTCATTATCCTCGATCTTTCTCTTATTCGACAGGATTTCTTTGAGAAATTTAGCGTATGACGGCATTTGAGTTATCGCTTCTGTAAAAGGAATAGTAATATTCAGCTGTTTAAGGAGCTCTACAAATTTCTAAAACTGTCCTGAAGTTTTGGAGTTTATTAATCTTTGCGGATAAGGGATAGGTGGTTTATATGGCGCTGGAGGTGTTTGAGTTTTTTCACTTGCGGTATCCTCCTTCTTGTTGTCTTCCTTCTTCTCTAACTCGGATTCCTTTTCTGCTTGTTCAGTTGGTTTTTGTTGCATGGCTGAGTTTTCGGCCCTCGGATCGATCGGTTCGTCCAATTCTTTTCCACTTCTTAGTATCACAGCATTTGCTTGGCCTTTTGGATTCTGTTCGGGTTGTCCAGGAAATGTGCCAGCTGGTGCGGCAGCAGAGGCTTGCTGTTGAGCCACTTGTGATATCTGAGTTTCTAACATTTTGTTGTGGGTGGCTAAAGCGTCTACTTTTCCTGTCAACTGTTTAATTTGCTCGCTAGTGTGTATGTTTTGATTCAGGAATTCTTTGTTTGTTTGAGCTTGAGTTGCTATGAACTTTTCCATCATCAATTCGAGGTTTGATTTCCTAGGTGCATTCTGAGCAGCTGGTTTCTGATATCCTGGCGGAGCAGTAGGCATTTGCAATGCATTTTCGCTTTTGTAAGAAAAGTTTGGGTGATTTCGCCAACCTGTGTTGTAGGTATTTGCGTAGGGATTTCCTTGAGCATAATTTACCTGGTCTGGTGGGATTCCGGCTAGCAATGGGCATTCGAGTGCATTATGAGTGGTGCTTCCGCATAACTCGCAATCTGGAGTTACTGCAGCGACAATTGCAGTGGGGTTAACGGTCAGACTATCTATCTTCTGTGCTAGAGCATCTACTTTAGCGTTGAACTTTTCAAGGCTGCTGATCTCGTACATCCCACCTTTCGCTGTGGTTTTCTCTGTTGGAGTGCGTTCACCTCCCCATTGGCAATGGTTTTGTGACATGTTTTCTATTAGTTGATAGGCTTCATCGTATGGCTTATCCATAAGTGCACCGCCTGCGGCAGCGTCTATTGTCAATCTAGTATTGTATAGAAGCCCATTATAGAAAGTATGGATTGTCACCCAGTCTTCTAGACCGTGGTGAGGACATGTTCTCATCATATCTTTGAATCGTTCCCATGCTTCCTAAAGAGATTCAGTATCTTTCTGTCGAAATCCGTTGATTTGAGCTCTAAGCATGGCAGTTTTGCTTGGCGGAAAATATCTCGCTAAGAAGACGTTCTTCAATTGCTCCCACGTCGTAACGGAGTTGGATGGTAACGATTGTAACCATGTCCACGCTCTGTCTCTAAGAGAGAATGGGAAAAGACAAAGTCTTATCGCATCTGGAGTTACTCCAATTGCTTTCACTGTGTCCGCGTATTGTACAAACTTCGTTAGATGTTCGTTCGGATCCTCAATTGCGTTTCCTGAGAATTGGTTTTGTTGTACAGCCGACAGCAATGATGGTTTCAGCTCAAAATCATTTTGGGTAATAGCTGGGGCAGCAATGCTACTTCTAGGCTCCATCTGGGATGGTGTAGCGTATGCCTTCAGCGGTTTGTTCGGAGGTCCTTCAGCCATCTCTGGTTCTTCTTCTTCTGATTTGAGAATGGGAGTGAGAGGTTCGAGAGTGTTATGTTTGAGTTGTTTGAGTTGGTACTCAATGATTCGACTTCTTAAATGTAAGAAGCGTTCTAGTTCTGCGACTGATGGTTTTACGATATCGCCTTGCGGGCGATTACTTGGCATACAATCGACAGAACTAGTAAAGGAAAAATGAAAATTGTTAACCTAGTCTATACGGCGTAATAGAAGGTTACACTATTGACTAAACGGGTCCCCGGCAACGGCGCCAAAAACTTGATCGCGACTTTCTATGTCTAATAGAACCTAACTGCAAGTGCACAGTCTATCGCGTAGTAATAATAGATATCGATCCCACAGGGACTCGTAATCAAACTAGTGTTCTCGGGAGTTACTATGTTTAGCTAGGTAGAATATGTTCAAGGGGATAAGATTGTCACTAAAAGGGAACTAAGAATACTATTTAGATTATAAATGATTGAATCGATATGTAGTAATTGTGTTCTTCAGGGATTTGATAAGTTACTGGTGTATGAAATAATTTTCAAAGTTTATTTAAGCAGAAAATGGTGATTTGAAGACTCTCGCCTCACGATGGTTATTGACGCTAATCATAATCCTAAGGGCCAAACGTACACTTTCGTATCCCGTTCGGGGTTAAAATTATTTTTTGGAAATCTCTAAGTTCTAATTCATTTTAAAGTGCTTTCGCTGTTATTAAAATGAATGCCTAGTGTTTACTATCTGACCTTACCGCAGCTTTCGCTTGTTGGTTCGTATCTTAATTAATTTTCCACTTTCGTGGCAAAACTACTTTTAAATAAGTTCTCGCTTTCGCGACGAAGTTTATTCAGTAAATCAATTTTAAACACTCAGACCATAAGTTACTTTTGAAAAGAAGGTTTTTCAACCAGTTGTTATCAAATCCCATTCGAATTATTACTACATATCGACTACCTAAGTTTAGCTAGACATGGATTTGGGAAAGATAAAATATAAATAAAAACAATAAATAATGATTTGTATTATAATAAAACTGGAATTGATTGAAATGAGAAACCTGTAAATATTCCAATTGGCCTTTGGGCAGATCCTCCACAGATGTTGGCAGGATTCTAATCTCTAATGCCAATTTGATCGTACAGTGAAAGTAGAAATTACAGAAGAATGAAAAATGGAATACAGGAAAGGTAAAGAGAAACAAATAAGAATATTACTGGAAAATATGCTCTGGAAATAAATTTGGCAGCACTTCTTTGTATGAATGCAGCACACCTTCTGAGGTCCCTTTCTTCCCTTTTTATAGAAGTGGAATTCCAACGGTTATCCTTGAAGCTGATGGACTTTGAGGCAGATAATTTAGGGAGTCATGGTCCACTCTGTGGGAATTGGAACTGATTCTTTAACGTGTAATTGAAGTGGGGCGTTTTTGCCTGCATGACGGTCGTCACAAGGTGTGACGGTCGTCACCCGTGTGACGCTCGTCATGGAGCTGTGACGGTCGTCACATCAGCAAAAACAGCTTCCTGCGCTTTTCATGATGTTTTCACTCCTTTTTCGTCCGTATTTCATCTGAGATTGCTTCTTTTCTTCATGTTGCCTTGTTTAGACGTGATCGTTGAATACCTACAAAACATCAGACAAATAACACGGAAATAACCCGCAATCGGATCGAAAACGGTTAAACTTTAGTTGAATTATGCATAAAAATATCTATATGATTTCGTGTTATCAGACCACCAAAAGATTTTCTTCAAATCTTGATACATCTTATTCGATCCCGGATGAATACTCAAGTTACTCCGGTGTCCTTCCTCCAATATCATCCTTTTCAATTCTGCATTGTCAGGAATACAAATACGACCACGAAATCTTAAAACTCTAAAATCATCAACTTTGAAATCTTCATTCCCATTTGTCATCAAATCAACAAACTTCAAGTCTAACTTTGGCCTTTCACATATGGTAGCAAGAAAATCATTCGTAATACGAAGCATACCAAGCCTCACACTAATCAGCGTCATTTCACAAACCAAACTCAAATCTCTAAAGTCCTCCAAAAGTTCCCATTCTCTCATCATTAATGTAGACATGTGCAACGATTTCCGACTTAAGGCATCGGCCACCACATTTGCCTTACCCGGATGGTAATTCAAACCAAAGTCATAGTCTTTCAAAAGCTCTAACCACCTCCTTTGCCTCATGTTCAATTCCTTCTGATCAAATAAATACCTTAAACTCTTGTGATCACTAAAAACTTCAAATCTCGCACCATAAAGATAATGCCTCCAAATTTTCAAAACAAATACCACGGCCGCTAATTCCAAATCATGCGTAGGGTAATTCTTCTCATGCACTCTCAACTGCCTCGAAGCATAAGCCATGACTTTTCCCCCTTGCATCAACACACCACCTAAACCTGACAAGGAAGCATCACAATAAACTACGAAAGGTTCCGTAGGATTCGGCAAAATCAAGACTGGCGTTGTTGTCAATCTTCTCTTTAACTCCATGAAACTCTCCTCACAACCAGCATCCCAAATGAAAGCCTTTCCCTTACAAGTCAATTGCGTTAACGAAAGTGCCATCTTCAAAAATCCTTCAATAAACCTCTGATAATAGCCCGCCAAGCCCAACAAGCTTCGAATCTCCGTAACTGATTTAGGAGTTTCCCATTGCATTACCGCATCAATCTTGGATGGATCCACACTAATACCACTACCAGAAATAATATGTCCGAGAAAACTCACTTCTGACAACCAGAATTCACACTTGGACAACTTAGCATACAATTTCTTTTCCTTCAAAACCTGTAACACAATCCTTAAATGCTCTTTGTGCTCCTCTTGAGGCTTAGAGTAAATCAAAATGTCATCGATGAACACAACCACAAAACGATCCAACTGCTCATGAAAAATATGATTCATGTATTCCATAAACACATCCGGCGCATTAGAAACTCCGAATGGAATTACGGAATATTCGTAATGACCATACCGTGTCCTAAAGGCCGTCTTTGGAATATCCTCCTCCTTAACCCGAATCTGGTGATAACCTGATCTCAAATCGATCTTGCTAAATACACGCGCTCCAACCAATTGGTCCATCAAATCATCAATCCTTGGAAGCGGATACTTATTCTTAATCGTCACCTTATTCAACTGTCGATAATCAATACATAACCTCATACTTCCATCCTTCTTTTTCACTAACAATACCGGTGCACCCCAAGGAGAAACACTTGGCCTTACAAACCTCTTATCCAACAAATCATTCAACTACTCCTTTAGTTTTACTAATTCGGATGCTGACATGCGATACGGTGCCATCGAAATCGGTCTAGTACCAGGAACTAGATCAATAGAAAACTCGACTTCCCTTTCCGGCGGTACATCCGTAATCTCCCCCGGGAATACTTCTGGAAAATCACATACCACTGGAAACACATCAAGCTCAACCTCACTCTCCACCGACAACGATGCAAACAAGCCGAACAACTGAGCTTCATCCGCTAAAAGCTTCTTCAACTCTTTAGTGGATAGAAAACTCTCACTTTCATCATCTCCCAAAGAAGGAAACCTTACCATCTTGTGATAGCAATCTAAATGAACTCTATTAAATTGTAACCGGTTCATACCCAAGATCACGTCTAAACCTTCCAACGGCAAACATACCAAATCCATAATGAAGTCCCCACCATACATGGTCAAAGAATAACTTACACACACCAAAGAAGTAGTTACCGACCCCGAAGCGGGAGTCTCAATAACCATGTCTCCACTCATAGACACCATGCACAAACCCAAACGCTTAGCACACTCAAGAGAAATGAACGAATGAGTCACTCCGATATCAATAATAGCAGCTAAAGGCATATTATTAATAAAGCATGTACCTTTAATCAAGCAATCCGCATTAGTAGTGTCTGAACCGGCTAATGCAAATACTTTTCCATCCGACTGAGCTTGCTTTGGTTTGGTACACTTGGTGCTAATATGACCAACTTCTCCGCAAGTAAAACACTTTACCACATTCCTTCTACAACCAGAAGTGGCATGCCTAAGACTTCCACAATTAGCACACTTATCCACAGACTTCCCACATTCAAAAGATTTGTGGCCCATCACGCCGCACTTGTAACATTCGACCGCACCAGAACTTCCTCCTCCGAGTCTCCTATCAAAGTTTCCCTTATACTTGTCTTTATCAACAGGCGTCATATAAGGTCCACTCCTTACTTGCTGCTTGCCTTTCTTCTCACTCAAACTCTTATAATGAGTAGATCGAGCCCTACTGTCTTCTTCAAAAATCCTACAACATTC